>CM067489.1:29346252-29481937 GCA_034552555.1 Semaprochilodus insignis
TAATACCTGCTCTGTGGTGGTCCTGTGGGGGTCCTGACCATTAAAGAACAGGGTAATAAAGTACACAGGGAAACAGATGGACTACAGTCGGTAACTGTAGAACTACAGAGTGTCCTATATGGTCAGTGGAGCTGATTGAGGTGTTCCTAATGAAGCGGCCGGTAGCTGTGTATATTTACATTTTCATACCTACTATTACTATGTCTAATGTAATTTACTGTATGTAAGCCCACCAGCATTGTCTTGAGGGGGTTCAGCGACCTCTTGCAGGATGGTTTCTACAAGTACACAGCTAGCGAGTAAAAGACTCAATAAGCACACATATGCAGTCCACTTCTACACCATGACAGAATCGGGATTGCAAAAGCAGAGTACGTCCAGTTAGTAGGAGGCCCTGGGAGACCAGGTCTGAACACAGTCACTGGCTTTAGGAACAACCCACTTATAATTATCTGTAAGTTTAATACATTACATCACTCATTCAGTATAAAACATGAATACTATACATTATATACTCTGTACTCAAACCTGGCCAAACTTACTTGTATTCAGAGTTTTGCACCCCACCCGTAAACTCAGGCCCACCTTTAAATGTGAAAGCACTGTCTGTGAGAAGCAAACTTTTACAGACGCTTAAAGTTTTACAGGGATCAGGCTAATTCACATATGACCTTTTGGGTTTTCCCTCTAAAGGAGCATGTGAATCAGGTATTCAGGAACTGGGTGTTGTGGAGTTTGTTGGGGCCCTAGGCAAAAATTCACAACCAGCGTTCATCCCCATTATGTTAGAAATAATCCAACAAAAATTGCAAAATGTACACTTTTTAATTTCAAAAGTTTGCTTTAGTTTTATTATTAAAATATAAATATAAACACAAAAAAATCTTTTTTTGTACTAATACATAATATAATATACTGTTCTATACTTTACTATATTATACTATTAATATACATATTTAGGTTACCTATTTAGGTTCATTCTGTTCCACTCCTTTTTCTATTTTGTTTTAACTGTGCTGTTTTGTGAAACTGCTACTGGCTGCCAAATTTCCTTTGGGATCAATAAAGTATCTATCTATCTATCTATCTATCTATCTAATACTACTAATACTAATAGACTAGTAATATACTAATATATATAATAATATTATGCTAGTATAATAACTATACTCTCGAGAGGCCACCACTGGCCTGGGGCCCACCAGTTGTTTGCCTTGCCTGGCGGCAAGCGGCCCCTCTGGTTGTGCATACAGTTATCATCTTGCTTAGACATGGATTTAAAAAAATTGAGTTTAGGATAAAAGATCCTTTTTTTTCTTGTCAAATCCATTATAAAGCAGTATCTCTGGTATCAGGGAGCGCTTTCATAACCATGTTTAATGTATCAACTTTTAAAAATTATTATTTTCCATAGTGTATCACTGCACAATGACAGGATTGAAAGGAATCGATTACAATACATTTTATGTCAAAACTTCATCTCAGACAGTAGCATCTGCAATGATTTCATTTAATAATTTTCTGTGAGGGAACTTTTAGAGGCGTCTGGTTTCCTTCACCACCACTGTGAACTATTCTGGCTTTGTAAGTTTCTCTAGAACTGAGAAATTCACATTAAACCACTAAAAAAATGTTTTTTTTAAAGATTTTGTTTACATCTTGACCATTTAATTATGTAGAAAGGTCGAGTTATACTTTAAATATACAGAAATATAAAAAAAGTTCCCCTTTAATTATCTATAAATTGTGTTAAAAATCTGTAGAGGTTTCCTTTAACTGTACAGAAACGTTTAAAAGTTGGTGAAGTTCCCCTTTAATTACACAGAATTCGCTTTTAATAAGATCACTAGACTTCCGCTTTAACAGCTTACTCTAAAGGGAGGGGGCGGGGCCAAGCGTTGTAATGCGCATGCGCGCGGATCCAACATGGCGGCTCACATGAGACTGTTTTGCCTCGAACATTTTCCAGCGCATTTCCACCCTCTGCACGTAGCTGTCAGTAAGGTACAGTTCGCCAGAATATTCCCGAGCTGCAGTGAACCCACCTGCGCGTTGCTGTTGTCCTTTCGTGAGCCTCAGGTGTCCAGAAGAGCAGGGTTTTTAGTTTGCGCCCACCTAACAGCAGAAGAAGAGATTGACGGCAGTAGTGCGCTGAGTGTCTGCAGTAATGGGAACGCTCTGGGGCTTTACGTGAGCAGAACGTTTCTCTCACACTACGAGCTTCAAGAAGATACGAGAGGGACCGCCCGTCTCCTGCAGCTTCTACCCCTCGACAGGATTGTTATCGGCGCTCGAACGAAGCAAAGCTTCAAATGGGCGTCCTCGGAGAAGTTCTCCAGTGTTCTGCTCATTCTAGCATCATGTCATAAGCAGACGCTGTTGGCCCGGCAAGGAGATGTGCTGGCCCTGCCGTGCCACCCTCTGCTGGGCGATGATACCACACAGATACATCAGTACCTGTCAGATCTGGTTGTGCTGGAGTGCACGCCAGTCACCCAGGGACTGATCACCATCCACACTAGCATTGTGATCTCTGACTGCAGGGATCTTCCGCACAGTGGTCATGCCACGCTGGACCTTGCTGTCACACCTCTGAGCAGACCTTCCTCCCTGTTCGTCTCTGACTTTGCCCACTATGCCAACAGTCTTGGTCCGGGCAGCTCCTTGTTGAACAACAAGCTGTTGATCACCTCTGGCTTCACGGGTTTCCTTCAGGCTCTGGAGTGTAGGCTGGATGTGAAGGTTGTCGATGTTGCCAGGCTCTACAGGCAGGGTAAGCTGAGCCTGAGAGAGGAGCAGGACGCTGAGGTGGACACGGACAGCGTGATTTTTGTGAGTAAGAGCTTATTGCTGAAGCTGGGGCTGTTCAACGGGGAATGGGTGGTGTCTGCGTTGTGCCCTCCTTTAGGGAAGGGAAAAAAGTCCTCGAGGGCGGAACTAGCGCCAAGTCCTGGAGGAGCAGAATACGACAGCATCTCGAAGTTTATAGCCAAGGCCAGAGGAGATGTCCACCTTGCTAAAATAATGGCATTTAATGGGGAGAGGCTTTCAGACATGGACGCGGGGTTCATCTCACCTGTCCAGTGGTTCAACTTGTCAAATGGAGAACCGACACCTGTTGGGAACAAGGCTGTCAAAATAAAGGTGAGCTGTTATCATTGATGTGTATGTCTGTAATTAGGGATGGTTCTGATGCGCGTTACCAACGTGGGCTGTCTTCTTTTGTCCAGAGATGGAACCAGGTGCCATCGCAGGCAGGTTCGAAGCTATCAGCAAGTGCGTGCTGCTCTGCTGCACCTTCATACGCCAAAGAACTTCACATCGAAGCCGTCATATCACCCGATTACAACTCTCATGGACCGTTTGACAGTATTCTCTTTAAGCACTTCAGTATACCAAGGTTCAGTGGTTTCCTTAGTGCTCGCACATTTGGAATGGTTTTAATAGTGCATTAAAAGTTTGGTTCTTAATTTTTCCCTCTTATTTGTCTTTTAGACTTGTCCAGCAGGGATGGATATTGGGTATCCCAACCCAAGGGCTTCCAGATCTTGTGGAGAGCAGCTCGGATGGAGTCACAAGGTTTTTAAACGGCTTATCAGTTCACTGTATTTAAAATTACACATCAGTGATTTAAAGTTTACTGTGAAGGTTGTGGAAGTGAAAACAACTGGATATACACAGCTGAGTCACATTATTATGACCGCTTCCTACTTTCGATGGCGGCAGCACCTAGTTCATGGAGGAAGCCACATTTTCGTGGCATTCTTTGGGCCCCACTCATCCATGTGGAAGGCCCTCTCAACCCATTTGGGTAGGAATCCATCTCTGCAGATCACATACACCCATACATGCTGATTGTCTTCCCTGAGGCAGATGGGATCTTCCAGATGGGATGTCAATGCTACATGCCACACGGCTATAAATGTCCGACACTGGCTGGAAGAGCATGACCAAGACTTCCAAGTACTACCCTGGCCCCCTAATTCCCAGACTTAAACCCAACTGAGCATCTGTGGGACCACCTTGATCATCGTGCTCGCTCTGTGGATTCTCCCCCATGCATTCTCCAGCAGCTGTGGGATGCACTGCAGTTAGCATGGCTCCAAATACCTGTGACAACCTACCAGGACCTTATTAAGTCACTCCCAACTCGTCTAGCTGCTGTCTGTACTGCACATGGCGGTTACTCTGGATATTAGCTGGTGGTCATAATAATGTGACTCGACTGTGTAATTCAGGGTGTGTCATTGTTCCATCGTCCAGTCATTCTGCCTTGCAGTGTCTGCTTTCTTTTCCGTAATCTAATAATATTCCCTGCAGGTGGCCAGTCTTATATTTCAAAGTCAAGCAGGTGACAGGCTTTTGTGAAGAGGAAGGAGAGGTGGCATCATACCTCGCAGACACAGACCACACCTCTTTGTATACGGTAAGGGTGAATTCAAGATGAAGCTTGAGAAATACCATATGTAGAATCAACTCTTGACCTAATACTGATCAGGAAACAAGAGTTCAGGTCCAGTTCCTTAAGACTTATGGTCTCCTGAAAGTTGTAAAAGGACTGGGCTTTCTAGATGGCTCACGAAATTGTTGCTGTCTAAAGAAAACCACATATCTCCAGTACTCTATGTCATTTGGGCGCAACAACTGTCCCTCATATTATGTGAAAGCTTCATCATGAGTGGACCAATAGAAATCTCCTACATTTTACATTTATGGCATTTTGGCAGATGCTCCTACTGCTCTTACCCAGAGCAGCCTAAAATTTGACTTTCTTACATAGGTACAGGTAGGCAACAGCAGTGTTAGGAGTCTTGCCCAAGGCCCCTTTTGGTGTAGCTTGGGTGCTTGCCCTGGTAGAGGATCAAACCCCGGCATACAGCGTGGGAGGTGGATATGATTTTTTTTTTTTTAACACTTGTATAGTCTTAACCTTCTCTATACTCCCCTCGTCCTAGGGGTCAAAAATGACCAGCCTTTACTGAACACCCACAATAAAGCAGCTTAATTAAATTTTAAACCACCTTTATATTCAGTATGAAGACAGCCTGCAATGAATATCTGGGTTTCACTCTTCACTGTGCAGAAAGACTGCATTTAATCAGTGGACACAGCTTATTTGTGTCACAGACGTAACTGCTTTCTTTACTGAAGTAGATGTTTATTATTATTATTATTACTATTATTATTCGTACTATCATTAAAATCTTTTATGGAAATATGAACAATGGTGATGTTTCACTTTTTCAAAGTTTGGGGTCACTCTAGGAAAAATCATCTTTCACTGCATCATCTTTCTTGTTGCATTGAATTTGCAAAAAGGTGCAGGGCAGGCTGCCTCCAGGACCATGGTTGAGAAACCCTGTGGTACACTATATCAACCACAATCTTTACATTAACGTGCATTGAAAGTAAAGCACATTTTCCCAGATGTCTGGAAAGGTGCTGTTATGGAGATACTTGTTTTCTCACTGCTCTTTAACCCTTGACTAAGCTTTCAGAATCAATTTACTGACATTCAAAGCCAGTAATACAGACTGCCCTGTCCAAATACTTATGGACCGGGCTGTGTATATAAACTGTTTGACTCCCAGATACACACAGCCATTTCACCTCCATAGAAAAGCCTTGGCAGTACTTTGGGAAGGTACCCACCATGCACAAGGCCAAGCATCGGTTCAAGGCCAAGAGTGGTGTAAACCTCCCCACCACTGTGAAGAACTCCAGCCGTTTTCTCTGTAAAGATTAAACTTGAACACCTGTTGTGATAAATTCGAGTGTCAGTTGCAACTTCATTGCCCGGAATCGCTAATGCTCTTGTGGCTCAATGGAATCGGATCCCCTTAGCAACATTGCAACATCTAATGGAAAACCTTCCCTGAAGAGAAGAGCCTGTTGCTGCAGAAGGGAGGACCATCTCTCCATTAATACCCTTGATTCAGGAGAACGTGTTGGATAAGCAGGAGGTCAAGTCAGGGTTTATTTAGTAGTGCCTATTACAACAGATGTCGTCACATAGCAGCTTTACTGAGAGTCCTGGTCCGAGCCCCCAGTGAGCAAGTGGCAAGGAAAAACTCCCTCAGAGCAAGAGGAGGAAACCTCGAGGGGGGAACCTCTCCCCTCTCATCCTTCTCTGGTCAACACCGGATAGCAAAACAGGCACAAAAGCAACATAAAAAAAGATCAGATTTCACAATTATGTGCAACAGGCATGTAATGACACACTTAGTTCATGGTTCAACTCAATTAGTGATACTGGGCCTCATATAGGGCCTCTGATAGTGTTTTCAGCAGGATCTGAATGGAAGGAAACGCTGACTGGTTTAATGTCACTGTATAGCCTGTTTTTACAAGACTACAACTTCAGGCTCGGAAGACCTGGAGCTGGTAGTGTGACCTGGGATGTTGAATATGCTGGTGTCTGTCAAGTTGGTTGCAGCCTTTGGTGTTCAGACAATTTAACTCTTGTGTAGTCTTAACCGTCTCTGTACTCTCCTCGTCCTAGGGGTCAAAAACTACAATAAAACAGCTTAATTGAATTTTAAACCCCAGTTCTATTCTGAAGACACAGCCTGCAATATCTGGGTTTCCCTCTTCTCTGTGCAGAAAGACGGCATTTAATCAGTGGACACAGCTTATTTGTGTCACAGCCATAACTGCTTTCTTTACTGAAGTAGATGTTTAAGATAATAATAATAATAATAATAATAATAATGGTACTTTTATGGAAATATGAACAATGCTGAGTTTGGGGTCACTCTAGGGAAAAATCATCATCTTTCTAATTAAAAAAAAAAAAAAAAAAAAAAAAAATATATATATATATATATAAATATATATATATATATGCAGCTCTGGAAAGAGACCACCTCAAAATGATCAGTTTCTCTAGTTGTACGGTTTCTGGGTTTGTGTTGGACCAAAATGAGCAGTTCTGTTTGATTCTATACACTACTGGAAACACGTCTCCCAAATTCCAGATCAAATATTGTATTTAGATCTGTTTATTTAGAAAATCACTAAAAAAAAAAAAAAAAAAAAAAAAAAAAAAAAAAAAAAAAAAAAAAACCCCAGCCACCGCTCGCCAGTCTCTCTGTAGGTCACTTGAGGTCATCTTACAGTGGTTAAGTGACATTGGAATGAGGTGGCGCTCATCACGGTCAGTAGAGAGTGGTTTTGGCCCTCTGCCAGTCTGTAGCTGTGTTGTCCTGTGTGTTTGCTGCTTGAACTTGTTCTTATGAACCAGACGCTCACTGTATCTGCCAGTAAAGCTAGAACCCAACCTTCTGTTCCTCACTAAGAACCTGCTGTACATGTGGAGATGCTGATTTAAGAAGAAACTGGAGTGGGCTCTTATTTATTTCCAGAGCTGTATATATATCATTCAGGGCAGAGGTCTTATAAATTGGGTCTCTGATTCTGATCCCCAGGTCTCAGTTATGTGTTTATGTAACTGACTGGCCACCCGGTGCCATAGACCTCTTGTTTAAGGGATTTTCTCGGCTGTAAACAAAGTGGTGGGTCATTTTTGACTCTTAAGAAATATATTAGGTGTGGAATTTGGATCACAGTAATATTGTACAGTGATAATTCTACAGACAATATTTGTTTGTCAAAATGTGCATTATTGTCCAATCTTGTCATATCACACATTGCATTTGCCCTGTGTACTGCTACACCCTTAGTCCTGATACTTTTGGACATTAACTGTGTGTGTGTGTGTGTGTGTGTGTGTGTGTGTGTGTGTGTGTGTTATTTGCGAGTTTAGGTGTGTGTATATGTGTGCATACTGAAAAATCTGTCATTGATTGCCTGCAGAGAGGCTCTACCAATAGCCTGGCACCGTGTTCCGTTTCGGAGGTGGGTCCGTCATTCTGGACAAGTCTGTCCCCTCCTGCTCTCTCAAGTACTGTGGAACAACTTGTCACGATCGTGCAGCCCCACCTCACTGAAAGGTCAGCGTTCCTGCACTAGTTATACAAGCGTTATAAATGAAAGCAGAGAGCATGAATTGTTTATTTCTGTCTGCAAGTTCATGTATACACTCTAATATGTTTTTTGGGCTCCAGTTTTCACTCACTGTTTTCTTTGTATCTAAAGGTGTGCTAGTTGGAAGCGAGCCTGTTCTATTCTTCTCATGGGTCCAAATGGAAGTGGTAAGGTCACAGCAATCAAGGCTGCGTGTAGGAGGCTACATCTGCATCTGCTGAAGGTCTCGTACTCCATAAACCTGTCTTTTTTTTAGTGTCGGTGTTCAGAGCCACCTGATCAGTCTGCATTAATATTCCTTGTGTGCTCTGGTCTGTTTGTTAGGAACGTCCCTTATGTTCCCCTCTGTTTGGGTAGGCTTGTCTTTATGGGATGAAATAGAACAAAAATGTGGGCTATCTGGTGGTTCCCGAGGTTTGGGATCACCACCCACACATCAAACCAAAAATCTGCTTCTCCTTGAGAGTGTATTAAGGCATAATTCATTATATACTCATTCTCAGAAGAATAGCTGCACCCAGAAGGAGGTGTGGGATTGCAGGTCTGTTGGGACGGAAGATAAAGGTCACCAGGAACAATAAATGCTGATACATTTAGACTGATATGATCAATATTTATTGAGCTACACATACAGAAGTAGTGTCTCTCAGTATGGAGTTGGGCCACCATGTTTGCTAGCCCAACATGCCAGACGTCTTGGCATGGAGTTGTAGAGGTTCCTAATGGTGTCCTGTGATAATCCATCCCATGCAACTTGAATATCCTCACACAGTTCCTGCAGATTGTGCGGTAGGGGTGGAGGTGGACTGACACCAGACCCTCTGGATGTGTGACGCATGACAACAAGCTGCTCATCTTGCCGCTGACCACGGTGCCTCCACACACGGTTCCTCCACACGGTTCCTCCACACACGGTTCCTCCACACACGGTTCCTCCACACACGGTTCCTCCACACACGGTTCCTCCACACACGGTTCCTCCACACACGGTGCCTCCACACGGTGCCTCCACACACGGAATGACCCGCTGCCGTTCTAAGTCACTCTATGACAGTCTGGCGCGACACCATTGCAGTCTTTGGTGATGTTGACGTGGTGTTAAGGACAGATGTCGTAACGGTCTGTGTTTATGTAGTCCTGCGTCGTACAGCCGTCTGCCAATGGTGCTGGCACTCATGGAGGGCATCACTGAATGTCCAGAATCGTGGCTGTTGGGTCAGTCAGATATAGCGATAAGGCCCGTCCTTGCTTACATCACATGTGCGGCTGAGCGTGAACCTTGAATCATTCGCATGTCTCACGATGCCAAACCTACCCACCAAGTTTCATTCCTGTCGGTTGATTCCTTCTGGGTGCAGCTGTTTTTGTGACGATGCGTGTAGTTTGTATATGAATGAATGAATTTATTTTCACAGGTGGACTGCGTGACCCTCTGTGGAGACACCGCCGCTGCCTGCGAGTCTAAGATGAAGGCAGCCTTCCACAGAGCCGAGCTCCATCACCCTTGCGTGCTGTTGCTAAGGAACCTGCAATTACTTAGCCAGCGACGGGACGGCTCGGAAATGGACTCCAGGGTGGTCGCTACTTTTTGCCAACTCATTGCTGACACCCACTGTAGGTAAAGTAGCAAACTGTAGTCTTGTGTAGAAGACATTTTGCGTCTCGCCCCGTAAACTGATGCATACGACGAAAAGGACTGTTTTAAATCTGAAGGAGAAGTAGAAGCATTACATCAACTGTGGCTACATGTCCGACCTGCTGCCGCTAACTGAAGATGTACTCTGTCACTGCAGTGTAATCGTGGTGGGCTCTGTGACTGACCAGCGGGAATTGTCCTCGGATGTGATGGCAGCCTTTGTGCACCAGGTGGCAATAGAGAGTCACTCGGAGGAGGAGAGAAAGGCCATTCTAGCCAGCCTGTGTGAAGACCTCTCTCTGGGAAAAGATGTCAGTCTTGCCAAGATTGCTAAGCAGACAGCGGTGAGAAGGCCTTCTGTTAAATTCACCGTATAGTGGCAAAGTGTTCTGTACTAATGAAGACTAAAGTCTCATCTATGATTAGTTTGTAAGTCTCATTGACCTTCTGGCTCTGTCTGAAGGGTTTTGTCTTGGGCGACTTCTGTGCACTCCTCACCAGTGCCGGAAAAGCAGCTCACCATCGCCTGCTGAAGACTTAGTGAGTTGTTCATTTCTCATTATGGAATGTTATGATATGCAGGACTAATTTGTCGTGTGCAATGTAGCAAAAAACAGAAACATGTATAACCGTATCTGTACAGATCAGGTCATCAGGTGAACTTAATGTGTTTGTTAGAATGCAGTAGTGGACCATTCAGAAATCAAAATTTTAAAGGAGCAATATGTAAGATGTCATACTCGATGTGTAAGATTTTTAGTTTAAGCTATTCCAAAATTAACTAAAATTATCAGCAAGATGCGAAGAAAAACAGTTTTGACAGCATGTAAAAGACGCCCCATGTACCATGTAGCAGAGATACCTAGCGACGTTAGCAAGCTAACCTGCTAGCCCCAGCCCATCCTGTCTCCTAAGACCACTTTGTGCCTCGAGGCATTAGTGTGTCACTATATCGTTAAGTCCACACGTGAGCAGATGAAGAAGAAACATGTCTCCAGGGAGGAGGAGAGGCTGTGTAGAGCATGAATTCCACCGATTGTATCCTCTTGCATATTGTTCCTTTAAAGTCAGCCAGAAATCAGAACTGCTTTTGTAGTTTGTGTCCACGTCCATGTTCATGATTGAATTAATAGGGTCAGTAAGACTGTTCTAAGATGAATAAGCTTTGCTCTGATTGGCTGTCCTATAATGTGCCTTGTTCAGAAAACCTTCCAGTGCTCAATCATTCCTTAGCACTTCATTACGAGTGGGGCAGGGCTAAACTGCTGTAGGCTGAAAAAGTGGTTCCTGTGACATCACAGAAACAGTGGATTCAAAATAGGCTGTTTTTTCAGCCTTTTCAGCCAGTTTTTTTGTGGTTGGTGTGGCTCAGCGGATAACACCACTAACCTCCAGGGAGCTACCGCCCCATGTGGGAGATGGGGGTTCGATTCCCGGGTCTGGGTAACTATGCTGTGCTACACCAATAAGAGTCCTTGGGCAAGACTCCTAACACTGCATTGGCCTACCTGTAATATGAATGACCTTGTAAGTCGCTCTGGATAAGAGCGTCAGCTAAATGCCATAAATGTAAATGTTTTTCCATATATGGACTGTATAGACTCGGTAGTGAGTGGTGAATGTTGAGACTTCAACAGTGTTTATATATCACATTAGACTTTTTTTTTTGAAGATGGCAAGGGAAAATTAGATTTTCCATAATATGGGCACTTTAAACATGATTCATAAGATAATATCATTTTGTTTTGGCGTAGTCTGGGCTCAAAATGCTATGCGTCTTCTGTTTTTGACTATGTTACCATGTGCCAGCATGAATTCGACCTTCTATCACCTCCCACTTATCACTGAGCGAGAAGACTCCTTACCCAATATTGTGTTTCATGGTATGGAAGGAATATGCATTACGATTCCTGATTTACATTGCCTTTAAACCGAGCTACTTGACATGCAGCCGGAAATATTTCTCCTCTATGGTCCAGGCGACATGAAAGATAGATGTGTGAACTGGAGAGGACACTTCTTGCTCTCAGTGCTTTGTTTTATATACAGGTTTGTTTGTTTTGCTGTGTAGCTATCCACATGGAGCCAGTGCTCAGGAAGAGGAGGACCTGTGTGTGTGTGGTGTGACCGTTATAGCTGCTGACTTTACCACAGCGCTGGAGTCCCTACAGGAGGCCCATTCCCAGGCCATTGGAGCACCAAAGGTAAGTTTGAGCAGCCAAGGATTAATTGAACCCAACACAACAAAAGCACCAGGATCAAATTCTCTCATGCACACACTAGTTATATACCGTACCAGTCAAAAGTTTAGAGACGGCTCCTCATAGCAGGTTCCTCTTCTGTTTATCTTAATGCTTTACTGTAGAATAACAGTGGAGACATCCAACTATAAAACAGCACTCATGGAATTATACAGTCCACCTTAAAAACCTCCAAAATGGAACTTTACAGGAGGATGAACCAGCTTTCTTAACCTGCAGTGGAGGCTGATAGAACAAGGTTTATTTCTAAGCAGGTTTAGAGCAATTCTATTGGTCTGTCCCTCATGAATATTCACTAAACTGAAAGGAGAACTAGAGCTTTTACACTGTGCAGAAAAAGAGATCAAAGTTTTTACACCATTAAATATATATTAGAGGTGGAGATATGGAGAAATATCATACTGTGGTACATCAAGAGTATATGTGGTATATCAGGGTATGTAGTGTTTCAGACTCTCATCAGTTGGAGCTGTTAAGTGTGAGTCTGTAGAGTCTTTAAGATCACCAGCTACATCCATTTACTTGGGCGTGTCCAAACTTGACCGCCAGTGAGATGCTTACTGAGTGGAGTGGAAGGTTCTCTAGCTTTGCCAAACAGTCATTTTGGGACACAAGCATGTGATCTCAGGGTTCCCATGGGTCATGGATTTTCTGGAATATCATGGAATTTTACACAGTCTGTTCCAGACATGGAAAGTCAGGGAATTTGATCGTTTTTGGGCCAGATCATGGAATATCAGGGAATTTTGTTTTGTAGTTGCCATTCATCAAAATATGATATCTTCACAAATTTCCGGACCCGTTTGTCCTCTTCCCGTTTGTCAACGGCTGGCAATCGCTTCTGTCAAGATATGCGGTCTCCTGTACCTGCTAACGAAGGCAAACATGCCAAGAAAATGCTCATTTCTGTAATAATTGTGCCTTATGTTTATGCATTGAGAACTTTAGGTTTATGCTGAAAACTAGTGATTAAGCTGACAAGTTGATGGGTTTAAAATACTGTGGCTGGATTTTGCCTGCTCAGCACTAAGGCTGCCTGTTTTTCCGTTAATGATAGGTAATGGAAATTCGGCTTTTTAGTCAGCGACAGTCAGGAAAAAGTCCGGGAAAAGTCTGACAGGGAATCGTGATATTTACTTGAGTCACACTGCAGTCTTCCTCTGGGACCTGGTCTGTTCTCTACTCCAGGTGACTAGGAGCCCTGGCATGCATCCACTACTAACATAACCCCAGTTGCATAGGTAATAAGCATAATGATTTGTATCTGCTGACCGCCAGGGCGGCTCTTACCAAGTTGGTGACTTTTATCCCTGATGTCTCAAAGAGTCTCTCAGCTGCAGCCTGTACACAAGGACAGAGCTGCAGGTACTAGGCCATTAGATGTTGGGAAAGCAGGAGAATGCAGTACCATGTGCCTGTTGCACAGATGTTCACCAGAGGGACATCTTTCATGCCCCTAACGAATTATCCAGTTGCAGGTCTTGGAACAGCTGGCAGCCTCATGTGCCAGCTTGATCACATCCACTAACCGGTGGGAGAGCTACTGATTAGAGACCAGCAAACCCTGTCTCAACTCAGCGAAGCATACAAGCAGCTGATCCATCCTCTGAAGTCCAGCTCTAGCTGAGACATATCCCCAGAACCTGAACAGGGCACAGTTGGTTCCGTCTGGGATCAGAGTGCTTCGTCGATGGACCGACTAACGAGTGTAGCTAATAGAAAGCGCCTGCAGCTCACAGACACACCTAGCAAGGAAACCCACTTAAGAGCTGCCTGATCCAGAGATTTAGGGGGCGTGTGGCACAGGAAATGCAGCACCAAGAGATCAGGGTGGATGCAGTCACTTTGACCCCCTTTAGAAATGCAGTCACCAAATTGGGAGCCAAAAGAGGAGCCCGCCGGGTAGGGCCAAGCGGCTCACCAGGACTACCACATAAACTGTCCGGGTAGAGGGCTTCCTCCCTTCATCAATTAGGGACTGCAAAAAGGAAAAGCACCCGTTGGTGCTTCATCTACCCTTGTCTAGAATGCGAGTGGAGGGGACTCAGGATTGTGTTTCAGAGAGGTAAGCCCAGTGGCCACAGCTTTGCGCCATACCCGACCCTTCAGCTGGAAGAGAAGGTCCCTACACACAGGGAGTTTCCACGGGAGGTAGGTGAAGAACCAGGCGATAGAGGACGGAAGTTTTTGAAGTTCTGAAAATATGTCACCAGGCTGTGCTGAGTTAACAAGAAGCGAGAAGAAAAGGAGGAAGGCTGCCGTGTGACTCAAGTATGTATTCAAGCTTGATGACACAGACTCACACATGCTTTCTCAGTGTACAGCTAGAGAGCCATCCACTCGACTCATTAGGAACCGCTCTGGTGGTCAGAAGACGTAACTGTGGGTGTAAGCAGATAGGAGTGGTTTTGTTGTATCGCTATTTTGATGTAATTCGTGATGTACTAATGTTCCATTTATGGCCTAACTAGCCTTTCCACTACCGTCATCGTTTGTATGTTGAGAGAATCAATCTGTTCAGGAGTTGAAGCTTGCCTTTTGTGAATGGCAGATCCCGTCTGTGAGGTGGCAGGATGTAGGGGGTCTGCAGCAGGTGAAGAAAGAGATCTTAGACACCATCCAGCTCCCTCTGGAACATCCGGAGCTTCTCTCGCTTGGCCTGCGACGCTCCGGCCTGCTGCTCTATGGGCCGCCAGGCACCGGCAAAACCCTGCTTGCTAAAGCTGTGGCCACTGAATGTTCTATGACCTTCCTCAGGTGGGGATGCTGTGTAGATATTTCTGGAGAGCTTGACGTTTCTCCAGTTCTAAGAAGCGTGTTCGTGTACATTTAATGCTTTTTGCCTGAAATACACCAACACAACACATTGGCTGTGAGTTTGAAGCTGGTATATTAACTATCAGGCTTACTGCGCTGAGGAACAAATACGATGCATATTTTGCTATTTGTGGCTTCATAGTGCTGCAGGTTCTCAGAGGAACATGACTAAGATGTTTGCTTTTGATTCCAGTGTCAAAGGGCCAGAGCTTATTAACATGTATGTGGGCCAAAGTGAGGAGAACGTCAGAGAAGGTAAGAAGCCGCTTATACACTCATCGTCAAAAGTACGCTTGCACAAATAGCTGCACCCAGAAGGAATCAACTGACAGGAATGAAACTTGGTGGGTAGGTTTGACATAATGAGACATGCGAATGATACAAGTTTCGTGCCCGGCCGCGCATGTGACGTAGGCATGGATGGGCCTTATCACTGGACCTGACTGACCCAACAGCCACGATTGCGGACGTTCAATGAGCCGAGATACCCTCCATGAGTCATCCCGTTAGTGCCAGCACCGTTGGCTGACGGCTGCACCATGCAGAACTATATGCTACGACGACTGTCCTTAACACCATAGCAGTGTCGCCAAAGACTGCAATGGTGTCGTGCCAGACTGTCATGGAGTGACTCAGAATGGCAGCGGGTCATCTTCAGTGACGAGTCCTGCTTTTGTCTTGGTTGTGACGACCAACGAATCCGTGTGACGGCACCGTGGTCAGCGCCACGATGATCGGTTTGTTGTCAAGCGCCACACGTCCAGAAGGCCTGGTGTCACTCCACCTCCACCCCTACCGCACATTCGGCAGGAACTGTGTGAGAATATTCAAGCTGCATGGGATGGATTATCACAGGACACCATTAGGAACCTCTACAACTCCATGCCGAGACATCTGGCATGTTGGGTTAGCAAACACGGCGGCCCGACGCCATACTGAGAGACACTACTTCTGTATGTGTAGCTCAATAAATATTGATCATATCAGTCTAAATGTATCATCATTTATTGATCCTGGTAACCTTTATCTTCCTTCCCAACAGCACTGCAATCCCACACCTCCTTCTGGGTGCAGCTATTCTTTTGATGATGAGTGTAGAAGTGTACTCATTTGTTCACTTATAATAAGTGCTGTTGGACTCTGACAAAGACTTTTAGGTTTTCCATAATGTTAATCAACAGAATCGATTATTCCAGGTTTAAACAAAACCCTTCTTTTTGTTATCTCCGTGTCTCTGTAAGTGTTTAGCAAAGCTAGAGCTGCAGCTCCCTGTATTATCTTCTTCGACGAGCTGGACTCTTTGGCTCCTAACCGAGGTCGCAGTGGAGACTCAGGAGGTGTGATGGACAGGTCTGTAATATAAAGAGCTCTGGCTAATGCTGAATAATACAACACCCTGCTTCTGTAAAGCTTTCAGTGGAGGCTGATTAATGAAGTCATTAGATATAGTGTTTTGTGCTTTTAGCAATAGAAGTTGTACAGAAATCTGGCTGCAGTGTTAAAGGCTTAAAGGGTACATTCCTCCAAAGGTCATTTACATTGGTCTAGTAACATGTACAACAAAAGCAAACTGGATTATAAGTTTTGCCATAGCCCAGCAGAATTCATGCAAATATGGCTAATAAACTTTTTATTCATGAATATAAATTGACACAAGAAATGTGTTATCCCATAATTCTGCTTTGTTAGTCATGTTCTATTGTTTAACCCACAATAACTCACGGAACGACTTGCCCCATTTAACAAGAGGCATATCTTCAAAACAAGCAATTGCTTTGAACATAAATTGAAGGAACCGTAGTACAAAAAGAAAAAAAAGGCAAAAAATAAGGATGGAGAAATTAATTTACCACATCATGACTGAAATAAAAATGTATTATATACACTGATTCGAGAAGAGAAGACCACACTTTGAATTTCAAAAGTAAAATGGATTATAAAGTAATTAAAATAATGGATACAAATAAAGAATAACAAAATTAACAAGTCCTTACGATCACATTTACATTTACAGCGTTTAGCTGACGCTCTGACTTCCAAGATTATTCATATTACAGGTAGGCCAATGTAGTGTTAGGAGTCTTGTCCAAGGACTTTTATTGGTGTAACACAGCATAGTTACCCAGACCTGGGAATCGAACCCCAGTCTCCCACATGGGATTGTAGCTCCCAGGCAGGTAGTGGTGTTATCCGCGGATCCGCACCACCCAAAGGCAATAGGAAAAGGGAAAGTGGTGGGGGAAAGAGCGCTTGCAGGTGTCTTCCCCATCTAACACACATGTGGTCAAAGCAGTTATAGCTTTATGCAAATTCTTTGTAAATTCTCGGTAAATCTGTATGTCGTCGCTGCCCAGAGAAAAACTAGTATCTCCAAAATGGCAACTTTACAGGAGAGGGCAAAAACCGAACTTAACTTTAATGTAAGTCAATGGAACCAGACTTTTTTCCAAGCAATTTTGGGCCATTTCTGTTGGTCCATTCATCATGAAATTTTCACACAGCGTAAACAGCAGCTGCTGTGATCAAATGGCCCATAAAATTATAAATCAACAAAAATTAAACCATATGTTTGTCTTTGGACGGTGATGATATACAGTTGCTGATTCATCTTTGCAGTCAAACCCATTATGATGCAGACTTGAAATTGGACCCCAACTAAACCCAATGTCAATGGAGAGAATTGGTCAACAAACATAGTGTCCTCTTAATGAGGTCATCAAGAATCGCACTCAGTCATTCTCAAGGGCTTGAAGCTACCTAGGTGGTCACCTTTCACCTCGTTATGCGTGATGTAAATAGCATTTCTAGGCAGCCTTCTGGGTTTGCAGCATCACGCACACCTCTGCAGTTATCCCCGGCTTTTGGTCAGCGCATGTGGTTACGGTCCTGAAGAGATTCATTCATCTGTGCACTTGCTGATGTAGCCGGTCATGGATGCTGTATGTTCCTCCAAACCAGCCACCCTGAACATGTTCCAGTCTGTGTGCTGTGCTGAGACGCACTCTGCCCCGATCAGGTTCTCACCTGTTTCCGGACTGGCTTGGCACACTTGAGCAAAAGTTCATATGCTGGAATTAACATGAGGGAAATCTGGTCCAGGCACCCGAGGTGTGGGTGGAGCCCAGTCTTGGACATGCCATGGAGTAAACAATGTATGTCCATTGTGTTTACTCCATCAACAAGCTGGTAGAATTTAGGCAGCACTCACTCCCTGATTAGCATGTTCTGGTTTCTGACTTATATGTCTTTACCGTTGCAGGGTTGTGTCTCAGCTCTTGGCTGAGCTTGATGGCCTGCATTCCTCCAGTGATGTCTTTGTGATCGGAGCAACAAACCGGCCAGATTTACTCGACCAGTCGCTGCTTAGGCCTGGCAGGTAGGAATGCTGACTGGCACCTTCTTTAGCCGATCAGTTCCTGACTTGCTCCTCTAATGTTTCTGGCTGCTTTTGTAATCGAGTGTTTCTGTTGTGCTTTTCTCCGCAGGTTTGACAAATTAGTGTATGTTGGGATCAGCGAAGACAGGGAATCGCAGCTGCAGGTGCTGAAGGCCATAGTACGAAAGTGAGACGCTTCCTTTAAAATTCTCCTCTAAAATTTAAAAATTCCGCATTGTCTAAAGTAGTGTTTCCCAACCTGGTCCTCAGGGGCCCCTCCTCGGTTTTCCTTGTTGTGGGTTAGACTGGGGCAAAATACAGACTATGGAATTGAATAGGGTATGGAATAGAATATGGAATGGAATAGAATGGAATAGAATGGAATGGAATATGGAATGGAATATGGAATGGAATATGGAATGGAATGGAATATGGAATGGAATATGGAATGGAATATGCAATATGGAATATGGAATGGAATGTGGAATACAATGTAGAATGGAAAATTGAATAGAATATGGAATAGAATGGATTGGAATATGGAATGGAATGTGGAATATAATATAGAATGGAAAATGGAATAGAATATGGAATAGAATGGATTGGAATATGGAATGGAATTGAATATGGAATGGAATATGGAATATGGAATGGAATATGGAATATGGAATGGAACGGAATATGGAATGCAATATGGAATGGAATAAAATCTGGAATAGAATATGGAATAGAATGGAATCCTTTTATTGACATTGTACTTGCATACAACGAACTTTAGTGCAACACTCTCAAAGAAGAAACAATAAACAATAGAGACCAGTCATATATAATATAGATAGTTAAGGTATTTACAAATGGACCGTGCGCTCAGTGGGAGAATGGGAGTAATCTGCAGCAATATAAATAAATAAGTAATGAATGTGTAAAGTGACTGTACATGGATGTGCAAAATAGGATGTACAAGTTGACAGAATATGGAGGTAGAATTACACTATAGATGTAATGTATAGGGGTCCCTGAGGTTGGGAAACCTAACCTAGAGAGCACTGCTTCTTCTCCATCTAAGTTGAGGAATGTTTTTACATTTATGTCATTTAGCAGATGCTCTTACCCAGAGCGACTTACAGCCATGCTTAGCATTCCGTTGGATAATGTTTCCTAGCTAGTTCCTAGGAAAGTCTAAAACTCGCCTTGAGCTCAGACGCTGCCCGAACAAGGTTCAGTGCTAACACCTGGAAAGAAGAATCCAGAGTTACATACAGCAGAAGAGTTCTACCTCGCAATCCAAAGCCAGCGCTCATACCTAGAGAGACGCAAGCTTATGCTCAGTACTTGGGCTAAAGGCTTGAGGATGTAGGGCTCGTGCTCAAACTGGTCATATACAATGCAAATGCTTGAGTGCTGTGCTGATTGTGCATGACTGTGGATGTGTGCCTGCAGGTTTAAGGTGGACCACACTGTCAACCTCTCGGACATAGTGGAGCGCTGTCCACTTCAACTCACAGGAGCTGATCTATACGCGCTGTGTTCAGATGCCATGATGTCGGCTATTAAGAGGAAGGTTTTACGCGTCACTCAAGGTTGTTTTAACTGCATGCTTTAATAATTCATGTTCATCTTTCTATGTCCACTTAAAGGGAACCAACCCAGGTACTGCAGTGTAGAGCTTCTTTACAGCCCTTTAATGTCATCTCTAATGGCTTAAAATGCTGTGAAGAGGAGAACAATGGCCTGTCTCTCTCGTTATGCCAAGCGTCACACCTTGAGGACAAAATTGAACCCATAAGAGCCCACAGTGACGTATGTGTCACAAGCCCTTTAAAAGTCTGGAAAGTTCCTTATACAGCTTTATCCTTCACTTACACACATGGAGCCCCTGAGTGACCTATACCGAACATCCTGGATGCAGTCACATGACAGTTGGTGAACATGTGACCTTGTTTAAAAAATGCTGATGTGCTTGGGTAGTGAACTTAGAGACAAAACCGGCTCGTTTTACAAGCTTGTTTTTTTGTTCCTATAAGGTTCCAACCCATTTAAGAGCTCTAATGTTCTGATAACATGTTCTTTATTATATATACCCATATTCTATATTACATATGCCCATTCTGAGCCCATTTCTAGAACACGATGGAATACAAGTTATGAAATTGTTGTTGTGACATATGCTACCGGTATTTTGACCTTATTATACTTACAGAAGACACCATGTGACCTCTTTGTCACAATAAGACTGGTCTTTTATGATCTTATAACTGACCCCTCATTATTTTCCCATAAGGGGAAACGGGTCTGGGCTCTTATGGGGTAAGGGCAGTTTAGTTTCTGCTTGGCTGTGAAAGCCACTGTTTGAAGCATGATTCTTCTATCGAGGAGGTGATTTTGGAGCTTCTCCTGTTTTCATAGTAGGCTTGAATTTGTTAACGCGTACAGAGCGACTGCGTGGGTTGACGTTGTTCAACAGTAAGGTAATTTAGCTCTGAAGCCCTTCATTAAGCATTCTTCACTTCCCGCTACTCATTCTGAACAATAGAGTTAAAGAGACCGACCAGTTAATGTGGAGCTAACTGAAAATGTCAAAACAAAGGTCACTTCCCACCACCCGTGAGTGGTTCGACAGAGAGGTGAGGATGTCGTTTGTGTTAAATGTCAGCGTTTTGGCATATCGCTCTCCGTTTTTTCCCTCCCCTCATCACCCGAGACACTATGGCCAGATGAAAAAGGAGACGCCAGTCTTCACTTGGCATTTCAAATACTTTTACTTCATCGAAAATATTCCATATGGGGTCTTTTAGGAAGACAAAGCAAAAATGCAAATTCATATACAAAAGGCATTTTAATAAGGAGCGATTTAAAGCCCTCTAGATAAAGTTCATGAGAAAAGCAATAACGAATAACACATCCACATCTTGCTGACGGTACAGGTCTTTCTCTTGTTGCCTTTCTTCATTCATGCTCTCCCATTCTCTTTTTTTTTTCCATGCCCAGGTCTGGAGTCAGAGGCTGGCGTTCTCACGCTGTGTGCCGAGGACTTTAGCCGGGCCCTTGACATCCTGCAGCCGTCTGTGTCCGAGCAGGAGCTGCACAAATACAAACTCATCCAGCAGAAATTCACCGCAAAGTAACACCACCGCTACCGCTGGCACCACCGGGTGGAGTCGGCCACTGCTGCACGTGGCTGGTCCTGGTCGGTGCCGCCACAGTCTGGGATGCACTGGGATGCAACTAACCTACATTCAGCGTTGGGTTCATCAGATAACTGGAACAACTGATCCCTACGTTGTACTGGGTATAGCTCAGTAATCATAAGCTTGAGGAATTCCTAAGTTCCTTTGTTTAGGTATTCCGCTTTCCACAAATGGTTGTGCTGATAAATTCTACTGCTCGATTAATATGATGCAATGCAGGCCGCTTCCAGACGTAGTGAAGGAAGTGGGTGGAGTTGCTGGTTGAACACACTAACCCGGATGATAAATGACAGTGAAGGCTTTCCTTATTCACCAGTCCCCTAGAGCCTGTATCAGTAATGCCTAGGGCTAAAAGTGAGGGGGAAAGTCATCACTGTGAAAACCATGTCTTGGAGCATGCAGGACAGCTGCAGCAGTGCTCACAGGTAGCTGATGTAGTGCAAACAGGTTTAGCCATTTCAAGTTTTTACACCATAAATCAACAGAGAATTTGACTTTTTTCTGATGTATGGGTACAATTGAATAGATATACGGTCACACTTTATATTAAGTGGTAATGCATTGTAATTAATTCCGTAATTAATTTAATTTGCTATGCAAATGGTTTGTATATGTGTTGGCATACGTTAACGAGTCATCGTTTCTCTTTGTTCAATAGCAAAGCTACTCTGAAAGCAAAATAAAGAATATGGAGAGAAAACGGTTCAAACCAGCGTTCGCCTCACTCGTCAGGCTTCGTAAAGCTGTACTTACGTAGTCATAACATGTTTATTACAAAGGACAAATAGGACAGCTTAATATAAAGTGTTGCCTTGTTTATTGGATGAAAAGGTAAAGTGAGTAGGTAAAAGCTATAGGAGTGATGAAAAACTAAACGGCGTCAGAGTCCTGCAACAAATCTATATGTCATGGTGACATAAGAGCTAAGAAGGAAAAATAAAAGACAGTATAAACACAAAGGACAGAAATTCAAATAAGAAAATAGCTTTGATTTCACACTGGGCAAGCTTATATTTACCAACTGACAGTGCTTTCTGGCGGCAGTTCCAGTGAACTAGTCCAGGATGGGCTAAGTAATGGGAACCAGTCAAGTGCTGGTGCGTCTTGCATACAACTTCCTTCATCACAATGTGAATGTTTAGATACCACCAGTAATTACTGGGAGCACTGGGAAAGCAAATGTGGTGTTTTTACCTTTATGCTATATCAAATCTAAAGCAGTCATGTGGGATCTATGACCGTTGATACTACATGACGTGTCGAGATGTTTACTGTTGAAGCGAATTGGCTCATGTTCTCGGCCGCATGCTTTTCCGTATGGGCCGCATGCTTGATTAATGCAGCAGCAGTGTGCTATTAGAAAGCAGCAGCAGTAGTTCTTTTAATCATCCCAGTTCTTCAGCTGTCATAGCATTCAGGTTCAGACCATGAGCCCTTTGGAGCTGTTTATCACATTTCACTAGCCAGGGATATTTGCACTTCTTTTTTTTTTCTCTCTCTCTTTTTTTTTCTTTCTCTTTTTTGATCCACTCACTCACAATCACTTGGAACAAATCAAAAACTTGACCAGAGAACGAAGGAGTAGAAATCACTTCTGTTCAACTCAAGTGTTTGGCGCTGAAATGAAAAATAATGTACAGTCGCACTCAGCGTAGCGTCATGAATAATAACAGATGTGTATTTTGAAAGAGGAAGGATGTACAAATGGCCATATTTATATGTACATGTGTGTGTATGGGGTGGGGTGGGTTAAGGATGGGTCCGGATCTCAGTCGGGGGGCCTGGACCTCTGTGGCGGGTCTCTTGCTTTCACAACAAACTCTGATCCCCTCTTTGGTTGGCTTTTGCTTTTAGTTCGTGGAGTTGGCGCAGATCGATAAGTTAGGTCCTCCGTGTCCGGGGCTTCTTCCATCTCTGCAGCAGACGGGGTCACTCTCTGGGTCAGTGACTCAAGTGAAATGTGGCATTCGATTGCAGGTTCTGCAACGCAGATGAAGGGTATGAGGGAAGACATTTCTTAGCACAAACTCCTTATAACGCCATTCACGCTGGACAGAAATACAGTCTGATTCAGTGCCACTTGGCCTTAAACTCACTGAAGATGATTTCATGTGAAATTCACAGGGGAAACTGAAAAATGGTTATGAACATACCTCAGTTCCAGGGCATCTCGCTATGTAAATTGGTTGGTAATCGGTTGGTAATTGGCTGTTAACCCTTCAGTGCGTCAGCCAGATTTGTGTTGTCAGTGGAGTAGTTGAAAAATGCAAGGTAGTGTTTGTGTTAGTGCCACGTTTAACAGATATGCAGAGTTAACAGGGTGAGAATTTGTTTCTCCCGAGTCGGGGGCGAACGACACAGAATGCTCCTCCGAAGCCGCTGACGGACAGTGTCAAACACGATACAGTTACGATCCAACAACAACCAAATCCTATTGTGACATACGTTAGGCACATTCCTTCCTAAAAAGATGGTTCTTCAAGGGTTCTTTAGTAAAGAGAACTACACATGTGCATGTATAAACGCGGTATAGAACCTCTATATACACCCACTGGCTACTTCATTAGGTATACTTCCTAACTTGATGGTCCATTTTATCAGCTCCTCTTACTATATAGGAGCTACACTAACAGACTGTAGTCCATCTGTTTATCTGTATACTGTGGTACCCTGTTCTTTAATGGTCAGGACCCCCACAGGACCACCACAGAGCAGGTATTACGTGGGTGGTGGATCATTCTTAGCACTGCAGTGACACTGACGTGGTGGTGGTGTGTTAGTGTGTGTTGTGCTGGTGTGAGTGGATCAGACACAGCAGTGCTGCTGGAGTGTTTAAACACTGTGTCCACTCACTGTCCACTCTATTAGACACTCCTACCTTGCTGGTCCACCTTGTAGATGTACAGTCAGAGACGATAGCTCATCTGCTGCTGCACAGTGCAGTGTTGGTCATCCTGTAGTCCTTCATCAGTGCCCACAGGACGCTGCCCACAGGATGCTGCCCACAGGATGCCGTTGGCTGGATACTTTTGGTTGGTGGGCGATTCTCAGTCCAGCAGTGACACTGAGGTGTCCTGTAGCACCGCTGTGCCTGATCCACTCACACCAGCACAACACACACTAACACACCACCACCACGTCAGTGTCACTGCAGTGCTGAGAATGATCCACCACCCACATAATACCTGCTCTGTGGTGGTCCTGTGGGGGTCCTGACCGCAGGGTAATGAAGCAGAGAAACAGATGGACTACAGTAACTGTAACTGGTCAGTGGAGCTGATGAAATGGACAATGAGTGTAGATACAAGGAGGGGTACCTAATGAAGTGTGTGTAACTATGTAGAACCATGGTCTAAGGAAGCCTTAAAAAGAAAAACCTATAGTGATTTTTTTTTCTTGGTTATAATGTATGCCATACTCCTTTATGACCGTCCCTCATCCGCAAGAGGTTCTTTCACCCCGTGAACCTGTTCACTATACCCAGAAGGTAACTGCAATAGAGGGGTTACATGCCTTACATGCAAAAATAGCCATATTTACCGCTTACGTGGCCTTTGCTACTTTTGTGCGCTTCATCCTTTTCCTTCTCATGAGGGTGACTTGAGGCCGCTTCAAGCCCGCGATGAGCAGCAGCAGTCTGGGTCGGGACTTGGTGAGCCAGCTTCTCAGTAGCGTCCCCTTGGGAAACCTTAAACAGAGAACAATGGGTGAGTCCACCACGGCTGCTGGAGTCAATAATTACTGGTTTTTACCGTAAGCTGTATATTGGGAACCGGGTGTGCTGGGTCTAATTAACAGGTTTTGTAAGCATTGTGATAGTAAAGGGTTTACTTTTAGCATAATTACAACAAACAAAGAAATCACCGGCATTTACATGTAGTATCATTATTATTATTTTTATTCTTTTATTCTTTTATTCCTGGTAACATGAAATTTGTCCTTTGCACTGACTTTATGTGCTAGTCGTATGTGTGTAGAGTACCAGTCAGAAGTTTAGACACACTCAGCAAAATAGATGTAGTTGGTGATCTTAAAGACTCTACAGTCTTACACTTAACAGCTCCAACTGATGAGAGTCTGAACCAGTACAAATCCTGATATACCACATATACTCTTGATCTACCACAGTATGATATTTCTCCATATCTCCACCTCTAATATATATTTAGTGGTGTAAAAACTTTGATCTCTTTTTCTGCACAGTGTAAAAGCTCTAGTTCTCCTTTCAGTTTAATGAATATTCATGATGGACAGACCAATAGAATTGCTCCAAACCTGCTTAGAGATAAACCTTGTTCTATCAGCCTCCACTGCAGGTTACGAAAGCTGTTTCATCCTCCTGTAAAGCTCCATTTTGGAGGGTTTTAAGGTGGACTGTATAATTCCATGAGTGCTATTTTATAGTTTGATGTCTTCACTTTCATTCTAAATAAAGCATTAAGATAAACATACGGAGAACCTTCTATGAGCAGCCGTCTCTAAATTTTTAACTGGTACTGTACATACATATATGTATATCTTTTTCGTTGCCTGTATTGTAGGTGTATCAACTGGACACATTTAACACTTGACCCAGCAATTAACTGCAGGTAAAATTAGACCTCCTCTGCCTGCAGGTTAAGGAATCTTGATGTCATACTTACTAGAGCCTAACCTGACCCATGAGCACATCCCACTATATAATGTATGATAATGTCCATGTGCATTATGCATAACCTACATAGACTGCAGTGGTATGTTTAATTAATTCAAGGCGTCTCCATGTATATCAGACGGTACAGCTTTTTGCACTTCTAACAGCACTAGAGTGATTTTTCCTGTCGCCTCACTGAGCGGTATCTTGCTCAACTGATGATGTGATATTAAGAGACACCTTTGACCGTATTTCAGCTGCCATATTTGTTGCTGCTCAACACTCCTGGCTGATCACATCTGTTTCTGGCTGTTCGTCATGCGGTTCGACCATACTTATGTATGACGCAATGCAGTCTATCAACATTTTCCTGGATTGATAGTAGTATAAACTGTTGGTATAGTGTCCCTGCATGCCGCATATGTCCCCAGTGTTGTGCGGCATTCTAAACGGAACTGTCCTCATCTGACTGCCATCACCGTATCAGACTCCTCCTCCTCTTTTCCTCCCATTTTCCGTGGTCAAAAAAGAAAAGAAAACAAAGCAAAACAACAGAACAGTACCTCAACCAGTAACACTCCTCACCGAAGCACCATAGCAACAAGTTTGGCCTCCTGAGCTGCGGCACCTTCGGACCCCGAGCCCTCTCTCACATTCTTTGGTAACAGCGCGCTGGCAGATAGTGGGGTAACGTTCTGCACCCCGAATAACAACCCTATGCTTTTATATATACGTCCTAGCTCTCCCAGCCCTACCAAGTTCTGACTGCTGAGCACGATGGAAAATATAAAACCTTCAATTGTTCGGCTTTTGCTGGCCGAGCACGGCCCAACTGGCCAGAGAGAGATCTAGCAACGTTTAGACGTGCTAGGGCCTTGCTGAAGCCATTGTTGTGTCCCGCGGGGGGCTTGATGTTAAATGTAGCGAGAGCAACATTGTTTGTTTAGCTGCCTTGTTTTTCTTCTTCTGTTTTTTTTTCCCCCTCTCGTCCAATTCTACCTTTCAGGAGATGGCCAGTCATGGGACTGGGGGTCATACAGAGGTCAGGGAAGATTGCCTAGCCTTGAGAGGTGATTTGGGAGTGTACATGTTCAACAAAATGCCAGCACTTTTGCTTCACACTTCTAGTAGGTGAGGAAGATTCCACAGTAGTGTCCACAGTGGAAAAGCCGGAGGTTGACCTTCTGTTGACCTTCTATCCGTAAATCCGTCAAGATTCGTTTCCAGAGGATCTTTTTTGGATATCGTCCAGTTCAGGACACATGCACACCCTCCCTATTCGTATTCCTATTTCAATTCCTATTCCAATTCCTATTCCAATTTCAATTCCTATTCCCATTCCTATTCCTATTCCATTTCCATTTCCAATTCCAATTTCAATTCCAATTCCTATTCCCATTCCTATTCCTATTCCTATTCCATTTCCATTTCCAATTCCAATTTCAATTCCAATTCCAATTTCTATTCCTATTCCTATTCCAATTCCAAATCCTACTCCAATTAGAATAAATTTTAGATTTTCTCTATTTCACAAGTTGCTACTTTTTTCTCTGCTGCAGTTTGAACAGATTGCTGCGAGCCCATCCTGGCCTTATTGAACCACGCTGCTAGAGGCTACTGGCTGAAATCCCGGGCTCAGTCAGGTGAGCAAGGTAACTTCTGCATTCTTCTCCCTTATCTGCAGTGACTAGTAATACAAACAGGGACTCACCGTTCTGATCGAAGCCTAGACCTGTACACCCGGACAAGCACCGTTGACACCCTCCGGAGATCATTTCTCATATTCACATCTTCAAGCACTTCATCTTTAAACGAATACGCAAAGAATTCCACTAGCTAATTCACGAGACCCAGATGCCAAAATTTCAAGCAGATTTCCTGATACCGTTTAGTCCGACAGTGTTCCAGTCCCATCAGCTTCTACCAACATACCTTCACCAACTCAAACCACGCTCAGCCCTCGTTTAAGTCCACAAACGCAGCCCCAAATTGTACTCACAGTCCGAGCCCGAACTTAACTTTATCTCAGCCACCTGCTCCGCTGCCTTGTAACAGGTTACATGTACATTTCCATCACATCCTGTAAGAAGTAGAAGTGGAAAAGCGGTCCTTACCAATTGACCCCACACATTTGTTAGGTTATGCCCCCTGCGTCCCTGCAAAGGCACATATATGATCCTAATGGAGTTTTTTACTCTCACACTAGAAAGTTCAACCAGGATGGAAAAAACAAATCTGCTGGATAATAGGAGGCCATGAACTCCGTGAGGGGAGAGCGGGGAGGGGAGGGCGGGGGCTTTAAAAAAAGGAGGGCCCACTCAGCACTTCTCCCTGCAAGCGACAACGGATGATCCCAGCCTCTCCACCAATCGGAGGGCTCCCTGGGCCCGTTTCTATGACATCCGGCACTTCACCAATATTAAATGCTCCACCGTTTTGACAATGGCGTGAGGGGTCAGCCAAACTGCTGTCCACACTGCTATACGGGGGGAAATAAAACTCCACAAAGTCCAATAACTAAACGAGTCAATAAAACGAGTGCCCTTATTTCTACAGATGTTATTTGGGATTTTCACACATGACAACAATTACAGTATATTGCAGTTATCGTATTAACAGAAGATGGATTTGGCGTTTATGAACATCTTCATCTGTGGCCACTGCTTCAGATCTCATAGTCGGCTACTACTAGTGTAAGTAGCTCTTCTCCACTGTGCTGGTGTTATTGCTGGGGTTTGGTGACCCTCGCATGTATGCTGTAGTGTCTTCTTTTCGCTGTAGGGGGAGGTGTGACACTACTACAGGCCGGGGCACAAAACCGAGCCGCTCAAGCCTCAGTGGGTGGCAACACAGCCAGACTCTAATCTGCAGCACTCACTGGGGCTTACCATAGGGTACTGCAAAGGGATAGAGAGGGAGGGAGCAAGAGGGAGATGCTGGGAGGGAGGAGGAGAGGGAGAGATGGGGGAAGCCTGGCACTGCATTGCAGATCAACAAATGAGAGCTGAGAGAGGAGGAGAATGCGGGAGTTTCAGGGATACCACCAGTCGGGAATGCGTAGGGATTCTCCATGGGATTCCCTAATGTCCCCAGAGTGAAAGGTGTCAAGCGCACCTGTTAGTATGATTCAGATCATAGACAGGCAGGAAAGGTATTGTGGTGTAATACTTAATTAGATATGTTGCACATTCCTATTATGTCTGTATCTGGTTATGTACGTGCTTGTGTTTGCATATTTGCCTCAAGCACAGAACAGACATTTTCCATTTTGATAAACACTCATCATCAAAAGAACACCTGCATCCAGAAGGAGGTGTGGGATTGCAGTGCTATTGGGAAGGAAGATAAAGGTTACCAGGAACAATAAATGATGATACATTTAGACTGATATGATCAATATTTATTGAGCTACACATACAGAAGTAGTGTCTCTCAGTATGGCGTCAGGCCACCATGTTTGCTAACGCAACATACCAGATGTCTCGGTATGGAGTTGTAGAGGTTCCTAATGGTGTCCTGTGATAATCCATCCCATGCAGCTTGAATATTCTCACACAGTTCCTGCAGATGGTGCGGTAGGGGTGGAGGTGGAGTGACACCAGGCCTTCTGGACGTGTGACGCATGACAACAAATTGTTCATCTTGGTGCTGACCACGGTGCCTCCACACACGGGTTTGTTGGTCGTCTCCTTCGGCACAAAAGCGGGACTCGTCACTGAAGACGACCTGCTGCAATTCTGAGTCACTCCATGACAGTCTGGCACGACACCATTGCAGTCTCTGGCGATGTTGATGTGGTGTTAAGGACAGTCGTCGTAACGGTCTGCGCGCATGTAGTCCTGTGTCGTGCACCCGTCTGCCAATGGTGCTGGCACTAACAGGATGACTCATGGAGGACACCACTGCTCGCTGAATGTCTGCAATCGTGGGTGTTGGGTCAGTCAGGTACAGCGATAAGGCCCGTCGTTGTTCACGTGCATGTCTCACAATGTCAAACCCACCCAGTTTCATTCCTGATGGTTGATTCCTTCTGGGTGCAACTATTTGTGCACTTACTGTTCTTTTGATGATGAGTGTACTTGCTTCTCAATACAAGCATAACAGTGCACTCAAAATGTATCATCTAAACAGAACTAGCTTTTGCTCTTTTCGCTAATGTGGGGAAAAGCTATGTTTGTCATATTTGGATATTACAGATTATGCGATAAAAGGGCCTAATTATAGTCGAACCCTTTCCCCAGAGAGTTAAAGTGAAAATGAGAGTGACTGGCAGCTGCAGTAGTTTTACATTAGGGGGGGGACTGAGGCAAATCTGCTCTTTCATTGTTTGTGCAACACAATAATTACTGTTCCCAAACACAAATGCTCCTGTCAGTGCAGCAGTCGAGGTAAGAAATACAACCCCTATTCAAGCATTGTGCAATGGTAAAACCCATGTCTGCTGAAACGGGACATCTTGTCTTGTGTGTCCACAGCGTTGTAAAGCAGCAGCTTGAACTTGGTGGCACTGTAGCACCAGCTGGAAGAGAGAAGGATCCTTGTTGAAGTGTTTTACCGTGGTGCATATTAATCAGTAGCCCCGGGCATAAAACTTCACGTAGGATATTTTGATGGCTTGAATCTCCTTATCAAAAATGCTAGCGTATATCAAGGCTGATGTGTTCCACTTTAAATGGTACAGCATTCACATTCTGGCACTGACGTTCAGCTTCTTATTCGATATACAGCCTCTTGTTCGAATTGTTCCATTCCACCTTAAATAGTGCAGCAGTTATTATAGAGCCTCAGGTACAAGAATGCAACTGCAGCAACATTTAAGGTGGAATAGGGGCATTTGAACAAGAAGCTGGCGAATGGCTTTATTGGAAAATGTTTGATGGATGTTTTGATGGTCTAAATCAGCTTGTCTGAACTGAGTCTGAACTGAATTATTAGCATTAAATACACAATAAAACGTTTGAAACACTGAGTTACTACACTGTCCTGGTGATATGAGCATGCTGGGTAGAACCAGTCGATGGGTAGAATAAATGGCACCACTGACGCTGGTGAAGCATTTTGGGTTGTGTTGAGAGAAATGACAACTGAAGGATCAAACTTCTTGTTTAGCTCATAAACACCTGAAAGTACAGGAGGGTGAATCTCTGCTGTCAAAGAAATGAAATGAAATCGGGTCCAGTGAAGGCAGACAAGCTGACACCCACTGTGGGTGCTTCGAAATGGGATGAGCTGGGGTGCAGGTGTTTCCAATATGCAACCAAATATTGTGCTAAAAGTTGCACACTGCTCCTTTAAAGTGTTAATTCAACAACCCGTTAAAGGTACAGTGTGTAACATATTGCGGCATCTAGCAGTGAGGATGCAGACTGCAAGCAACTGAGGACCCTTCCCTCACCCTCTCCTTTCCATGTGTGTAGTAGAACCTGCAGTTGCCGGTGTATTTTTCTTTCTTTGATGACAAGGATTCACCCTCCGTAGCTTTTTCTTGTGTTAAATTATAAGTATGTTTTCATTTTTTTCCAATGTGGGTTCTCAACCATTTACTCGTCTACTTTCTCCATCTTCCAGTCGGGTGTTATTGCTCCACCTAAGAAAAACATGAGTCACTCTCTACAACCAGTGTGTGGTTTGTAGCGGTAGGTAATTCTACACTAATGAAAATGTAGTTTTGTATATCATATTCCATTCTGACATGACAGTAGATCCCCCTTAAATCTTACACACTGCCCCTTTAAATTAAAACACTGGGGGAAAAGGTGAGCGTATGTGAGGTTTCCTGTGGGGAAGCAAACGGTAGACTTAATATGCAGGTGAGTGACACCGTCTAGGAACAGCTTGAATAAATTAGTAACGAGTACAGATGCCCGCAGACAGGTGCACTGCATGGTACAAAGATAGAAGTGACTTTGCAAAAGGCCGTTTTACTGCTCAAGTGGCACATGTTTCAGTAGGAACAGTGACTAAAGCTGTAGCTACATGTAGACCTGTGATGAAGACATTAGTAAACAGAATGCAAACTGTGTACATATTTAATTACTGTGATTCTCCTTTAGTGTGGTATGCAAGAAAAGGAGCCAGAGTGGCTGAGAGTGTCAATGCAGGATATGGTCAGACTACAGCAGTGTGAATAACTACACTCCTGCAGTGAGGCCGTCCAGTAGCTCTGTTATGCTGTGGGGGGGCTATGCTGTGTATATATATATATAATGTATGTATATGTATGTATGTATATGTAGGCCACATCAATCAGCCACTCTTGCATCAAAGAATTGCTCAGTTGGACCAGAATTGGTGGAAACTTCCACTGGCATAATCCTGAGGAGAATTCCCTGTAGACTGGGATTTTAGCCACTGCTGGTAGACCCGTATGTCCATACGCTTCCATACACCTGCTACTTCCTTCACACTATGGTCTTTGGCACGCCCAAATGCAGTCACTCCTTTTAGCCAATCATTAACATCTGCTTTGGAGCCATTTTCCACACATGGAACGAGACATTCCCTGCACTGTAGCACCTCTTCTCAATCTATGGATCCCGTCACTCACACCCCACAGGTATTTATAGCCCCCAATTGTTCTCGTGCAGCGCCATCTGCAGGAGCCTAAAGATTCTACCAAGTTTCTACCAAACATGAAACTTGAATCAATGTGTGTGTGTGTGTGGTACATTTTTATATATATATATATATATATATATATATATATATATATATATATATATATTTTTTTTTTTTTTTTTTTTTTTAATATTTTTTTTAATACAGAATCAGTACTGATACTCAATACTCAATAGTATCAGCCTGTAATTATGAATCAGGGATTGAGACACCTGTAGTTTAATGAATTTGAAAATTATGTGAATCATATGCAGGGTCTGCGCTTACAGTTGCCAGACCCTACCCCAGTACAGTTCCACAGGCTTATAGAACCTATGCCGAGGCACCCAGAAGCTGTTCTAATGGCTCGTTGAGGTCCAACACCTTACAAGGATATTTTATATCGGCTTTCCTTTGAGTTAGTCATCCATCAGTATATAATACATATTCATGCATGTGGAAGTGTCAAGAGATACTAAGCAAATTTCGAATCATCTAAAAGGGTGAATAATCTTACATAAGATAATTGTCTTCAGCGTCCAACTTTGCATAATGATCAGGGTTTGAGGTTTTAGTTTACTTTCCCAAGAATTTAATTAAGGCCCCTGTAAGACTTTTCTAATTGGTGAGCGAGGGACACAGGTGATTAGTATGAGACATCAAGTCTCGGTTTAATCAAATATCTGCCCCAAGATCGCTCGGAGGATGAGACGGGCTCTGTGGTCCTAATCAGATTATTGCACCCATCAGAGAAAATGGAGCTCTTTAATTACCACACTCTGAAGCCGCACTGGCAATTACACCGAAACAAAGCGAGCAAACCGACAGCTGTGGCAAACAATACGGGGTTTGTGGGCAACAAGTTAAGATTCAACAGTGTTCTTTATGAGTGTGCATTGTGTTGTTGGCAAACACCATATGGAGGTATGCTATGCTCCCATATTGTCTGCATGGTTTTGACTGATACTCTAGTGCAGTGTTTCTCAACCCTGGTTCTGAAGGCACCCTGCCCTGCACATGTTAGTGCTCTCCCTGCTCCCAACACACCAACTCAACTCATCAGCTCATTAACAAGCCCTTTCAGAGTTGCAGGAGGTGTGTTAAAGCAGGGAACCCACTGAAATGTTCAGGGTTGAGAAACACTGTTCTAGTGCACTAGTATCAGCTGCTTTAGTGCACTGTTGTTGCTGGTTTGCTCAGGCTAACTCTGTACAAACCAGAGCCGGCCCATAGCATAAGGGGTATAGGTGAATGCTAGGGGCACCATCTGTCCAGAGGGGTGCTAGGGGGACTAGGGTGGCCACTTTAATAACCCCAGAAGGAGGACATCCTGAAGGGGGGGGGGGCCAGGCACGATACTAGAACAGACTTAAAATCATAACCGAACTTATATAACACATACACGATTGCTTTACTCACCTAATTGGGTGGAATGGATGACGTTTGTGTGTCATCCAGACGGGAGCTTACTAATTGACTAGCATTTAGAAGGCTGACCTTGGGATGACCTTGATAAACCAATGAAATGCAAGGCATGTCTTTTGACATGGACGTGAGCCAGTGGCACACATAACATTGTTGGCAAGTGAACATTTTAAATAGTTCATTCCAAAAAGAGGACTAATAGGCGTCCGTCCAGGTATTGTGCCAGATGGAGGACTGGGAATTGGAAACCGGACTTGTGGCCACCCTACCCTGGATCCCAGTTGAGGGGAAAAAATGAATTCTTACTTTTGCTATTTTTTTTCTACTATTTCTACCGTTATTTCTAAATACCACAAAAAGCCCCTAATAATATATATATATAATAAATAGCCTAATAAAGGCCCTAATAATTATTTTCTGTGGCACGCTTGTTAGACCTGCTGGTGGTGGTGAGGTTGGTGAGGGTTGGCACTGAATAAGTGTGTGATTAACGGTAAACGGCTAGCTAACAACGCAGCAGCTGCCAGCCGATATGTGGAAAAGACTGAAGCCCTCTGGAGCCCAGGGGAGAAGCCAGCAAAAAGACAGAGGTAACGTAATGAATGAATACTTTATCAGCTAGTCAGCTAGCTCAATGTTTGCTAATTTAATAACTAGCTAGCTAGGTGGTAATAACTTCAGGTTCCTGCAGATGGCGCTGCATGAGGATGATGGGGAGGGGGGTTATAAATCCCTGCGGGGTGTGAGTGACGGGATCCATAGATTGAGAAGAGGTGCTACAGTGCAGTGAATGTCTCGTTCCATGTGTGGAAAATGGCTCCAAAGCAGATAATAATTGGCTAAAAGGAGTGACTGCATTTGGGCGTGCCAAAGACCATAGTGTGAAGGAAGTAGCTGAATCTGCAGGTGTATGGAGGCGTATGGTCATACGGGTCTACCAGCAGTAGCTAAAATCCCAGTCTACAGGGAATTCTCCTCGGAATTGTGCCAGGGAAGGCATCCACCAAATCTGGCCCAACTGCTCAATTCTTTGATGCAAGAGTGTCTGAACATTGATGTGGCCTACATCCAGCTAGCTAGCTAGGTAGTTAGCAAGAGTTAGCATCAGTTACTGTTAGGAAAAGTTGGAAAGACCATCAAAGTGTTATGAAGGGAAATGACCTTCATAATAACCTTCATAATTCTGAGAAATACACTTTCTCCTGTTAGTGTGCTGCACAAACCATCCACTGTCTCCCTGAGGGACACACTTACTGACATCTTAGCCTAGTTAGCTAGCCAGCGTTAGCCCTGCTTATAACAGTGAATCATTAAACTGTGTTTCCTTTAGTCATTAACTGATGGAAGACTTTAGATTTTCACTTTCACTTCATTCACTGCATTTGATATGTACAGTAAACAGCATGCTAGGTGTGATATACTCCTGTTTGTGTTCAGGGTGTTAGAGGCTGTAATGTGGCTTAAGTGCTATTGTAACCTGGGTTTCACCATCCAAAATCTTGCTAGGGCATCACATCGGTCAGGGCCAGCTCTGGTACAGACAAACCTATCACGTCTTCAGTGTGTGTTGGCTGATGTGATGCATACTTTGGTCCTTTAATGAATAGTCCAGATAACTCCAAAATATAAAACAGTTTAATTTGAACATTATACACATTTCTATGAACAATCTGGTTTCTTGTGCTTTGGGTTTATATGTTGCTAGCTAAAAGGTAACGTGAGCAAGAAAAATGACTTGCAGTCCGTTTTTACTTTCCAGGCTGAGAAAAATAAATATCCATCAATTAAGGCGCATGACAGACACCAGGGATTTCATACAGAGGCTTTGGGAGAATGATACAGAGAGACACGGACTCATTGCAAGTCTGGTCATACCCACAGCACAGCACAGTTAAAAAAGGTGTGAGTGCTCAAAGAAGACGACTGACAAGAAAAACATATAACATAGAGAGAGAGAGAGAGAGAGAGAGAGAGAGATGAAGCTCACCAGACAAAAAAACTAGTCACTTTGCATGTTTAAGGTGGTAACAACCTCCTCATACGGGTCTACCAGCAGTGGCTAAAATCCCAGTCTACAGTGAATTCTCCTTGGAAGTGTGCCAGGGAAGGCAACCACCTGGTACATGATAGCAACTGCCTAACTACACCATAGCAACCATCTAGGATACCACAGCAACTGCCTAGGAACACCTGAACAACCACCTGGCATACTTAGCTACCCCTTAGCAACCACTTAGTATACCATGGTAACCACCTAGTAACACCCTAGCAACCACCTGGGATTCTACAGCAACACCTTAGCAACCTCCTGGGACAATATAGAAAATGCCAAACCTGATGCAGGAGTGTCTGAACACAGAAACCTGACCAGTACATGCCAAATCCAATCCAGCTGTTATTTATTGGTGCCCGTGGAGGTATTACACGCTATTAGGTGCATTTCAGTCACGGGGGACTCGGTTCTTGTCTGGTGAGCTTCTATGTGCAGTGTGTATATACACTGTTTAAACAGAATGTTCTTCATCCTGGATCTCTCGTAAAGCTTCGGTCCCTTGGAGTAAATTAATATTTCAAGTGTAACTTCTTATCATTTCAACTGTTATTTTTTCTTTTATCATGGTTTTCTGGGACAAAACAAAAGTGCTACTTGGACATGAATGAACTCTGTGAATAAAAAAACGGTGATGGCTGAATTACAGTCTGTATTACCTACAAAATGTTGACAGTTGTATGTATAAATGGCGGAGGTGACAGATTTCAGTTTGTCATTCACAAGTCTGTTACATATAAATATTCTCTTTACATTTATAATAAAAAACGTATTTGATAAACTAAAATATAGACTTTTGTTCTATCTGTTATCTTCTTAAAGGAGCAGTGTGTAACCTCCAGTGGTTGGTCTATTCCTGCCATGCCCAAATCATTAGTGCAGTAACTCCAATGGTTTGTTGTGTTTTTAATATTAATTCAGTTCGTACTCCGCTTAACAATCACTACTACCCCCGATAAGCTGATTTAGACCATCAAAACATCCTAATTATTCTTTTAATGCGGGAAACATTCACCAGCTTCTTGTTCCACCTTAAATGGTGCTGCGGTTACATCCTGATACCTAAAGCACTATAATAACTGCTGCACCATTTAAGGTGGAATAAAAAAAAAAATGAAGAAAAACCTAATAAAATAAATACTTCAGCCATATAGTTTAATGCTGGTAGTATTTTTGATTTTTTTGAGTTTTATGCAAAAAAACAATAATGTAATTTTTAGTTACAGGTAATTATATACTAATCAAACCTATATATTATATATTCCTAAAAAACAAACAAACAAAACAAAAAAACAATCTTACACACTGCTCCTTTAAAGACTACCATTCACAGATTCCCAAGCCCAGCTGTGGGGGTTAATAATTCCATAATTCCATCCCAACCTCCCGTATACTCAGTTTAAATGAACTTTTAAATGAAATCAGGTGTGGTGGAGAAAATGTTCACCAATAACTGGTAATTAATTAAAATACACTCATCATCAAAACTATAGCTGCACCCAGAAGGAGGTGTGGGATTGCAGTGCTGTTGGGAAGGAAGATAAAGGTCACCAGGATCAATAAATGATGATAAATTTAGACTGATATGATCAATATTTATTCAGCTACACATACAGAAGTAGTGTCTCTCAGTATGGAGTCGGGCCACCATGTTTGCTAACGCAATGTACCAGACATCTCAGCATGGAGTTGTAGAGGTTCCTAATGGTGTCCTGTGATAATCCATCCCATGCAGCTTGAATATTCTCACACAGTTCCTGCAGATGGTGTGGTAGGGGTGGAGGTGGAATGACGTGTGACAACAAACTGTTCATCTTGGTGCTGACCACGGTGCCTCCACACACGGATTCATTGGTCGTCTCCACCAAGACAAAAGCGGGACTGAAGATGACCCTCTGCCATTGTGAGTCACTCCATGACAGTCTGGTGACGCTGACGTGGTGTCAGTCGTTGTAACGGTCTGCGTGCATGTAGTCCTGCATCGTGCAGCCGTCTGCCAATGGTGCTGGCACTAACAGTTGATTCATGGAGGTCATCACTCTGGGTGCAACTATTTGTTTGATGATGAGTGTATATATTTAAAGGTACCTTCTAACCTAATGCAGCTCAGACAAAAATATTACTGAAACCGATTGCAGTAAATTATATCCAACCACCTCCAGAGAGAGTTCAAGTGCAAAATTTGCAGTTCATCCAAGAAGTCCAACTTTTCATAGGTAGCAGGTATTATACAGTGATAGCATGATTCAGTAAGACAGTAGTAGGACACGTTTCAACAGTTATGAAAACGAAATGCACATGAGAATTCTCTTTGGGAAAAGTTAACTGCGTTAGCATGTTAAAACGACGGAGCACATAATTACAAACCCCATGCTTGTTTATCGTGACTAAGTTATACCTGATCCATGCATAGTTTCATTTCTTATACCACCAGAGCATGCTCTTTAAAGAAAGACTACAGTTACCATATTGCTTACATCTTATTGTTGATCTTTATAAAAGTCACTTCAAGCGAATAGCATCTCACAGTTTCTGATACTTTCATAATGATGAAAATCTATTCAAGTTCATCTTTCATTTTCGATTAGCTGTGTTTCCAACAAAGCGAAGGGGCCGGTCTTCCAAGGCATCCAAAGAGGAACAAACGCTGCTCTTACTAAGCTGAAGTTGCCATACAGGTAAAGAGAGAAGCATATCCATATCCACGCTGTTCAGTGGCAGGTCTGAATGGGTTTTTACATTTACAGTGGTTTGGAAAATGGTTTTATACAGTATACGATAAACACTCACTGGGCACTTTATTAGGTACACCTCCTTGTATCTACACTCACTGTCTACATCTTATCAGCTCCACCTGCCATATAGGAGCACTCTGTAGTTCTACAGGTACAGACTGTAGTCCATCTGTTTCTCTGTATACTGTATTACCCTGTTCTTCAATGGTCAGGACCCCCACAGGACCACCACAGAGCAGGTGGTATGTGGGTGGTGGATCATTCTCAGCACTGCAGTGACACTGACGTGGTGGTGGTGTGTTAGTGTGTGTTGTGCTGGCGTCCACTCTATTAGACACTCCTACCTTGCTGGTCCACCTTGTAGATGTACAGTCACAGACGATAGCTCATCTGCTGCTGCACAGTGCAGTGTTGGTCATCCTCTAGTCCTTCATCAGTGGTCACAGGACGCTACCCATAGGACGCTGTTGGCTGGATAGTGTTGGGTTGGTGGCAGAGGTCTGCACGGAACTGACTTTTTTTAATCCCGCTCCTGCACACACTGGATTGGTTAACTGTCCGCTCCCATGCATGACCCCGGAATTTAGTCCTGCTCTGCAAGATGTTGTGGTGCGACATGTAGGAATGCAGACCTCTAGGTGGCAGACTATTCTGGTCTTTAAAAACTCCAGCAGCACTGCTGTGTGTGATCCACTCACACCAGCACAACACACACTAACACACCACCACCATGTCAGTGTCACTGCAGTGCTGAGAATAATCCACCAGCCACATAGTACCTGCTCTGTGGTGGTCCTGTGGGGGTCCTGACCATTGAAGAACAGGGCAATAAAGTATACAGAGATGGGCTACAGGGCTACAAAGTGCTCCTATACGGTGTGTGGATACAAGGTAGGTATGCTCAATAAAGCGCTCGGTGAGTGTATATTTGAATCTTAATGTCCTGTACTTTAAGTTTGCCTTGCTTTGTCACGAGCTTTGAAAACCCTGGCCTGGAAATTGATGGTCTGTGTGCACTGCAGGTTATTTTCAACTGAATACTGTATGTGGAACTGAGTACAGTACTGCATTGCCCTTTTCCTAACGGAACACGTTCCGCTAAAATCTTATACTGAACCTAACCTCTTTCTCCTATACCAAAACAAATGGAACTGAAAAGGAAAACAGAGATTAGACAGACCGATCAAAGAGTAACAGTGCTTGTAGATATTATGGATATAAACATCCGTACAGATCCACGGTACGACTTGATTCACTTTGATAACCACACTGAAACATCAAAATGAAAAACGCCAGCAAGCGTTGTTACAGGCCCCAGTGATTTCCTCGCACGACTTTCGGTCATGCAGGTCGCTTCCACACCTGCCACTGGTAGAAGTCTCCTCTGAATCCTACAGAGGACCGTTTAGACACTCACCATCATATGACTAGGTGGTTTTATCAGCATACCCCATCAGTGGTGTACTGTCAAAGCCGTACCCTATTCAAGGATCGATCAGGGGAATATATCGTCCTTGTCCGAATCTGGTGACTCGGGTCGTGATAGCTCAAACAGGTGCGAGGAACCTGAGGTCTTTCTCGCTTTGAGCAGTCTTAGCATCTCAGCCAGCTGGCCCTCCAGTACTGCCATGCGGCTATTAAGGGAGCAGATGTCTCCTCTCAGTTCCTGCTTTAGCTCTAGGAAGGAAGCCTGAAGGCTGTGTTCTGGAATGGGGTAGAAGACTCGTCTCCCCTCTGCCTGCATGGGGCTTCGGTCCTGAGGGGTTCGTGCTGTCCCTTCCCCCACGTTATCCAGCCGCAGGTCACTCTTCGTGATGCCACTGTCGCACGAGTCTGTCTTCTTCAGTGACAACTCATCTTGTGACTTAGTCCTATCCGGGAGGGTCTCCATCGACTCGGCTTTGGAGACCGAGCCCCAGGAGAGATCCGACTTCCCAGAGGCCTCCTTAAACCGACCCCAGCCTTTGCCCTTAGGAGGTTCGGCGGACTTACTTCCTGTTTGGTTACCGCTAGGGCCAATAGGAGCCTGAAGTTTAGCTCGATTTGAGGTCCTTGATGAGGACGAGGAGGATGGAGAGCAAGAGGCAAGGGGTGTTGCAGGACTCTCAGTGACTGTAACAATGCTGGTTGTAGCATTGACATCATGGACCATGGTCTTCTCTATATGGACAGAACCTCGTTCCACGTCTGTCTCTCCCTGGTTGACTCGCTCTGCTGCTAGTCGGGCCTCCTTCTGCTGGCGGAACCGCTGGAAGAGCCTTCGCACGGGGTGATCCGGAGGAAGGTTGAGAGGGGCTTCGTCCTTCCTCTTGAGCATCTCCTCTTCCTCTCGCTTCACGTCACTGATCTTCCGAAAGACTATCTGCAGGACGAAAACATGACAGGAAGGGTCACTTTAAATCTTTAACAGTTAAATATTTAAACACAATACGTACATAAGTTAACACAAGCTCTACAACATGTGGAAAAGTTTGGACACCCTTCTATGGACACCTTAATGAACTCCTAAGACCTTAATTTCTTGTTAGGACTGGTTAGGAATGCCAAAGAATTGTCACTAGGAATGGTCAGCTGGTTGCTTCCTAGCAACAATTCTTGGGCATTCCTAGTGACAATTTTGGTAAATTCTCTGACAAACTTTGCTAATAGTCAATAACCACGGCTGAGGATCAGCTGTAAAGAGATAACTAAGAAGGCGCTCACAGTTTACAGTGTCTGAAATGTCATTCATAAATGGTAGTTAAGTGGACTTGTAGAAGTCAAGGCAAGCTCTGAGAGACATAACTGTGCATATGGTTGCCAGAAATGCTAAGTAAAACCCCCATTTGACAGCAGCGGACCTGCACCGAGGTTTAGACGACACAGGGAGTGATGGTGCCCCATACAACTCTGCAGCAGTGCTTGATCTGCACGGAAGAGGGAAACCTCACCTGTGACCTCATCACAAAAGTCAACCAAAGGTATGTTTGGAGAAAAAAGGAGCAGCATTTGATGAAAAGAACACCTCGCCAACTGGCACTGGGTGCATATATTAGACTTCGGCATCATGTGGCGGCCAGTAGCACAAAAACACTGCATGGGTAAACTGGAATCTACAAATTCACATTCCAAGAAGCCTAAACAGAAAAGAGGCTGCTTCCACAGCTTGACAATGAGCCAAAAACATACCTCAAAATCCACCACTGACTATTTCAAGAAGCACATGTTGAAGCTTGTGTGGAGTGGCCCTGACTTGGACATCATTGAAAATCTGTGGGTAGATCCTAAACATACTGTGCTTGCAAGACAGTCCAAGAGAACTGCAGAACTAGAGGTGTTCAGTAATGAGAATTTCCTATAAGATGAATACAAAGACTCAAAAAATAGCTGACTACACTAAGTACTAACTACTACTGAGTACTGATGGTGTACTGAATGTCACAATAACTTTTTTATTTTTTATTTCTATTTTTTAAATCAAATATAAAGTAGCTATGCATTAACATCTGCAGAGAAATGCTATTTTTAAAACAAACTTCAAAATCAACCAAGTATGTCATTTGGCCAGGGGTGCCCCCAAACTGTTGCATGCAACTTTATATATAAAATCTAAATGGTTGCAACAGACATGCTGATGCAGCAGATAAACTATGATCATGTTGATGACAGGCATCAAAGTATACACTACTTGTCAAAGGTTTAGACACACCCAACTAAATGGTTGTTTTTGGTTATCTTAACCCTTTAACATCCTTAGCAAGAAAAAAGAAACAGATTTTTTTTGTTTGTTTGTTTGTTTGGGCAATAATAATAAAGCACACCGTCATTTTAAATTACATTATCTTAGCATAGACACCTTTAGCATAAAAGCATGTAATTATTTTACCCTTATTAGACTTTTCTTTGTTGTATAAAGTTACATAATTCCGTTCATCTGAAACTATAATATGCCAATAAAACAAGCTTACCTTCGAAAATTCCACAAAAACAATCCACATGTGTGAAGTGATTTACTTGTTGCTTGCTTCCTCTATTAATGAGATCAGTAAAGGCATATCTATTGAAAGACTCTCTAGGGACCGCTAGTGGATGTTTAACCCCAACACACCTCTGCCAATTGGTAGAGGTGGCACAATAAGGGTGAGTCAAGTTCAACTCCTTCTTTATTAAAATATAGTGGCTCAAAATGTGCTCTAACAAAACGTTGGCCAGGAAGTTAAAGAGTTAAAGACATCTACAGGCCTGTGCTTCCAACTGATGAGAGTCTGAACCAGTACATACCCTGATATACCACATATACTCTTGATGTACCACAGTATGATATTTCTCCATATCTCCACCTCTAATATATATTTAGTGGTGTAAAAACTTTGATCTCTTTTTCTGCACAGTGTAAAAGCTCTAGTTCTCCTTTCAGTTTATGAATATTCATGATGGACCGACCAATAGAATTGCTCCAAACCTGCTTAGAAATAAACCTTGTTCTATCAGCCTCCACTGCAGGTTAAGAAAGCTGGTTCATCCTCCTGTAAAGTTCCATTTTGGGGGGTTTTAAGGTGGACTGTATAATTCCATGAGTGCTATTTATAGGTGGATGTCTTCACTTTTATTCTACAGTAAAGCATTAAGATAAACATAAGGAGAACCTGCTATGAGCAGCCGTCTCTAAACTTTTGACTGGTACTGTAGCTGGTCAAATTCAGCTTGGCTGCTTATTTAAACCGAATAACCACAAGCATCAGAACAAAGCAGGGAGAAAGAAATCCTGTGAGGCTGGAGCTGGAGCTAATGTTGCTGTTAGCGGCTTTGTGCTAGCACAGACGTAAACCATTAAAAAGATCCACAGAAACCAAGAAAGAGATGAGTGCTTCTCACCCTGGGAGCACGGCTAATGATGTGGAAGATATCACATGGTTGGGTGTTTGCTAGGCGATTAGTGACTGTTTTCCTAAACCTTCCATGTAGGCTCAAAAACAAAGCATCATGAATCTCATAATGATGGTAAACCTTAGCTGAGAAGCGCTTCTCAGACTGCGAATACTGTAAACAAACAGAAGCGACAGCAGTTTCCCATTCAGCATCCTGTATCCACAAAAACTACCACTAGGCTTTATGATGGATCACAGCTGACTGTATATTAACTGATTCAAGAATGTAAAGAACACAGCTTGCAGCCTGTGCAGCTCCTGTGCTTCTCTTAAATGGGCCACAGCATCTATGCTTTACTAAATTGGAACTGCTGGGATTTGTCCACCTCTTCTCAGCAGTGCTGTGTATCCTCCAGGAGTATGCTTAGGGCCTCCCAGACTTCAAACCTGCATTGCAGGTCTTAATTTATCTTCAACAGCTAGCCCACACCCCTGTTCCCGTCACCCCAAAACAGAATTTGCTTTATATCCTGCTCATGAAATGGGAAAAGGGAAATCCCTAGTCATGTGCTTTTATGAAAAGTGTGTAGTAAGTTTCTATATTGTATATACATGATCATGTCAGAACATTAAAACCACCTCCGTGTAAATACACTCATTATATCAGCTCCGCTGACCATATAGGAGCACTTTGTAGTTCTACAGTTACAGACTGTAGTCCATCTGTTCCTCTGTATACTGTGGTACCCTGTTCTTTAATGGTCAGGACCCCCACAGGACCCCCACAGGGCAGGTATTATGTGGGTGGTGGATCATTCTCAGCACTGCAGTGACACTGACGTGGTGGTGGTGTGTTAGTGTTAGTGTTGTGCTGGTGTGAGTGGATCAGACACAGCAGTGCTGCTGGAGTGTTTAAACACTGTGTCCACTCACTGTCCACTCTATTAGACACTCCTACCTTGCTGGTCTGACTGTAGATGTACAGTCAGAGACGATAGTCTATCTGCTGCTGCACAGTCCTGTGTTCCTCTAGTCCTTCATCAGTGGTCACAGGATGCTGCCCACAGTACGCTGCCCACAGTACGCTGTTGGCTGGATAGTTTCGGTTGGTGGACGTTTCTCAGTCCAGCAGTGACACCGAGGTGTCCAGTAGCACTGCTGTGTCTGATCCACTCACACCAGCACGACACACACACACTGCAGTGCTGAGAATGATCCACCACCCAAATAATACCTGCTCTGATAAATCAAATTGTACAGTACACAAAGTTTAAGTCTCAGAATAAACCGTCGAGGAATAAGCAGGTCTTAAGTGGTCTAATCTGCTTGTGCCGCTCTTGCAGTGAATGGCTTAGAAAGTTTTGACAGGCCCTGAGTGAATATGCATTGGACAAGAAACTAATTAAAGCTGAAGATGGGACTTTGGAGTCACATGCAGCCATTCTGTCCCATCTGTTCAACTCCTCTGCCCATCTACACAGCGAGTGATGGTTGAGCCTGTTTATGAATGCAGAGACGGGGCTCTTGTGTTAATGATGTTTGTGTATTCATTAGATCCGGCCCAGGGAACGACTCGGCCGAGCTATACCTGCCTCAGAGGTCAATAGTGGCACTTAGATGTACTTCCTCACAAATCAGCTTACGAACGGTCAGGGGGCGAGAAAATACAGCAATCAGTTAGAGTTTCTAGCGTGAGAGGAGAAATGCCTCCCTGTGGAATCGGCATGATTAAACAGTTGTTATGGCAGTAGGAAGATATTAGGCCTGTGGCAGTATTAATAGGAAGACTCTCATATTTCACCAGCGTCAGGGCTGAAGATGATGAAGAGGTGGATCACTTCAGACAATCTGGTAGCATCTTTTAAGCTCCTGAAACTGCAGGGAGAGGTTACAGCTACGTGCATGCATTTAATACAGCAGTCAGTTCATCCAATGCTATAAGAAACATAAGCTCACTGGACAAAAATTAGTCCCCTGTGACTGAAACGTACCGTGCAATACCTCCACGAGCACCAATAACAGCTGTGATTGGATTTGGCATGGACTGGACAAGTTTCTGGATGTAGGCCACATCAGTGTTCAGACACTCTTGCATCACAGGATAGCGCAGTTGGGCCAGATTTGGTGGATGCCTTCCCTGGCACAATTCCAAGGAGAATTTCCTATAGACTGGGATTTTACCCACTGCTGGTAGATCCGTATGACCGTACGCTTCCACACACTTGCAGATTCAGCTACTTCCTTCACACTATGGTCTTTGGCATGCCCAAATGCAGTCACTCCTTTTAGCCAATCATTAACATCTGCTTTGGAGCCATTTTCCACACATGGAACGAGACATTCACTGCACTGTAGCACCTCTTCCCAATCTATGGATCCCGTCACTCACAACCCGCAGGTATTTATAGCCCCATCATCCTCATGCAGCGCCATCTGCAGGAGCCTGAAGTTACTACTACTTTACACAAACAAGGTGACTGGTGAGCTTATATTAGATCATGAATCTAATTCTTAGTTCAGTAATTATCAAATTAATCTCAGTAATTATCAAAATCAACAGACTGCAACATCCTGGCAAAGATGGTGACATGGAAAAAACATGGTACCTTAGGCACAGCAGCAGTGGGGAAACCACCGCCAGTGCTAACCAAACAACCGAGACAGAAGGCAGCTCATCAACAGTCACATACTTCTACCCCAAGGTTGGCACAACCACTACCACACAGTCCAGCACAGAATACCACTAGTGACATATGCATAATGTTCTTAATAACAACTTACATACAATTTAAAGTGTCTATTACTGAGAGTCTGGTGCTTCCCATGAGTCTTCACTGGTCCATGGTTGTATAAGCCAATAGCAGGATGCTAGAAAATCGATATTCACAAACAATATGGCCACCAATGCTAATTAGCCCCTGGGAAGTGGACAGGTGTAACATGAATGTTTTTACCAGTTCTCAAAAACACTTGATTCTTGATACCTTAGGTCAGTGCTTCTCAACCTTTTAAAGCCACAGACCCCCAAAACATGTAAACTAGGATTCTTGACTCTGCTGGACACATATGTTACATAGCTGCCTCTGCAGCTCCTCCTAGTAGCCTACAGTACCAGTCAAACGTTTAGACACACCAGACCAAATGGATTATTTTACAGACTCCACAGGCTTGTAGCTGTAGCGGTTCCTAATGGTGTCCTGTGATAATCCGACACCAGGCCTTCTGGACGTGTGACAACAAAGCATTCATCTTGGCGCTGACCACGGTGCCCCCACACACTGATTCGTTGGTCGTCTCCACCAAGACAAAAGCGGGACTCGTCACTGAAGATGACCTGCTGCCATTCTGAGTCACTCCATGACAGTCTGGCACGACACCATTGCAGTCTTTGGCGACGTTGACGTGGTGTTAAGGCCAGTCGTTGTAACAGTCTGTGTGCATGTAGTCCTGCGTGGTGCAGCCGTCTGCCAATGGTGCTGGCACTAACAGGATGACTCATGGAGGCATCACTGCTCGCTGAATGTCCACCGTCGTGGCTGTAGGGTCAGTGGGGTACAGCGATAAGGCCCATCCTTGCTTAACATGCATGGCCGAGCATGAAACTTGAATCATTTGCATGTCCCACAATGTCAAACCTACCCACTAAGTTTCATTCCTGTCAGTTGATTCTTTCTGGGTGCAACTATTCTTTTGTGTATATGAAATTTTAAAAGAATGAGAATATCTAACAGCTCTTCTGCAACTCAGGCTCTCAAACAAAGCAGTAAACATCAACTGATACACATAAGAGGTAGTGAAGTTAGCTGCCAAGCTATATCTTTGGCAAAGCTCTGGTGCACCCTGCTGCCAGCACACCAATTATAGACTTTTTTGCATGCAGCTCAGTGTGCAGCACATCTTTTTTCTCACACCCATATATATATTTTTTTTAGCTTATAATGATACTGTGATATCGTGGCATAGATGCTGAACAAGAAGACGCGGGAAACACAGCAGGGGGAGTACATGGTAAGCACTAATACCCACACACAGTCCACAGTCCAGCATAGAGTGACCCACAGCACATAAATACACTAATAACATTCACAACAACTTATTTACAATCTACAGTCTCTCTCTGTCTATCTGTTTACACTCATAATCAAAAGACTAGCTGCACCCAGAAGGAATCCACCGACAGGAATGAAACTTGGTGGGTAGGTTTGACATCGCGAGACATGTGAACGATTCCAGTCTCACGCTTGGCTGTGCATGTGATGTAAGCAAGGACGGGCCTTATCGCTGTACCTCACTGATCCAACAGTCATGATGGCAGACATTCAGCGAGCAGTGATGCCCTACATGAGTCATCCTGTTAGTGCAGCACCATTGGCAGACGGCTGCTCGATGCAGGACTACATGCACGCAGACCGTTACGACGACTGTCCTTAACACCACGTCAACTTCGCCAAAGACTGCAATGGTGTCGTGCCAGACTGTCATGCAGTGACTCAGAATGGCAGCGGGTCATCTTCAGTGACGAGTCCCGCTTTTGTCTTGGTGGAAACGACCAATGACTCTGTGTGTGGAGACACCGTGGTCAGAGCCAAGATGAACGGTTTGTTGTCACATGTCCAGAAGGCCTAGTGTCACTCTACCTCCATCCCTACCGCACAATCTGCAGGAAGTGTGTGAGGATATTCAAGCTGCATGGGATGGATTATCACAGGACACCATTAGGAACCTCTACAACTCCATGCCGAGACGTCTGGCATGTTGGGTTAGCTCCATACTGAGAGACACTACTTCTGTATGTGTAGCATACAGTCCCAATAGCACTCCAGTCCCACACTTGCAGCTATTCTTTTGATGATGAGTATATCAATACACACTGACCAGCCACTTCATTAGGTACACCTCCTTGTTTCTTTGTTCATTTTATCAGCTACAGACTGTAGTCCATCTGTTTTTCTGTATACTTTATTTTCCTGTTCTTCAATGGTCAGGACCCCCACAGGACCACCACAGAGCAGGTATTATGTGGGTAGTGGGTAATTTTTTGCACTGCAGTGACACTGATGTGGTGGTGGTGGTATGAGTAGATTAGACACAGCAGTGCTGCTGAACACTTGCTCGACTGAGAATCGTCCACCAACCAACAACGTACTGTGGGCAGCGTCCCATCAGAGGTTGACCTACACCAACTGTGCAGAGCTGACATCTCTGATGCCACATCTACAATGTGGACCAGCAAGGTTTAGAGTTGACAGTGAGTGGATGTGTAAAACCTCCACCAGCACCCCCAGCACACTGTGCCCGATCAACTCAAACTTTTTTTTTTTCTCATCCATCAGACAGCTAAAGGATATGTTACTTCACTAACACTCTGATGATTCCTGATGACACAGCAGCTGTTTTCTCATTAGGTGGCTCAGCTTGTTCTTTTTTTCGCTCCGGTGAAACGTGACAGTTACCACTTTCTGCTTTTGTAAAGAAATATTGGAGTAGCGTTTTTTGACATTTGAGGTTGAAGAGGTAACAGTGCAAACGAATTGCGGACGCATGGCACAACAGAAAAAAACAAAATTGCTTTTCAGCTTCGAGGTGACGGCAGTAACCTTATAGATTTAAGGGGCTTTCACTACACAGTATGAAATTTCAGTTATATTGTGACGGTAAGCCTCCTGTAATATGCACCTATGGCTGCTTCGGTCCTGTGAGGTTTAGGTTGCGCATTGACTGGCTTATGCCAATTTGATATCACCTTCAGCAAAAGACGATGCTCCTTAATAAGTATGAAAAGCTGAAAGCAGTGTTATGTTGACAGATCATCCTTTTTGGGCTTTTCCTGCTACTTCACCTCAATAACAGGCTGTTAATGACCCGGATGGTTCTATCTGGTGTGTTTCAAGCAGGGAAAATATTGAAAGGTTCAGGGCAATGGGCCTCCAGGACCAGGGTTAAGAAACACTGGGCTAGACCATCTAGAACCTGTGCTTGCACACAGAGGAAACTGACATCCACATTTAACCCATCGGTACAGTGAAATACACACAGTAGGGGCAGTGAGCACACTCGCCCAGAGCAATGGACAGCCCTATCCATGCACGCCTGGGGAGCAGTTGCCTTGCTCAGGAGTACTTCAGTCATGTTGTGTCGGTTGAGGGGATCGAACCGGTGATCTTCTTGTCACAAGGCTAATTCCAGCCCACAACTGCCCCATCAATCACTTTTGGAATTTCTAGTTTTTAGATGGGTGAAAAGATACAGGTTTGGAACAACAGCGTAGAAGGACACTCAACATCAAAAGAATCGTTGCACAGACAGTTGCACCCAGATTGACTCAACTGACAGGAATGAAACTTGGTGGGTAGGTTTGACATCACGAGACATGTAAAATTCAAGTTTCATACTCGGCCGCTCATGTGACATAAGCAAGGACGGGCCTTATTGCTGTACCTGACTGAACCAACAGCCACAATCAGCGAGCAGTGAGAGTCCATTTCTCCTGCATCCATATTCGAAATACATGTCACCAACACAACTACGCAGTTACTGACGCCTACACCATTACCTCACTACCCCATGCAGTTAGGTTAGTAAAGTCCGGACACCCAAATCTAATCTGATTACTTGCAACTAGCAGTGAGGACAGTCGTCTCCAAAGATCTGATTTGAGAAACATCTGATTTGCCTGCAGTCCAAACACAACCTACTACAATGGCATTCTAGATTTGTGGCAATGTTTTGAGTCTCTTTTATGTTTCAGCATGACAGTGATCCCATGTGAGGTCCATAAAAATGGTTTACTGCATTGTCGAAGAACCTGACCGGTGTCGAAGAACCTGACCGGTCTGCATAGACCCTGGACCAACCCATCAAACGAGAACTGGAATCTGACTGTGAGCTAGGCCTTTCTGCTCAGCATCAGTCCTTGAACTTACCAATGCTCTTGTGGCTATGAGTCTTCCCAGAACAAACAGGGGACCAACTCTATATTTATGCGCAGGGTTTTGGAATGTGATGGATTTGGAATTGCACAAATGATGATATGATGTTCGGCTGTCCACATTTGTTTTTATCAGTGTATCTCTGCAGCACTTTGGGCATCAGTCCTGCCATTTTTAATGGACGTCTTGAGACTCTCAACAGTAATATAATCAGGTGAAGAAAGAAGAAGAGAACAGACATAACAGAGTCTGTGGATCAGAACACAGTCGTTCTGTTGTGTCTAGTCAGCCTCTGCACAGGCCAGTCAGGGTCACGCACTTTGCTGAATTTTGCACGCCGAAGCACACACGCACACACACACACACTGCAGTCCTCACCACAGATCGATAACCAACAAGCGAGAGGGATGATAGAGCGTGGAGGGAAAAAGGATAAGAGAGAGCTGTAAGGAGAGAAGTGAAGCAATGAGAGACAAAAATATACATGATGGAAAATATGAGACATTGCAATAGAAGGCAGTATGAGTCGAAAGGCAAGACTTATCAGTCAAAACAATGGAAATAAGCCTAAGAAAAAGAAGGGATGAGGTAAGACAATGGAGGAGAGGACCGGGGGGTGGTGTACAGGGATCCAGATAACACAGAGGTGGAGGTTAATTAGCAAGAAGCAAGATTGATGTTAACGCACACCGGCGTTACGAACCCACTGCTCGGCCTCTAGACGGCGGGAAGCCACCACACTCCGCAGCATGCTAAAGGCTCGACTTTTTCCAGTCGTAACATAATAGTCCACGGCAGCAGGGGAGCCAGGAAATCAATACTACTGCGTGCTATGCAAAGCTGGGCTGCTGTGTTGATTTCTTAAGGTCATCCATAGCTACCGTCCCTTGCCCCATTGCTGGGAATCAGAGAGAACCTCTGAGGTTCATTTAGGGAAATCAATATGCACAGCGGCATCACCAGGATCCCTTATGGTGATACAGCTGCTTTAACTGTTTGCAACTGCTTTCTCTGAGACCTCGGAGAAACCGAGAGGTTCAATTAAGCAAATCAATACACCTAATGGGACTGTCAGGGCCCCTTATAGCGGATACAGAAGGAGGTGCGACTACTTCCTCTTTGGAAAGTTTTCAAAAGTTCCTCTGTGATCTGGTGGTTTCTATCTCTAAATATAACCCTTCAAGTGTGTGTGTGTGTGTGCAGGTGTGTGTGTGTGTGTGTGTGTGTGTGTGGTATGCTATTACATTGACAATTAGTTCAAGGCCTAATTTGTACCTCTGCTTGTTCACAACTTGAACAAATGGTGGGAAAACGACATCGCGAGAATGAAACCTTGAACACTGTATAGCATATAATAAAGATTTCAGGAAATTCCTTCAATTTAACACTGGCAAAAAAGATGAGCCAAGTGTGCCAAGTATACTTCACTCATATTGACAAGTATACAAAAACTAATATACACTAATATACTATACTTATACAGACTTGTGCAGATACATATACGTGTATATACTTACATAAACATATATATATATATATATATATATATATATATATACACACACACACACACACATATTGTGATATATATATATATATATATATACACAGTATATATTAAATATCATATTTAATATTATATTAAATAAACCAATGTTTGGTTTTAATTTATCTCAGCTGTCGGCGTTCCTCTTCGTCCGCCGTCCATCTTTGTTGTTCTGGAGGAGGCGTTTCGTAGTGGGCGGTCAGTCACGATGCCAGTTGCCATCAGTCAATAGCATTCTCTGACAGAACCGGCCCATGTGCCCGACCCCAAACTGTCAAAACCACCCCCTACAAGACTCGAGCGCAAAAAATCCTCTCGAGCGCAGAGAGTAGCCGAAGGTTATGCACTTTGCGCGCAAGGAAAACTAACAGGTCGAGAAGGAAAAGCACATTCGAAAATGAAAAAACAGACAGCGTGAGCACGATATTATGAAATATGCGCATGCAAATCTTCTTTTCGTCCTCGCGGGTTTCACATTTGCGCTCACGAGTGGGATGTTTACACACGCGAAATGTTAAAACTTGCAGGTGTATGTTTTTCGCCCTGTGTTTTTGCGCCCCCTAGTTTTGACAGTGATCTGACACCATACTGTGCCACTGAACAACTCAATATCGGACACTTAACCACTAATAACGTAACACAAAGACTAATCTATTTACGAAGCAAACAAAGGGAAAAAATAGAACTGTTAAACAGCCAAACCAAACTGCAGTGGCAGTCTGAGTAGCTTCACAACCGGGCTATAAATTAAACCTCTCTGCTAATTAGATTTTAAGGAGTGTGATAATTGAGAAGTGACGATCATAGCCTTATGTAAAGCACAGTTTAACTAAAACTACTTAAGTATAAAACTGAAATATTGTGGTGTCTGTGTGAAGTAAGACAAAGGGGAAGCCGTGAGTCGAGGCAGAAGGGCTTATCAACCGGCGCATCCACCAGCTGGAAGGCAGAGGGCCAGCTAGGGAGTTAAGGCCCCAGCATTCACAAGTGGTGCTCACTCCAGCGTCGATGGTGTGGTGGGTGCAGAGAAGGTGAGAGTGAGTGCCCCGCAGTGTTTGTGCTGGCCGGGACAGTGCACCTCAGGGGATTTGGCTTGAGCTGGTAGGTCACCGGGACAGTCGACCTTTGAAGGGGAAGACTACGTATGTCTCTGAGAAGAACAGGAGGCGTAGCCTTGTGAGCAGCCATGCATGGAGGCCCATGGCTGGCGCTCGTCCTCGAAGTGCTGTTTATTGTTGTTAATGTTGGTGTTTGTTAGTTTAAGCATATGTGTCTGTGTTCATGGTGTTGTTCTGCGTGGGTGTTTTGTGTTGGTGGTTGGGAGTTGAATCCTGTAGTGAGAGGAGATCTCCCTTGTGGGTTTGGGCTTCTGGATGGGCTTTTCTGCCTGGTGTTTGAATACTGTTAAAAAAGCACTTACTGGAGCAGAATCATCAGCTTCCCGTGTCTTACTTACTTCTTACGTCTTACTTAACTTACTATGTATATGACGTCAGAGTTGTTTTTGGGTATGTACCTCTAGATTACTTGACATGTCTATTGTATTCTAAAATGAATATCTTTCATTATATTTGGCAACCCTTTGTGGTATATATTGGGGCAGATCCTCTTGCTCTTGTATTGTAACAAGAGCATTTGTGTAAAAGTGGGTGGAGCCTCAGCTAGCATGGATATTTGTGAATGTATGCTGGGCCTTTGTTGTTGTTGTTTTATGTTAAATAAATAAATAAATTAATTAATTAATTAATTTAAAAACTTGTACTGTTTTAGCCACAACATATTCATATCAGTCAACCTACTCTAGAACGCTGTTGGTGATGGGTTTTGGTATCTCCCCCCTCTCTCTCTCTCTTCTTACAGACACTGAGTTTACACCCTTAAGACCTTAGCATAGGTATAACTAACTCAGTATGATTAGCTTCTTGAAAAGCAGAGGGGATAATGCCATTGGCTCTCTGCTAAGAGGCTTAGAGGCTTTCCTTACCCAAAACAAACACTGCTATTATCTTGATGACAACATCACCCAGCCAAGACGCAAGCAAAGTGAGCCGAGGATTCTCACCTACCTGCACAAACAAAAGAACTGGCATTTTCTTTCCTCTAATATTTTTTAAAGTGCAAAATACACGATAACAACAAAAGCAATGCAGCTGTTATGAAGGATGCTTCAGGACACTTGACAAAACATCAGGTTTCAGGTCAGATCCTGATTTATCACATCCAGGCCCGGGTCAGGTATGGGTTTGTTTTCCAGTGAGTATTTTTATAGTAGGGCTGAGAAATCAATCAATTCGCTATTAAAACACAGTTTATGGAAGTTCGATTTTCAAATCACTAGAGCTCCACTGCTTTAAACCACAGCCTGCGCTAGCAAAAATGTTATCCTGGGGAAATACAGAACTGACAAATCAGTGGTTTTCATATCAAAACAACAATTTGAAAGAACGCCGTTTTCAATTCCTAACAGCAATTTTTTAGAACAAATCATCAAGTAAATTATCTTTATTATTATCATCTAAATGATTATGTTGCTGTAACAAATTCAAAGTAGAGAAAATAGCTAATAACCTGTAGATGATTACACAAACCCATGTACTGTGTACAGGAACACAATCATAATTAACTGGCAGTCTGGCGTGTTAACCGCTACATTCAAGCCTCAAGCCAGAAAAAGGTGGATGCACTAGTCTCCTATAAATTGGCCCGGACCTCAATTTATAGAAAATGATGGAAATTTAAATTGCAATATTGATCAGAAATATTGCAGCTATACTGCCCAAATCGTTCAGCCCTACTGTCTAGTTACTGGGTTACTGTTTACTATTGATACAGTATTGCCACTCAGAGTATCATGATAATATGCTATATCAATTTTTCTCTACCCTTTTAATCCCACAAAAACATACTGAGAATAAACACTGGTTACAGATGCCTGAATAACATTTTGTCCCAGCATGACATTCTCTGTTGATTACCTCAAACGCTTAGTAACGCAAAGCACTGTAAAAACAGTATCCGTGACAATCTGTATCATTATGTACAGCATAAATTACATATAACATATATCATTACTTGTATAATATGTATACTAAGATCTACTGCATGTGCTAACTGCTGTTTGCAGCTCAGTTTTTGTGACACCCTGACGTACAGTTACTGCTCCTGCACATCCTGCACATCTGTGTATTTACCGTCTATGCACATACTGTATTGTGTCTCTGAGATGTAGCCTGATAGTGTTTTGTTAAACTGTACAGCCTTATGTTGGTATAATGACAATACAGTTGAATTGAACTGAATAAAGTCAGGCCTGGTGGAGTTGGCCCGGGTCCAGGTTTCATTTTCATGCCTGTGCAGCCCTGAACTGAATACTCAGCCCTTTTATTCATTTCACTACAGACTGAGCAGCCTGTCTACATTTGACTGATGACCAGCTGTTACAGCAATTAAGGAGCTAACTGAACTAGAATGCCCTTGAGATCTCGGTGTGCCAAAGCACCCTATCAGAGCAATTGGATTTTTTTTTCCCTTTTTGGACCACATAGAATGTTAATGAGAATAAGAAATGTTTGGATTTTTACTGTTCCTGATGTCTGTGGTTCAGCCATTTCACCCTCTTACAAAACACTCGGCCCACTCGGTATTCCAAGCACTGGAATCATAAAAGCAAGAACGCTTCATAGAGCTTCCAGATGAGCCACTGTGGGAAGGCTCTTTACCCCTCTTTCCACCCCACAGATGAAAGTATGGATCTTCCGGGTTCGGAGGCACAGCTCAGCGGTTAAAGAAAATCTCACCATGAGAAAGAGTGCTTACACAGACGGAGGGGACTATGAATTTCAATTAAGCTGGAGCCAATAAGACACGAGCCCTGGTCCTGAGCACGGCTGACACAGCACTACGAGAAAAGACAATGATCTGAGGGTGCTTCCTATGCACAAGAGGACATTTACAGCACATCCGTGCCGTTATAACAGCAGCACAACACATCTTCCGGCAGTGCTCGGCAGGAACATGCACTACTAGATTAGCTAATTAAATGCCTCTGGATAAACGAGTGCCTGATTACATGTTTTCATAGACCCAGTTACACTCATCGTCAAAAGAATAGCTGTACCCAGAAGGAGGTGTGGGACTGAAGTGCTATTAGGAAGGAAGATAAAGGTCACCAGGAACAATAAATGATGATAAATTTAGACTGATATGATCAATATTTATTGAGCTACACATACAGAAGTAGTGCCTCTCAGTACGCCGTCGGGCCGCCATCTTTGCTAACCCAACCTGCCAGACGTCTCCTTCCCACACGTCTCAGCATGGAGTTGTAGAGGTTCCTAATGGTGTCCTGTGATAATCCATCCCATGCAGCTTGAATATTCTCACACAGTTCCTGCAGATGGTGCGGTAGGGGTGGAGGTGGAGTGACACCAGGCCTTCTGGACGTGTCACGTGCTACAACAAACTGTGACGCTGACCACGGTGCTTCCACACACGGATTCGTTGGTCATCTCCACAAAGACAAAAGTGGGACTCGTTACTGAAGATGACCCGCTGCCATTCTGAGTCACATGACAGTCTGGCACGACACCACTACGCGTGCATGTAGTCCTGCGCCATGCAGGCGTCTGCCAATGGATGACAGGATGACTCATGGAGGACATCACTGCTGGCTGAATGTCCACAATCGTGGCTGTTGGGTCAGTCAGGTACAGCGATAAGGCCTGTTCTCGTTTACGTCACATGCACGACCGAGCGTGAAACTATTGGGTGCGGCTATTTGTGCAACTGTTCTTTTGATGATGAGTGTATATCATAATTTCTACTGTGGTAATGATGGAGCAGCAACAGTGCACCATTCCATTGCCTTCGTGTTTTTCCTGCTTTAAAAGACAGGAAGGCGAACAAAGGGCTGAGGTGAACTGCAGAAGAAGTAATTAAGTCTGATTACTGCTAATGAACCAGGCCCCAGTTTCACAAAGCCTTGATCAACACTGCTCTCGCTTACCCTCTTCCTCAGATTGTAGGTCAGCACCAGGTTCCGCGAGAAGTGGTTGGAGAAGGCCGTGTAGAACTCCAGAACTTTCTGCAAGGCGTCCCGCTTGATGATATGAAGGTCGCAGTAGGTTAGCGCTCGTACGTTCGCACAGGCCTGCGCTAAGTTCACTTCCTTCCAGAACACGTCTCCAAACACATCACCCTTTCCTGATAGAGCGAAAAAGAAAGAAAGAAAGAGAGAGAGAAAGAGAGAGAGAGAGAGAGAGAAAGAGAGAGAGAGAGAGAGAGAGAGAGAGGTCCAATCCTTCTGTTACCTTCATGCATAAGTGCAAAAAGTGTTTCACGGATCACAAGAAAACCCAATGTGCACTAAAGGTCAGCTCGGCGCGGTTTAGATTAGGATTTTCCCCTTGAGGGCAGAAAACGAAATACAGCTCATGTTTATGAATGAGATTAAAAGTTAATGTTCTGGAACATGTAACCAAGTCAGGCACTCAGGAAACAGAGAGCTTTCATTCAATTATGCAATGTTGTAAATATTTTTTCAATGTAAATCGTCCGTGTTAAACAACATACAACGTCTAGAACACACCCAGGAATGAGGAAACCAGCTTCATGTCACCAAATGAGCCGCTTCACTTCAACATCAGCAGATTGGTGCTGTTAATAAACTATATATAGGCCTACTGGTTTTGTTTTTCTTCCATGAGCATTCTTAAATTGGGTAGCCAGCATTGGGTAGTAACGGAATACATGTAACAGCATTACGTCATCAGGATGCAAAAGCAAACTGAACTGTATTCCGGAACAGGTAGAGTAAACAAGACAGTAATCAAACCAGCAGGAATACATTCAATTGCAAACTCATCACTGTTTGCCAAAACGCAGTGTTTTAAACATGTCACAGATTTTTCACCTTATTTATTTGTTTGTTTGTTTGTTTATTTACCTAGTCCTTTACTTATTTATTTATTCCCTTATAAAGGGAATGTAGTTATTCATGCAACTTTAAAGCCAAGCAATCCAAAAATAACAGACAGCCATCAGATTACATTATATAGACAGACAGATCTATCCATCTATCTATCCATCTATCCATCTATCTATATATCTGACAGACAGTATAGACTGAAAGACAGACAGATAGAGAGACCGATAGACAAACACAAAGATAGACCAACAGACACAGATAGACCGACAGACGAACAGACAGACAGATAGATAGATAGATAGATAGATAGATAGATAGATAGATAGATAGATAGACCGACAGACACAGTTAGACAGACAAATAGATACACAGACAGACAGACAAACAGAGAGACTGACGGACAGACACATAGATAGACCAACAGACACAGATAGACCGACAGACCGACAGGCCGGCAGACAGACAGACAGACAGACAGACAGACAGATAGATAGACCAAAAATAGACCTAAATAGATAGACCAAAAGACAGACAGACAGATAGATAGACAGACAGATAGACTGACAGACACAGACACACAGACAGACAGATAGAGATAGAGATATTTAATATATAGACTATACAAGAATAGAATTAAAGTATATATATTTGCTTTACATAAGCTAATATCTATATTTACATAAGCATATAACACAGATTTATTGTATTTACATTAGAGCAGCTATTGCACTAGATGGACTGAGGTAGATTAATACCCAGTGAGTAGAACCACAGAAGCAGCAGTATTTACAGTGCACAGTGAAGGTGTCACTGCAGTAGCAGACTGTGATATGTATCCCAGTGTGAATTAACAGCAGTCTATATGTAGTGATTAGCTGTTTCATGATGAGCTGTTGTGATTCAGCACAGTTCAGACAGCAGGAGATCGGTGCTGCCTCTGCTTACTTTAATCTAGTAATCTTTTGGATTAGCTTCCAATTTTGTTTTTAGCAGGTAATCAGTAATCTGTAACGCCATACATTTTAAAGTGACCCTCCCCCTGGTTTACAGAGCCAATAACAACCTAGGTCAGCTGGCTTTAATGAACAAGCTGTCCTCTCGCCGCTGTACACAGTCTACACAGTAATTAGGTGCGCAACCGCAAACCCGTGGTATGGTTATTAAGAGCCCGGCCGTCTGCATATGAATATGAAACTCCCACAGCTGGCCAGTAGGGTGAAACTCTAATTGAATTCATCAAAAGATGATGAGGCTGTAACAGAGGAATAAGAGATATTCGATTGTCAAATCCACTGCGTCAATGGCTTTTTGTTCCAGGGTGGTGAGAGCACACTCATTTGTTTGAAAGCACCTAAATGCGATGCGGCGTTCACATAACGGCATTCATCTTCAACCGCGATTCATTCCATTTCTCAACAAGGGATGACAGAATAATAACCCCATAATGTTTTAGTGTGGCAAGGAAACAGTTTCCCTGTAAGGGGTACAAACAATTCCAGCCAGGTCTCAAGGGTATCATAAGCTCCTTTTCCTCTTCCGACTAGTATCTCAGTGATAGTGTGCCAAACTACTGCTAATCTACTAACAGGAAGTACTATCAGAGGACTGCTTACATGAGGGAGGCCACCCCTGATTCCCTCGTTATAATGACTGGCCTGCAGGCAGTCAGAGCCAGAGTCATAGTAAGTCTAATCTCATTGCAGGACCCAGAGGCCTATTCTCCTGAAGGGACTGCATTGAGGTGTTTAACCTCATACTTGCGATTAATTAAAGAGCAAATGGATCCGGTAATGAGTCTCATTCAGCTGTGCGAGACTGGCTGCTGCTTAGAACCCCTGGGAGGTACAATGAAATAACTCACTCAGCTGTGAAGAATAGTGTGAAATCCAAACACCGAGCATTTCTTCCCGCAGAGATTAAAGGAGCAGTGTGTAAGCGGGGATCTGTTAGCAGAATTGGAATATAGTATACCGAGCTATGTTTTCATTGGTATAGCAGTTCATTTGGTTGTAGCATTTGCATTCTGGCACTGACATTCAGCTCTTATTGGCTAGCTTCTTTTTTGTATGTTCCTGTTCCACCTTAAATAGTGTAGCATTTACATTCTGGAACTGACATTCAGCTTCTTTTTTTTCTTCCTGTTTGTATTTTCCTGTTCCACCTTAAGTAGTGTAGCACTAACAATGTGGCACTGACATTCATCTTCTTATTGGCCAGCTTCTTTTTTGTATTTCCTGTTCCACCTTAAATAGTGTAACAGTTACATTCTGGTGCTGGCATTCAGCTTCTTATTTGCCAGCTAGTTTTTTTATTAGCTCAAATTTTCCTGTTCCACCTTAAAAGATGTAGCTGTTCCTTCTTAAAAGTCATATTCTGGTGCTGACATTCAGCTTCTTATTCGCCAGTTTATTGCTTGGATTTTCTTGTTCCACCTTAAATTGTGTTCCATTTACATTCTGGCACTGGCGTTCAGCTGTTCATTCACCAGCATCTTGTTCAAACTTATCTGTTCCACCATAAATGATTAGGATTTACATAATGGCACTGATATTCAGCTTCTTATTGGCCAGCTTCTTGTTTGTACTTTCCTGTTCCACCTTAAATGGTGTAGTGTACTTTCCGGCACTGACACTCAGCTTCTTATTGGCCAGCTTCTTGTTCCATTTGTCCCATTCCACCTTAAATGGTGTAGTATATATATTTTGGCACTGGCAGTCAGCTTCTTAATCGCCAGCATCTTGTTTGAATTTTCCTGTTCCATCTTAAACAATGCAGCATCATCATTATTGGGGGAGGGGGGGGGTGTGGGTGTCTTAAGATTTTGCAGTACTCACCCTCACCACTAGAGGTTACACACTGCTCCTTTAAACAGTTCATTATCCATATTTTAGAATCCCATATTTTGCTTTCACCAGACTGCAGCTAAAACAGATCCAGTATGTAATGAAGGACGTGTTACTAAAATATCTCTTTTTCTTGACAATGGGAACATTTCGTTTTCCCTCCTGGTGAGTTTGGATGAGGAACAAAGCGTCCAAGCACGGCATTGCTGCACCTTCTCATGTGTGAACAACAGAGTTAGAGGCTGCAGAAGTTATACAGGGCAGTAACAACAGGGCTCTTGTTTGCTTTGTGTCTACCGAGGTTAGCAGCTGACCCGCTGTCTTTATAGGCTCTTGATTTAAGAGGACTTGGATGTCGATTGGTGTGCTGGGCCAGTCAATGCTGCTGCTTCTCGCAATGTATAGAACAGCTTTGCGGCTTAAATCTAGGACACAGTAAGAGAGTGTGGTTCAAGTGTTGCAGCACAAAGCTAAAATTAGCAAATACTTAGGACACCTGTATGGCTAATCCTGCTAGCATTAGCTTTTTGGTGTCTTGTCTTCCACCTTAAATGGTGTAGCACTTACATTCTGGCTCTGACATTCAGGTTTTTGTTGGCCAGCTTCTTGTTTGTATTTTCCTGTTCCACCTTAAATGGTGTAGCAGTTACATTCTGGCACTGGCAATCAGCTTCTTGTTCAAAGTTTTCCATTCCACCTTAAAAGGCATAGCAGTTACATTCCGGGGCCACCTTAAATGGTGTAGTATTTACATTCTGGAACTGACATTCAGCATCTTATTGGCTAGCTTCTTGTTTGTATTTTCCTGTTCCACCTTAAATGGTGTAGCACATACATTCTGGAACTGGCATTCAGCTTCTTATTGGCTAGCTTCTTGTTTATATTTTCCTGTTCCACCTTAAAGGGTGTAGCACTTACATTCTAGCAATGGCATTCAGCTTTTTACTGGCTAGCTTCTTGTTTGTATTTTCCTGTTCCACCTTAAATGGTGTAGCACTTACATTCTGGAACTGACCTTCAGCTTCTTGTTCCAAGTTTTCCATTCCACCTTAAAAGGCATAGCAGCTACTTTCTGGGTCTGACCTACCTTCTGGGGCCACCTTAAATGGTTTAGTATTTACATTCTGGCACTGGCATTCAGCTTCTTACTGCCCATTTTCTTGGTCGAATTTTCCCGTTCCACCTTTAAATGGTGTAGCATTTATCTTTAGGTGCTGGCAGTCAGCTTCTTATTCGCCAGCACCTTGTACAAATTTCCCCATTCCACCTTAAATAGTGACGCAGTTACATTCTGGCGCTGGCATTCAGCTTCTTATTGAGTTACTTGAGTCCTGAGAGTTGAGATCAATTCACTACTCAACACCACTGTTTACAAGGGCATGGCAATTACACGAGCACAGTCAGTTCAAATCATTGAACTCACCCAAAATGGCAACCACCTCATCATCCTGAATGACCTCCAAGGATCCAGACACCACAAAGCAGAGGCTGTCCACACTTTCGCCTGCATGGTAGATAAGGTCCCCTGGAGCGCTATGGACCGTCTGGAACTCCATGGCCAGGGCTCTCAAACAGCCGTCGCTAGCCAATCGGAACGCGGGGTGCTCTTTGAACACCTTCCTGTTGAGGTGGACACAAATGTCCGCCCGCATATCCTTCGGGCAGATCTGTAACACCTGGAGGAAGATAGAGAATACATGATGATGATGATGATGATGATGATGATGATGATGATGATGATGATGATGATGCTTCTCCTCCTCCGAAGAAGAGCCTCTGATGGCTGTCTTTGCTTAATTCCATTCTGTCTGCAATTGGGTGCCTATAAGGCTTAAGTCAGACTTGGCTTCTAATCCTTTGCTGGAGGGGAAGCCATCCTAAAAGAAGATCTGAACACGCGCCAAGTCCCTTGCATGCCACGATTTCCGGATTCCTTGAAAGTCTTACATAACATTCTAAGTGTGAGCTCCAACATGTAAAGCACATTTGTCATTAAACTGCGGATGTTATTGCAACGAGGGAACGAATGACCCCCACGTGACATTTCTAAGTGAACGATGAAGACAGGCTTCTTGCATACAGATTAATGCCTTTGGACGGCGAAACTGCAGCTGTGCTCAGCGCCAGGTACCTTGTCAGTGTCGATTCCCCTGGACATGGACCAAGTGGAGACGATGTAGTCCATGACCCTCTCGCTCAGCCCCTTAGGGACCTGGTAGAGCTTCAGAAAATCTCTCACACTGTTCAGCATCTCATGGTAGCGGTTAGTGTTGGCGTACATCTGCTGGAAGATGGTGGTCACGTTACCGAAGATGGTGGCATACAGGAGAGCTGCAGAGACACATAAACAAATATTAACATCCATGATCTTCCCACATACTCATATACTCAAGGTGTTGCTAAAGCCTTAAACTAAACTGAAGCTCTATCACAGCTCTCCATACATACAGAGTCATTTCTACACTCATCGTCAAAAGAATAGCTGCACCCAGAAGGAGGTGTGGGATTTAGGGCTGCCCTCTAGAAGTCGACGAGTCGAATCGTCAGTCGGAGACCCTTTGAGTCGACTGAATACCTTCAAGTCGACTGACAACAGTGACGAGTTTTTATTTATTTATTTATTTATTGTTGTAAAACAGACAAAAGCTTACAAAATGCACAAGAACTTTAAGAATTTAAAAAGACATTTTAATAATTATTAAAAGGGGAATAATAAATATATATTTAAGTTCTAACTGGGCTATGACGCATGCTTGCTAAAAAATTAAATCCACGTGACAACGTGCGCTGGCGGTTCACCGTTGAAGCTGAGAAACACGGGTGGAACGATTTCTCAGAAAAAGTCTGGAGGAGCTTTTGAAGAAGAGAATCTGAACAAATTAAAGCTAATTCTGCTCGTCATTTAGTCAGACATCGAACACTGCTTCAAACCAGTGAGTTAACTTTCGTTTTAGACATAATGGCTGTTTGCGGTGAAGGAAAAACGGACCGAAGACGTTTGTTTTATTATAATTCCATTATTTTAGAACCTAAATTACAGATATTTTTATTTATTCGTTTACAGCTAAGATTATTTTTATTTAAAGATAAGTACAGTCACTTAATATACCTGCCGATAAACGAGGGATAATTATTTCAGCGCAGGTGATATAATAACTAAACGGTTTCAGGTCTACCGTTCTCCTTTTCATGTAAAAGTAATTTAAATATTGACTAATTTGGTTTTATTTAGGAGTTCATTATTTATGAGAGATGAAAGACGAAGGGTCATCCTACTGAAGAAGCTGTTAAAAGTGAAATTATAAAGACAGGCTAGAAGCGCTAATTTTAGCATAAATACGTTGCTTGCAGCCGGACGCTATATTCTGTAATTAAATCAGGCTCCAGATCGTTCATCATATGCCACGTCTCTTTTAGTTCAGTAATATGGTCCTGTGACTCTGCTGACTTTCTAAATGAGGACATCAGATCTGAAACGTATGCAAATTGATTTACTGATTACTAGATAATGTATATGGAGAAAAAAACATGAACGAATAGTCGAATCGTCGGCCAGGACGGGCGAATCCGATTCGACTGACAAAATTCTGAGTCGGGTACAGCACTAGTGGGACTGCAGTGCTATTGGGAAGGAAGATAAAGGTTACCAGGAACAATAAATGATGATAAATTTAGACTGATATGATCAATATTTACTGAGCTACACATACACAAGTAGTGTCTCTCAGTATGGAGCTAACGCAACATGCCAGACGTCTCGGCATGGAGTTGTAGAGGTTCCTAATGGTGTCCTGTGATAGGGGTGGAGGTGGAGTGACACCAGGCCTTCTGGACGTGTGACAACAAACCGTTCATCTTGGCGCTGACCATGGTACCTCCACACACGGATTCGTTGGTCGTCTCCACCAAGACAAAAGCAGGACTCGTCACTGAAGATGACCCGCTGCCATTCTGAGTCACTCCATGACAGTCTGGCACGACACCTTTGCAGTCTTTGGTGACGTTGATGTGGTGTTAAGGACAGTCGGTCTGCATGCATGTAGTCCTGCGTCGTGCACCCGTGTGCCTATGATGCTGGCACTAACAAAATGACTCCTGGGGGCTTCACGGCCGATTGTCTGCAATCAATGCTGTTGGGTTAGTCAGGTACAGCAATAAGGTCTGCACTTGTTTACGTCACATGAGCAGCCGAGCGTGAAACTTGAATCATTTGCATGTCTCATGATGTCAAACCTACCCACCAGGTTTCATTCCTGTCGGTTGATTCCATTTAGGTGCAGCTATTTGTGCAACTATCTTTTGACACCACCCACTATTATCTTCATTCACCCATTGAAAAAGGCCATTAGAGACATTCTGACCACCACATCCTCCTTTCCATCAGCCATCCAGTGCACCCAAATGTGATCTCCGAAGCCCTCTCACCTTACCATCAGCTGCCCTGCTGAGTATTCAGCAGTGGCCGCGCAGATCAATTCAATCTCTGACAATTAGTCCCCCAAGTCAGCGCTTTTTCACAGGCATGTCATCCCCTGTCCCCTTCAGGTGCCCCTCTCCGCAACAGAGGTGATACAAATCAATTCCAGCTCTGCCAATACCGACGACAGATGATACTCCTGGATCCAATCTCAAGTGAAGTGTGACGACTACCCTGCCTTAATGCATTGGACAAATCGTTGGGCTACTCCCAGCCTGGCGTCTTCCTCGTTACTATAGAGGACGGCACATAACCTTGCCAGTGGTGATCCACAAAAAAGGGTGTGCTTGTGCGTTTTAGGCACAGTGTGGAATTAATGGAACTCCGTGTGGACATTAAGTACACACCAGGTAGATGGCCAAAGGATACGCTCTGTCGGGGCATCAAATTGGAGGTGTTCATCATAGCCAGACGTGGCCTGTAAACAGTAGCATTAGCCACGCTGTGAGCAAGCACCCGAGAGCATCAATGATGACAGTCGTGGCGATGATGCACAGGGCACCGCCGTTTTGATTCCAGTGTGCTGCTAATAGTAGAAACCATAATGGAAGGGACTGTGAGGCTATCGCCGCTAATGTGATGCCTCTCGTATTTGGAACGATCCAAAACGTGCGAGAACCAGGCAAGTTCAAGTTCACGGGCCATAGGATGTGTCCTTTTACTTGAGTCCAGGATTTTAGGACTTATAAAAGTGACTTAGTCACTCTTTGTAAAATCAGTCTGGCAGCACGGGTCATGTTTAAGCAGGCGTTATAATCTATGTGGGATTATATGAGTCTTCCTCCGCAGAGCTTCATCCCCGTAGGGACAGCATTACTTGTGCTGTTGTTCAAAATGATTGGTTTTTCAACTCAAGGCGTCTCGTGGCAAGGCTATTTGCTGAATGGTTTATAAGTTGACTTTTTTTTTTTCCCTTCTGATTTCAATCTTGAATGCGCCTTACAGTCTGATTACCTGATGCATTCGATTACAAGAGTCCATTTCCCAGCAGGATAAGACGTTGAAGCTAAGTGGCAAATCCAATATTCCTGAAGAGACAGATTTGATCTGTAACCTGACTGGGGGAGAGTGTTCTAGATAAGACAGCATCTTTAAATAAACAAAGAGATTGTCCAGATGCAGTCTGTATGATGGCTCCTCCCTCTACATTTGGGCCGCAGCGTTCCGCAGTCTCACATAGTGGAAACAGTGGTGGAAATGAAAGCTGTCAGGCATGGCATGTGTGTTCAGAAGGTGAAGAGAGGAACGTTTCAGTTTCCCAGCTGTTAGCGGAACGGAGAGACAGCTGCTGAAGCTCAACAATGGCTTTATACAAGCACAAGGCTCAAATTACACTCCTATCATCAAAAGAATAGTTGCACCCAGAAGGAATCAGCCGGCAAGAATGAAACTTGGAGGGTAGGTTTGACATTGTGAGACATGCGAATGATTCAAGTTTCACGCTCGGTTGCATATGTGACGTAAGCAAGGACTGGCCTTATCGCTGTACCTGACTGACCCAGCAGCCACAACTGCAGACATTCGGTGAGCAGTGATGCCTCCATGAGTCATTCTGTTAGTGCCAGCACCATTGGCAGATGGCTGCACGATGCACGACTACATGCAGACAGACCATTACGACGACTGTCCTAAACACCACGTCAACGTCACCAAAGATGACCTTAGTAGAGATGACCATTGAATCTGTTTGTGGAGGCACCGTGGTCAGTGGCAAATGAACGGTTAGTTGCCGTGCGCCACACGTCCAGAAGGCCTGGTGTCACTCCACCTCCACCCCTACCGCACCATCTGCAGGAACTGTGTGGGAATATTCAAGCTGCATGGGATGGATTATCACAGGACATCATTAGGGACCTCTACAACTCCATAGTGAGACATCTGGCATGCTGGGTTAGCAAACATGGCGGACCGACGCCATACTGAGAGACAGACTTCTGTATGTGTAGCTCAATAAATATTGATCATATCAGTCTAAATTGATCATCATTTGTTGTTCCTGGTAACCTTTATCTTCCTTCCCAACAGCACTGCAATCCCACACCTCCTTCTGGGTGTAGCTATTCTTTTGATGATGAGTGTATAATCATGGTGAAACTGGTGCAACCGTTAACCCCAATGGAGGAGGTCTTGAGTAACGGCATAATGCACTGTCTGTTTAATTGGTGGGTTTATTGTAAGTAGATCAAACATTGTACTGAGTCATTGTGATCGCAGACCATTGCTGTCCGATTACACCACACATGCTCCGGTGCCCCATGGCGGTCTGCAATTGTTGCACCAGTACAATTGAAACGCCCCTGGTTGGTGTTTTCTATGGCAATGTCGAACAATCCTAGGACCCCATATGCTGATTTTGATCTTGCAATGACAGTTTCAAAAGCTTGCCGGGAGGATGTGCACACAGACCCCTACTCTAACGAGAAACGCAACCCCCCCCCACACCCTCCCCCCCAACAAACACACAAAGCCTTCAGAAAGAAAGCTCCACCAGTCCTTCACAGTTTCACCCACACGCTGTCGTTCTGGGAGTGCTCAGTGTGAAAAGCTGTAAGCGCATTCCTAAAATTGTCCCTTTAGTTCCAAAGTGATGAGAAACGAAGATATGAAGATGTCCTAGTCCCAGCGCCTTGTCATAATTTTATCAGATATTCCAATGTGTTAGCACTCCCTCTTATATTCCCAAACAAAGGCAACACTGTTTAAGGACAATACAGCTGAAAATTAAAGGCTTGCATCCAACAGGCCTCCCAACGGGCTGTACTGGATCGTCTCAGCTCTGCTCCAGATTTAGCGCCCTGTCAGAGTAAACTCTCACAGACGCTCATCAGCATAGGTCCCTGCAGGGCAGCCTGAGTCCAGCAGCATTTTAGAGCTCCTGCCCAGGGACGCGCTGTATGCAGGCCAGGCTGCAGCTCTGGGTGACCGGGTGTCTCAGGCTGTGCAGCAGAGAATGCTTGATGCCAGAGCAGCACTGTTTACTGCGGGCACTGTGATGCTGTTGTGTCTGGTTGGCCGTGAGACCAGAAGCAGACAAAGAACAATTAGCAAGAGGAGCTTATTGGGGAGGAGGCTGGCTGTCAACTAGGCTTTAGGCCAGAGCTTAATGATCAAACAAACCCCAGCAAATACAAACATTCCAACTTTGGCAGCTTTTTTGGATGTAGAAAGAACTGATAAACCACATGAACCAGTGAGAATGTGGGAGATCGTTCTAGGGCAGAGGTGCCGAAGCTTTTTGCCTTGAGGGTGTAATGCTATGGTGGACTGATGGCCAAGCAACTTCTCAGCCTTCTGTTTTTAGCTAGTAGCTTGGCTTTCTTAGCATTGCCAGATGAGCTGGATTTCTGTCATTGGCTCAAACCGGTAGCTATGAGCTAGAATATTCATGGTCCGGGGCAAATGCATGATGCACAGGGTCATAAAAAATATGGGACAAAATGAGTCCGCTTGCGTGTTTAAGGTGGTAGGGTCCTGCAGATGGCGCTGCACCAGGATGATGGGGCTATAAATACCTGCGGGGTGTGAGTGACAGGATCCATAGATTGAGAAGAGGTGGTACAGTGCAGTGAATGTCTCGTTCCATGTGTGGAAAATGGCTCCAAAGCAGATGTTAATGATTGGCTAAAAGGAGTGACTGCATTTGGGCGTGCCAAAGACCATAGTGTGAAGGAAGTAGCAGAATCTGCAGGTGTATGGAAGCGTACGGTCATACGGGTCTACCAGCAGTGGCTAAAATCCCAATCTACGGGGAATTCTTGAACACTGATGTGGCCTACATCCAGAAACTTGTCCGGTACATGCCAAATGCAGTAACAGCTGTTATTGGTGCTCATGGAGGTATTACAAGCTATCATCAGATGTCAGCTTCTGTAAATATACAAAGACGTTATTCAGTGAAGGGGTGAGGAGGGGTTTGGGCTATGTTATGGTGGGCCACACTTTGGCCAGAACTGTTTTTTAGACTTCCAACAATCACAAACAGGTACAATACACAGAAAAGGGACTGGATTTGTTAACGTTTGTTGGATTGCTGTTTGTTGGCCTTTACACACACAGTAAAACCCAGTGGTACTGGGCTGTTGACGGGGTCGTTACTAGGGATGCACAATGATATCGGAATCGGCCAATGCTTGCTTTTTTAAGGATCTTAGAATATGTCCAAAAATCTAACCTAATCTAAACAAAAAGCCCAAAAGCTACACTATATGATCAGCCGTTCCTGGTTGTGGAGGGTGCTGGGTTTTGACGGCTGTTCGAACATCTGGAGCCAATTCACACCAAATCCTACCAGAGCTACACAACTCATACCCTGCAAACACAGTCACACTGGGACAATGTTGTAATGACCTATTGTTGTGACAGGGTTATCTGACAACGTTGTATGACAGCGTTACTTAATAGTGAGGTTATGACAACATTATGACAACCTTGCTGAGACAACGTACACAACACCACCTTTTGACAATGTTCTAGCAGCTTTGTAAGAAAGTAGACAACGTAGCGACAGTGTTGTGTGTATGCTGGGTAGTGGCTCGTGTTCAAAATCTCATTGGACCTCATTGGCCACAGCATACCAGACATTGGCGTAGCATCACGCCTCTACAGAATGCTGGCAGGGAGTCTGTTTATCTCAAAAACTGGTTGCCTTTCTCAGACCAGCCACATGTCATCTACTGTGCTCTATCTGTGTCTCAGTATGGCTTTAACTGAATGTAGTAATGGCAAAACGCTGCATGGTGCGCTGTGACGTGCTGAGGAATTGCGGAACTGTGGCATGTGTGCACACCTCAGTTTTGAATACTATGCCATATTCCACATCATGGCCTTTAAAGAAGGCAGCTGCATGCCCAAGATCCAAAGCAGTGCCCATGTACCGGATATACCGGATATCAGCATTGGCCTAGAATCCCTGTATCAGTGCATGTACAGTTCTGAAACTGCATGCAAATTTTCATTTAAATCTACTCTGTCATATCAGCCACTTGACAGCAAAACACAAATGACATCACTTCCCCTATCTCTCCGGGTTTACTGCTGCAATTAAATAACAATCACACTAATGGCCTCTGTGGGCTCGCTGAGGTGTAGTGGAGTGTTTGAAGCGTAACCAGCCAAGCCTCGTGGGCGAGGAGAAGCAGAGGATGTTACACAGACAGACACCAAATGAAAGCGAATGACAGACAGCACTGAGACTGCCCAAGCCAGCCTGTCGGAGCCTGTCATCAGCCCCTAGCTCTCCCCAGTCATCTCACACACCTGAGCGCGAGGCAGAACTGGAGAACAAAGAGGCACAACGTTGGGAAAATCACTTTAATCTGGCACTGATTAAAAATTACATCACTAAAATGTAGCCAGTATCATAATCTTTCAGAATTTGGTTTTATAATTGGATTATTTTGAGATTATTTCTGATCTAACTAGCCCTATCTGGCTTCAAGCTGTTCAAACCATATAAAGATTCAGTCTTAATCTCCTTTCCTGTTCTCATACAGTTAATTATTGTTGGCGGTCAGTGTTAGCCCTGCTTATAACAGTGGATTAAACTGTGTTTCCTTCAGTCATTAACTGATGTAAGACTTTAGATTTCTCTTTCACTGTATTTGATATGTACAGTAAACAGCAGCATCATGTGAGAGAAGTGCTCACTGAGTACATGCTCTGTGTATGAATGCTGGGTGTAATATCCTCCTGTTATGGGCTATAATGTGGCCTAGGGGCATATTAACACAGTTACTATACAGAATCACTAAATGACATATTTACCTGCTGTTGATGTTGCCAGAAATGTGATGCTAATATTTAAAATTTGAAAAAATGTAAAATGTGTAAAGTATATATTCAGTAATTTAGAAAAAGATAGTTACACAGATTTTCAGTGGCATCATACTCATAATACAAGTATTTTATTGGAAAATCAGTTTCGGAAATCGTTGGAAGAGCATTTGAGACCAGCTGATTAAACTGGTAAAATGAGGTGCGTTCCTGCTTGATTAGAATGAATGCCCGCCACCACACTAGACCTTTTGTGGATAAAACTGGACCAATACGTGTTTTGTGTCCATTTAGGGGTGAACTGTGTACAATTCTGGCCAAATCATTGATTGCATGTTCAAATGATCCCTCCACTGGGATGAAAGGGCAGTTATGTCTCCATATAAGTGTAATACTGATGTCATAAATAGGCCTGTTGCTGATGATTGATTTCCATAGAGATAACTGTGATTAACAACTAAACTGTCTTTTGTTCACTGTATGGCACCTTTAAAAGAGAAGAAGCCATATTGGCTAATTGGCTCATAGTAGCTTTTTCTGGAAAATCAGATTCCATAATCAACCCAACACTGAAAATACATGGAATAAAAAGCATATGCTAGAATTAAATTAAATTGATTATGTAATATAGATTAGATATACTGATTATACATATAATTACATATAGATTATGGAACTGGCACAATGTTCAGTTGAAAGGATCATTCTACATTTATGAGGCCTAAAAAGTGGTTCACGTGTTGTACCGTTAGGCCTGCTGTCCAGGAACGTTCACATTCAGTACTGACTATGCAATGCGCAACGCTATTGTTATCCGATATATTCTTATTCTTCTTCTTGGTAGAGGTTTTTGTCCGCTGACTAGTCCAACAGTTTTCGAGATTTCCACAACGTTCCAACTCTGAAATGTTCGGTCTGATCAGGAATGGTGTGCTTGGATGGAGTTTTTTGATCCCCATTAAAAGTCAATGGGGTGAAAACACTGCACATCCATCTACTGTACTACTCGACCACCAGACACCGCTTCACATACATCTCAGAGCAGAATTCAGTGTTGGTCTGACCCGCACTCATCTGTCTGTCTTTTTTTCCCCCCATCATTCTTTCCTCCCATAGAGTCCCATTCATTTCCAGCCCCAACCAAACTCTATTTTTTTCCTTTAACCTACAGCCACCAAACGGCATGTACTCACTCAGGGCAGATGCCCAAACTCTAATGGCACAGCAAAACTGACCCACACAATACTATGTGTCGTTTATTCATCCCTCGTTCCTTCCATACACTCCTATTTATTTTTAGCAACATGTTAGCAACCATCTAGCAACATCAATCTGCGCAATAACTCATTTTCTTCAGGAAAGGCACTTTTTTTTCTAGTTATCTATAAGATATTCTATCTTAAATGCGTTCAGTGCAACGAATTGTACAGCTGAGTGCTTACGCTTCCTATACATGGTGAACCAGCTAATGGAACAGCCCTGTTTGCTTTGTTAGCCTGCTGTATCATTATCTATGTGGACAGGTTATTATTTTTCTCCTCTCTTGATATCCAAAAACACACTAAGCTGCACAACTACAAAACTATAAAGATGCACATATAGCCGAAGCAATGCAATCATTTTTTTTATGCAACTTGCTAACTTGATGACTAGTGGAAGATTTCACTGCTGTCAGGACAAAACCTCATATATGCTCAAAAATGCTAAGTTTACAGGAGAAGGAAAAACATACTTTACTTTTAATGTAAGTCAATGGAACCAGACTTTTTATCAAGCAATTTTAGGCCACTTCTTGTGGTCCATTTATCGTGAAATTTGCACACAATGTGAAGGACTACAGGTTTTTTTAAATTAAGGCAAAAACTGAAAAACAATAAAAATGAACTATACAAGGTTATGTTCTGACAACAGTGATTTGAAAGTGTTGCATGCAACTTTTAGCATTATTTTTTAATTGCTCAAGAGAAATTATGCACATTATATATGAATATGGCACCCAAAAATGCCGACCTTAGGGGGCAGAGGCAAGGCGCAGTAAAGATCCAGCTGACTGGAGCTAGAGGCATGACAAGCTCCACATTTTGCCAAGACAGATACAGGACTAAAGTGCCCTACACTGAAGGAGGCGAGATTTTGGGCTTGGCCCGTATTCACTTACTGACATTCAACAAAGTTGAATGTGGCCTGCTTCTGCTGCTCCCATTTACTGGCCTACTGCTATATTATTCACACGCATACCAGCCAAGAGACTGGCTAACAGCAGCCTTCATATCCCAGGCAATATCCTAACAATCCCTACTTAACTCGCACACAGAAGCACATTAAATCATCTGTCAGAAGAAAATTTGCGAAGCTAAATAGAGTCTCCAGAAGAAAAAAAAAGCATGTGAAAACCTGCATATGTTTGCATACTGATGCACTGAACTACCACACACAAACACACTGGCACACATCGCATGACTAAGCTGTCTATGTGTGTGTGGCACAAGGGGTGACAGACTGAGCCCCTGCCTGCTGTCTTTGCGGCACAGCAGCAGTGTAACAGCATGATCCTCTGTCTTCCTGTCAGTCTCCCCTCCCCTCCTGCCTGCCCACATCACCGTCAACCCCGGGCCGGCACACACAGTGCACTGCAGCCACCCAAGGGTATCAAACATGTTCACACGCACACACACAAACACACACAAACACACACACATGTAAGCACACATGGTCATGCATGCACGCCTGCCCTTAAACAAAGATGCCCCAATTTAGGGAAAGGCTACCTTACAAACACTGAGATGCTAATAATCACTCTTATACTTTCAAATGTACGAACATATACACATGTCCAAAACATAAAGTTCTCCAACTCTATAAAGGCCTAGCAGGTGTGTCCAGTCTTATTAAGGCAGGTGCTCACACGAACAATCGTTGGAAGTACGTTTGAGACCAGCTGAATAAACAGGTAAAATGAGGTGCGTTGCTCCTTGATTAGAATGAACGTCCACCACCACGCCGGCCCTTTTGTGGATAAGGATCAATACATGTTTTGTGTCCATTTAGGGGTGAACTGTGCACAATTCTGGCCAAATCATTGATTGAATGTTCAAATGATCCCTCCACTGGGATGAAAGGGCAGTTATGTCTCCATATAAGCATAATACTAATGTCATAAACAGGCCTGTTGCTGATGATTAATTGCCATAGAGATAACTCTGATTAACAACTAAATTGTCTTTTGTTCTTCGTATGGCACTTCATATTGTCTGATTGGCTCATAGCAGCTTTTTCTGGGAAATCTGATTCCATAATCTAGATTCTGGGCAGGTTATGACTACCCAACACTGAAAATGTATAAAATGAAGATCATATCTGGTGCTACGGAAACAACAGAAGGTTTATTCTACACTTATGAGACCTAAAACGCATTTACAGTGTTGTATGATTAGACCTGCTGACTTAGGCTGACTTGTTCTGCTTTGTTAGGCTGCTGTAACATTGTCTATGTACAACCCCAAATATGGAAAAGTCGGGACAGTATGGAAAACACTAATTTAATAAAAACATAACATTCTTTGACTTTTTTATTGCAGGCAGTATAAACCCAAGATATTTAACATTTTGTCTGGTCAATTTCATTTCATTTGTTAATATACATCCATTCCTACAGTTCCAGGCTGCAACACACTCCAAAAAAGTTGGGACCAGGGAAATGTAGGGCGAGTAACAAGGTAAAAAAATTTTAAAAAGAAAAATAATGACGAGATTTCAGACAGGTGATGTCAACAGGTCACTGTAATCATGATCTGGTACAAGAGCAGTATTCATGAAGCCTAAGTCTTTACAGAGGGTCTTCAGTTTGTCAACAAATGTGTGAGAAAATTACTATATTTTTTAATAACAATGTTTCTCAAAGAAAGAATTTGCTCATTTCTCCCTCTACAGTGCATAATATCATTAAACGATTCACAGAATCAGGAGGAATTTCAGTCTGTAAAGGGTGCTAGACAAATCTGGACACAGCTGTGATCCCAAAAACCCCTTAGACGGCACTGCATCAAGAACCGTCATTCAGCAATAGCTGATATACCCGCATGAGTGAGGGATCACTTTTGTTAAGCACTACAATACGGAGTCACAATAACAAATGCCACTTTACTGTGCAAAACAGAAGCCGTATGTTAACCATGTTAACCAGAAGCGGCGCCGATTTCTCTGGGTTCGGAGGCATGTGGGACGGACCAGCACACAGTGGAAACATGTATTGTAGTCAGACTAATCAGTATTACAGATCTTTTTTTTTTTATAGACACCTTAAGACGGTTTGCAGGAAGAATTTGGACAAAATAATACCTGAATCACTTCGCTTGGTATCCTCTGTGCCAAAGCATCTTTTAAGTGTTGAGAGAAGGAATGGCAACCTTACAAAGTGGTTAACGTTTTAGTGTCCCAACTTTTTTGGAATGCTCTGCAGGCCTGAAATGCAGGACAAGACTAGTTAAACAGACAAAAGATGAACTATCGTGGGTTCATACTGTCTGCAATGAAATAAAAAGCCAGAGCAAATGTAAGGAACACTGTGTTTTCCACACTGCCCCTACTTATTCTGATTTGGGGTTGTAGAAATAATTTAATTGAATTCTCTCAGGCACTGAAACCACACTAAACTATAAATCCATAACATACAAATAATGGCTAAATAATACATCTCAGATAATTTTATATAACCACATAAATGCTATTTAACTTCTTACCTTCTGGAATATTCGAATGTGTTGCATGCAACCTTTTTATTCTTATTTTTTAAACTGATAAATGTTTCAGCCCAGTGAATGAAAATGCACCCAATTTATAATCTGCGTTGTGACATGAACGTGTGATTGTGAAAACTTTGGCCAAGTTAAATAATGGTAGTCCAGCTCAGATAACTGCAATCAGGTCTGTGAAAATCATACCAAAACACCAAGTAGAGGTCAAAACAAGATTCCCAAAACATAATCCGCTACTACAAACTCAGCCTCACCATCAGACATCCCTATAAGAGTTCCCTGTATTGCTGCATTGTAGGGTGCAGATAGAAGAGTAATTTCATCCCAAGCACAGTGCTTGCAGTCCCACAGAAGTGGAAAGAAATACTCTCGAAACCAAAAGCAATTATGTAATCTATCATAGCCCTCTCTGGGCTTGTGTTGGGACAGAATGCAATCTAGATCACCGCAGGGCTCTATATAAAGCCAATGTTCCACAAAGGCCCTCACAGAAAGTGTGTTAATCACATCCCTGGTACAGGGAACGCACCTGCTGTACTACACTGCATCAGGATGCACCGAGAATGCTTTTTGTGACCAGGACACAGGAAAGGGTCTAGCGACTACAGGGCATCTTAGAAAGGTGCTCCAGTTTTTGCCATTCGGCTCTTTACGCAATGGATTTGACACGAAACAATGACTATAAAGAAACATAGAAACCACAGCCTCTTTTAAGTACTTTAAATATACTCTTTGTCAAATTCAGTGACTATCTTCTCACTGTCCGCTAGCTGTCTGTTCTGTGCGCGTGCTGGAAAAAATCCAGTGTTGGTACACGAGCCTGGTTCTGTAAATAGGAAACAAACAAAGTGGCTGGGCTCGAGACCATACAGCACTCTTCTAGCCAACCAGCAAAAGAGGGCGTTCATGCTGATGCACAGGATGGTGGAAGCGGAGAGGCCGCATGCTAAACTCCACATGCTGTCGAAAGCGAGAGATGGAAGAGAAAAAGCCAAAGAGGAGAAGATCTGAAGAACAAAGATTGAGAAGTCCTTGGATCAGGAAAGAGCGAAGAGCAATGTTAATCAGTTGCCTGTCTATTCACCAGCTTCTTGTTTGACTTTTCCCATTCCACCTTAAATGGTGCTGCAGTCGCATTCTGGGATCTGAGGTGCCTTAATATAACTGCTGCACCATTTAAGGTAGAATGTAAAAACTCAAACACCAAGCTGGTGAAAGAAGCTGACATCAGCTTCATCATGGAGAGATGAAAGGCATATGAAGAGGGGCGAGGAGGTTGCCCTGGTTCTGCTGGACAGGTGGGAAACAAAGTTATACTTGCTGTTTTGTTTGCAAGCTCTACTTGCAATCGTACTGACAGCTGGCCAACCCATAACGCGTACCCTGTATAGTTACATTACTTGCTGTGTTGCTGCTCACTCTAATGCCAGACTGTCATGGAGTGACTCAGAATGGCAGCGGGTCATCTTCAGTGATGAGTCCCGCTTTAGTTTTGGTGGAGACAACCAACGAATCTGTGAGTGGAGGCACCGTGGTCAGCGTCAAGATGAACAGTTTGTTGTCACACGCTGCACGTCCAGAAGGCCTGGTGTCACTCCACCTCCACCCCTACTGCACCATCTGCAGGAACTGTGTGAGAATATTCAAGCTGCATGGGATGGATTATCACAGGACACCATCAGGAACCTCTACAACTCCATGCCGAGACGTCTGGCATGTTGCGTTAGCCCGACGCCATACTGAGAGAGACTACTTCTGTAAGTGTAGATCAATAAATATTGATCATATCAGTCTAAATTGATCATCATTTATTGTTCCTAGTAACCTTTATCTTCCTTCCCAACAGCACTGCCATCCCACACCTCCTTCTGGATGTATCAACACCTGTTCTACAGAATCATTTACTGAGTGTGTAATTAACATCCGTAATGGACATTACTTCAGTTTCTGAGGTCATGCAGAGGTATTCTTGTCTTTATGGATACATCTATGCCTGCATCATGGTTAGCGCTCTCCGCTAATGTGTGGTCTTTCTATATCTAGGATAGCCAGTACCTTTTTACTTCTGAATAGCTGTGACATATTTCAAGTTGTGGGTTTGTAATTGGTCGATTTGTTCAACCTCATAATGGCCTCACTAACACTGACATTTCTTAGGCCCTCAAGCAGCCGACCTAAACTAAAGATGCACCAGCGGTGGACAGTAACTAAGTAAATGTAATTAGTTACTGTACTTAAGTACTTTTTTGGTGTATCTGTACTTTACTGAAGTATTTCAATTTTGGATGACTTTGTACTTTAACTCCACCACATTTCAAACTCAAATACCTTACTGTTTACTCCACTACTATGAAATCTGTAGTTCCTTTCGGCTTATGTGCTCGTAAAAACGTAACATGTCAAAACGAAACAAGCTTATTCATGGATTCTTGGCATCCATGGAAATATCCATTTCAGGCCTGAACTACATCAAGGACCACCTGGAGGAAGGCAGGTAAAGCAGGACGGGGTTAGTAAACAGATAGAACATATTGTTCCTGGCTTTGTGGGTAAATAGACACAGTATAGAAATATGTACACATGCACTTGTGACTGGCGAGCGTCTTTTTCTGTCTATTTCCTTTTATAGTAAACTAGTTTTGGCTAGTTTATGTTTATGAGCAGAGACCTACAGATACAGTAGAGTAAAGGAGAACTCATGTGATCCTGTTTAAAGCAAGTTCTTATTAAACTTTAACTTGTAACTAAGCTGCAAATAAATCTTAAACCGAAACTTTACTTGTTTGCAGAAAGTTATTTTATAGTTCTAGCTAATGGAACCTGTTCTCCTTCAGTGTTCTGTGCTTATGATCATTTGAATAGATGTCAGTGTCAGACTAATTAATGAGCTTCTATTAAAGACTGGTGGACTGAGAGACACTAGAGTCTCTTCACCTACAGTGAGCTGATTAAGAGTCTCTACTTTAACTCAAGAACATGGTTTGTGTATTTCGTGCACCACTGCGATGCACCGGAATCATAAGTGTTTCATTAGACTCTAATCAACTACTATTGAGGAGGTCTGGGGTTTTCGCTTTGGTTGAGCCAGATGAGCTCCAGTGCAAAACTGAATTCTCATGTAAACTGATTCCCGGAAAGACTCTTACTCACATCCAATCATCATCATGGCCACAGCAAAGATCTTCTCTCCGTCTGTGGTGGGGGCGATATTTCCGAAGCCGATGCTAGTAAGACTGGTCATCGTGAAGTAGAGTGAGGTGATGTACACTGAGTCCTTGCTGGGGCCGCCCTCCCACTTGCCTGTGCCACTGGCGTTGAAGCGATACGGTGTGCCCACTGCTTCACCCAGCAGATACAGCCAGCTGTCGGTGCGCACCATGTTGGCCTCCTCGTCGATAACCTCGTAGTCACCGATGCTGTACCAGATACAGGCCAGCCAGTGGGCAGCCAAGCCAAACACGCAAACGAGTAGGACCAGCACAGCAGCCCCATACTCAATATAGTGGTCCAGCTTCCTCGCAACACGTCCCAGCCGCAGCAGCCGCACCACCTTCAGAGAGCTGAAGAGGCTGCTGATTCCCTGCAAACAGTTACAGGAATCAGAGGTGAATAAGACTTTTCTGTAAGGATGCACAGTGATATCAAGATCATGTCGGTGCAGGTAGATAACAGAGCACCAATCAGCACATAAACACCTCCCTGTTTCTACACTCATTGTCCATTCTATCAGCTCCGCTGACCATATAGGAGCACTTTGTAGTTCTACAGTTACAGACTGTAGTCCATCTGTTTCTCTGTGTCCTTTATTACCCTGTTCTTCAATGGTCAGGACCCCCACAGGACCACCACAGAGCAGGTATTATGTGGGTGGTGGATCATTCTCAGCACTGCAGTGACACTGACGTGGTGGTGGTGTGTTAGTGTGTGTTGTGCTGGTGAGTGGATCAGACACAGCAGTGCTGCTGTGTCCACTCACTGTCCACTCTATTAGACACTCCTACCTTGCTGGTCCACCGATAGCTCATCTGTCTCTGAACAGTTTGTGTTGGTCATGCTCCAGTCCTTAATCAGTGGTTACAGGACGCTGCCCACAGGACACTGCCCACAGGACACTGCCCACAGGATGCTGTCCAGGGCACAATGCCCATAGTCTGCCCACATGCCTGGATAGGTTTGGTTGGTGGACGATTCTCAGTCCAGTAGTAACACTGAGGTGTCCAGCAGCACTGCTGTGTCTGAGCCACTCACACCAGCACAACACATACTAACAACACACCACCACGTCAGTGTCACTGCAGTGCTGAGAATGATCCACCACCCACATAATACCTGCTCTGTGGTGGTCCTGTGGGGGTCCTGACCTAATAAAGTATACAGAGAAACAGATGGCCTACAGTCTGTAACTGTAGAACTACAGAGTGCTCCTATATGGTCAGTGGAGCTGACAGAACGTTCAATGAGTGTAGAAGCAAGAAAGAGAATTTAATGCATCAGCATTGGCAGAGATGTACATGAAAAATGTTGGATAGTATATCCTCGAATTCCCTTAGTGGTTCATCCCTACTTCTTCTGGCAAACCCTTTCTAATTTAGCATCATGACAGTTTGAGGTGTGTATGAGGGAGCTAGATTAGGCTTAGGCTAATGCTGGAGTTGAGACAGTATGGGAAAGATTGGTCTGCTTTGTGTAATAACGTGGCATAGCTGTGGTTCATATACAATGTCTCTGGGCAGAAAGTGTGGATGTGTACGACCTGTCAAATTCTCACTACGGGGATAAAAACATGATCCAGAGTATGCGGCGATGATGCTGACCACACTGACAGCTTTTTCGTTTCATAAATACGTGTAGGAAGCATGCAGTAATCCCAGGCATTCTGTCTGACATATAGAATCTGACTCCACAGCAGGAAATTGTGTTTGCACTCTTCGCTTCCGACATCACCGAAACGGTCCGTCTATCTCACAGTCCTCTTGTAAATAATGCATTTCTTTCATTCAAGCGGAAAAAGTGAACCTGGGCCAGTGTTCTGACTACCAGTTACAAAAAGAAATCCATGCATGACGCTGGAGGAGCTTCCTCTCTGGGTGCAACTCTTTTGTCCTCTTTAATGCACATCCACACACACGATTTCAGGCAGCTTGCAGGCTTGGGCTAAGCTCTGTTAGCTCGCTCACAGCACCGCAGCAGATTAAACAGGCTGGATAACTCATGTTGACAAGTCCAGCAAAGGCAGTGGCCTCTGAGGGTTGGTGAGAGACCACTGTGTAAGTGCCGTATTCTTTTGTTGCATCGCTCACGCTACTCCACTGACACTAATATACACTCACCATAGAAAGAATACTTGTACAAATAGCTGCACCCAGAAGATCTGACATGGTGAGACATACGAATGATTCAAATTCTCAAGCTCGGCCGCGCATGTTATATAAGCAAGGATGGGCCTTATCATTGTACCAGACTGTCATCCTGTTAGGGCCAGCACCATTGGCAGGTGGCTGCACCACGCAGGACTACATGCATGCAGACTGTTATGACGACTGTCCTTAACACCACGTAAACGTCACCAAAGACTGCAATGGTGTCGTGCCAGATTGTCATGGAGTGACTCAGAATGGCAGCGGGTCATCTTCAGTGACGGGTCGCGCTTTTGTCTTGGTGGAGACGACCAACGAATCCGTGTGTGGAGGCACCGTGGTCAGCGCCAAGATGTTTGTTGTCACACGTCGCACATCAAGAAGGCCCGGTGTCACTCCACCTCCACCCCTGCCGCACATCTGCAGGAACTGTGTGAGAATATTCAAGCTGCATGGGATGGATTATCACAGGACACCATTAGGAACCTCTACAACCCCATGCAGAGACGTCTGACATGTTGCGTTAGCCCGACGCCATACTGAGAGACACTACTTCTGTAAATATTGCCCATATCAGTCTAAATGTATCATTATTTATTGTTCCTGGTAATCTTTATCTTCCTTCCCAATGACACTGCAATCCCACACCTCCTTCTGGGTGCAACTATTCTTTTGATGATGAGTGTATTACACTGGAAGCTTTGCAAGGCTGGAGGAAAAAGCAATCATTTGCAGTTCTGTGCTGCAGACGTGTCACTTCTATAGAAGGAACTGACGTTTACTGAGGGTTATGGTACAAATTAGCAACACCGATGATCTCAGAGTGGCGTCTATCTCTCTACTGATGAATGTGCAAAATACCCCGACTGGCTACTCCAGTGTTAGCTGGCTGCGAACTCACTCATTGTCATTTGACTGCAGTCAGGATGTTCAGTACAGGTCACTTTAGGGACTGTTCTTAAGGGTTTGTGACACACACATCACCTTGGGCTCTCAAAGTACCTTACTCTCAAAGTATTCATCTTCAATCTTCCTAAGTTTACCCATGTCACTCCACTGCTGCGCTCCCTTCACTGGCTTCCTGTAGGTGCCCGCATCAGATTTAAAACTCTGGCCTACAAAGCCAAGGATGGCCCTTCGAGCTTCAAGTACAGCTCGGCTCGACCCGCCATCCCTGAAAACGCATGGAAGACAAGCGTCCAGACTCTTCTCTGTCCTGGCTCCCAGATGGTGGAATGAACTCCCACTGGCTGTCCGAACAGCTGAGTCTCTCACAGTCTTCAATCGCAGACTGAAGACCCATCTCTTTGTAAAGCACTTAAGTGAGTGAGCACTAATAGATGTGTATGTTGAAATACTTTGTTTTTGCACTTATACTGACCAGAACCTTTCTTCTCTCTAGGTGTGAGCGCTGGGTTGGGTTGCCAGGTAGTGCACTTATGCTTATATATGTCTGTGTATTGTTCTCTCTAGGTAGCAGCACTGGCCCTTGTTCGGGCAGTGTCCGAGCTCAGGGCGAGTTTTAGACTACTAACCTACTTACACTAGCTGGGAAACATTATCAGACGGAACACTAAGTACGGTTGTAAGTCGCTCTGGATAAGAGTGTGCTAATTGGCCCCAATGCAAAACTGAGAATATGGTTGATGCGCACCTGATACTGTAATGGAAACCCCCAGCAGAATGACAAGACACAGATGATAGAACTGAGAATGAGAGCATTCAGCAATCTCAATTAACCATGGACTTTCTCCACAGCTTGTCTATCCTCTCCAGCTGGAAACCTCAGGATGCATCTGCTCGAGCCACAGAAAGCAGATTAAAGCCAGTGAGAGACTCTTTTCTTCCAGCATTCAACAAGAACCCTGCAGAAATGGCTCTGTTCTTGTTCACTTCAGCTCAGATTGTTGCCTCACTGGGGTTTCACGAAACTTCCATGCAAAGAGCTTATTCTTTGGTGTGTAAGACTTAGCCCATCGTAAGTTCTCCAAGGCCCCATTGCTTTAAAAAGAAACCAATTCATCCAATGGACATAGACTCCAGCCACAAAGACAGGATGCTTTGTGCGCGACCATTTCCAAACGGGCTTATGAGTTATGAGACGTCAGACCTTTCACAGGAAAAGGTTTAAAGGGGCTTAGGGACAGTGCATTTGTGCCCATTATCTCTGGAACCTGCTTGGCTGTGAACGTGCTGCAGTTCCCTGGGATGGATCGGAATCCCCCCGAGGCTCTTGCAGTTGCCTTACACAAAAAACCTAAATTACAAACCAGGCTTCCTCATTCGGAACATTAATCAGCAAAGATTCCCACAGCCTACGCTGATGCTCGGAGGCTGCTGACACTACAGGTTAACGCTTGAGCGCGTTGGCTGGAGTGCATCAACACAGCAGCAGGGCCGTCTTTTACAGGCACGCATAAACCATACGCGCTGGCGGCTGCTGCACGCCGTGGCTTCAGGCACAGTGAAGCTGATTTAAAGCCAAATGAGTTGTAGGGTCACAGAACTGGTGGTGCATCTCACATCTCTCAGGGACACGCTGTGCTGATCCCAAGAACATGTAATAGCGTTAAGTAACTGATGTGTCAATCATCTGGGACCTCAGGCCACGTCGGTCCGCGTAAAGCTCAGAGGGAGAACTATATGAATCAGCAACATGCAATGACTGCCACCTTTACTCCATCTACAGCCAAAGCTACCTGCTGTGCTGGGGCAAATTTTCCAAAACGCTGTTACTGTACAAAACGTAGCCATCGGCGCTGACTCTCCTAATGCAACAGCAAAACAATTTCTGCGGTGACTGATCTGTGTGCTGACGTGGTCACTTGCAAAAACGCAAAAATGCTGCGTCATGAAGTTCTGCCTTCTAAACTTATCCACCGAACTCTCTCCCAAATACGCAATATGCCCAAAAGTACCCCTTATGATAAGCGGGTTCAGCTACCTTAAAGCTGCTGACACAAGTATTTGATTGCACACACAGCTTGAATAACCTCCATAGGAAAGCACTGCTAATAGAATGGGATGCTATGGAGCAGCCGCACATAGGGCCACCTTGTCCACTTGTCCAATAGCAAGTGCCGGCTACAGCAGGGTTTCTCAATCACCAGCAGACCATGAATCACTCTGTAGTGGTCTGTGGGCCTGTAATCAGTAGCTTGTAGTGGGCCGGAAGCATCTTATATAACCATATTGGCGTGATATTAAGTATATTAATATGCATATATGTATATTAACGTACACATGTACAAATACAAACGTTGCAGAAGCAGGCTAATCAAATAGCATCAGTTGGAGAAAACACAGCCACTGGCTAGCCACTGATGGAGAGCTTTCTTGGGGTGCTTTCACAGCTCCCGTGTTTGAATTTGCACATATCATCATTTTTCTTTAAGCATGTATTCATAAAAGTTGATTTAGTTTTGTGGTGGGCCGCTATGCTTTGTAGGTTACATCAGCTGGGCCTGGGGGCAGAAATGGCTGAGAACCACCAGGCTCGAGTATGAAGATCCCCCCATGTATGGCTGGGGAACAATGTGTTCTCTGCAATGATGATGCACCATTAACTATGAGTGGGAGAAGTGGCCTCCTCTGGCTGAATCCAACCAAATCCTCACAGCACATGTTCTGAAATCTAGCTTAAACCCTTTCCAGAAGACTAGATGCTGTTGCTGCAGCAAAGGCAGGGTTGGGGGGCACACTCCCTATTAATACCCTTGATTTTGAAAGCATATGCGCAGGTAAGCTGGTGTCTACAAACCTTTGGACACCCAAAGCATTGTCAATGCCAATATGCTATATGGTGTGCCAATATGGAACAACTCACCTCATCAACGTTCTCAAAGGCATTGATGACGTCGTAGGGTAGGCAGGAGAGCAGGTCGATGACGAACCAGGTTTTCACATAGTTCATGCGGATCAGCTTGGGGTCTGAGATGACCTCCCCAGCAGGTCCCACAAACGTGGTGTGGAAATTCAACACAATGTCCACCAGGAAGATCACGTCTACAATGCTGTCCACCACCAGCCAGGTCACGTTGTTCTGCTTGGTCTTGAAAGAGACGTTGTAGGGCACCATGATGGCCGTGTAGAAGGTGAGGATGAGGATCACCCAATCCCAGGTGGTCTTGAAGGTGCAGTAATGCAGGATAATATGGGGCGGGGTCTTGGGTGTCTCTTGTTTGTATTGGGGGAGGATTTCCGAGCCCAGCTGTAAGACCTGAGAAGTAAAGGGATGGAAAATAAGAGTTGTGACGTGGCTAAACAGGGGTGCATGGAGTACAACAGGTCTTAGGAAAGGTGCTGGTTATAAATATAGCCCCTCATTTCAGTCAGGTAGTACAGAAGCACGTTTTCAGTTCATTCTAACTGCAATTGCTTTAAACTGCAGGTTGCTAAAAAATAAATTAGGGCTTCCTAACAAAAAACAACAATGTGCTTCATCATGTATCAGCAACGTCACCAGCACAGGAAGCAATAACATCTTATCAGACCATCAAGACAGTTATCTGCTATCACACTGTTTTCATAGAAACAGGATGTGTTCAAAGATGTTGGGGGGTCGGATGCTTACAAAACTAGCCAAAATGCGCTATAAGTGAAAATATGGAGGTTTCCCAGGAAATTCGGAGAGTTCCGCTTACTCCATCCTGTCAGGTAAATTGGGGTGGGGTGGGGTGGGGGCTGACTTGAAGAACCCAGAACCTTTTCACATGAAGCTTTGTTATAAGAGCAGCTGGCTCAAACATGGAGAAGATTTATCTCGAGAAAGCAGAGGGGGGCTTTGGGGATTGGAGCACACACTCAACTTCTCTTGGCCAGAGAGTGAGACTGTTCCCTTTGATGAGAGAGCTGAGTGCACACACATACACACACACACACACACACACTTTACCTCGGCCAAACGGGAGTGCTTGTGGACATTCTCGCCCTTATGAACAGTGGGAGCCAGCTGCTGAAGGACGCCGCGGCTACTTGTCAAAGCACGCGTCAGGCGGGCAAACTTCCCCCATCCTTTGGGAAAAAGTAAAAAGAACAAATGAGACAATTTCAACATTCACTGAGGTTTAATGACAAATCCAGGCCCAAAAAGGGGTTGGGACAGAAGGCAACATACTAAAACAAACAATATATGCTAATTCCAAATTTGATGCTTACAACACATTCCAAAAAAGAATTCCAGAGGGGGGAAATTAGAGGCTGGGAAAATTGTGGAATGATCAAAACACCTCTTTGGGATCTTTACACAGGCAAACAGTTGAACAGTTAACAGGTGATAAAATAAAAGGCATAGTTGTTTATAAACAAAGATGGGTCAAGCTAACAGTCCAACAGCTTAAGAAGAACATTTCTCAATGGACAACTGCAAAGAATTTAGGAATTCCACCATATCGTCGCTGTCCAAAGAAAAACAAGTCTCTCCAAAACGGCAACTTTACAGGAGAGATCAAAAACCTCATTAAATTTTAATGTAAGTCAATGGAACCAGACGTCTTTGCAAGCACTTTTGGGCCATTTCTGTTGGTCCATTCATCATGCAATTCTCACACAGTGTAAACGGCAGCTGCTGGTTTCAAATGACGCACAAAAGTCAAAATGGACAAAAATGGAGATACTTGTTTTTCATTGGACAGCGACGATATGTAACATTGTTAAAAGCTTCAAGGGATCTGGAGAAATCTGTGTGTGTGTGAAGGCCAAGGCCAAAAACCAATGCCAACCTCAGACGGCACTGCATTAAAAACTGACATGCTTTAATGAATATAACCATACTGGTACAGAAATACTTTAGTAACTCTCTACAGTCTACAGATGCAAGTTAAGACTAATTTACGCAAAACAGAGACCACATATGAACAACATACCGAAATGCTGCTGACTTCTCAGGGCTAAAGCTCATCTGAGATGGACAGACGCTGTGTGGAAGTATGTACTGTGGTCTGACGAGTCTACCTTTCATGGTGTTTCTCTCTGAGACCGAGAGGAAAAGGACCCTCCAGATTGTTATGAAGGCACAGATCAAAAGCCAGCGTGTGTCATGGTATGCACATGTGTTCGTTTGTAACTTGCACTGTTTTATAGCTGGATGTCTTCACTTTTATTCTAAAGTAAAGCATTAGGCTAAAACTAAGGAAAACCTTCTACGAGTAGCCGTCTCTAAACTTTTGACTGGTAGTGTAGGTTTGTATGAACTATGTTAATTATGTCCAATGACATGAGTGAAAACGGGAACACTGGCTTTTATTAACAATAACTGCCTGGCTCTGTTTAAAAGAAGAGAGCTCCCCAATAGAAGTCCGCGTGAACGGTAGCTGTCAGCTTTAACAGATATAGAAACCAAAACGTATTTGGAGAGCCGCTTTCCTCTTTGGTGGCATCTTCCAGCTAACACATAATCAATGAACTATTTACAGGACCACCCCTACGTTACCACAAAGCCTCCTCCCCCCAACCAAAAAACACCTTCCCTTATCAAACCCATTCCCAGTCCCTCAGTACGTCATCACACACCCCATCACAAACCTTTAGATGAGTCATCTTCGATGGGCTGCTTAAAAGCAGTGATGTCGTTGAATGTGCACAGGAACAGCACTACTTTGTCCTGCTCGTTGCGGATGGGGGCGATCTTGACGAAAAACCACACAGGCATTCCTGTTTGGGGCCGGGTCAGTAGAGTATACAAGTTACATCACACTGCTTACACAGGTATTCCATACCTGAAGGGGAACTCCACCGACTATGCAACATGTGTACAGAATTGAAAGCTTGAGACTGTAAACAGAGTCCTTCAGACCTGGTTGGTGTGGAATGCTCTGTTCACAGTGGTGGTGGTGGTAATGGGAACCAGACGTCCACCTCTAAAAGCTCCCCCACGGACAGTTATTACATGAAACGGTTAGATACATACGCTGCCTGATGTCTGAGACGCTGCTTTATGAATCATTCATTCATTCATCTTCTGAGCCGCTTAGGCTTCTGGGTCTTGGGGGGTGCCGGAGCATATCCCAGCGCTCATTGGGTCGAAGGTAATAAACTCCCTGGAGGGGTCACCGGTCCATCACAGGGCAGACACACACTCCTACACGCTCACGGAATTTAGGATCTCCAATACACGGAATTTAGCATCTCCAGTTCACCTCACTTGCTGAGAGGTGACAGCGCTACCCACTGCACCACCTTGACGCCCCCCATCGTAATCAATTTATTGTAACCCATTCATGTAGGAGGGGGACACGCAAAATGTTGTGAGGTAGAAAAAAATTATTTATTCAGATTTATGACTATTTTACCATCATCAGCCTTCCTTATACACACTCAGAGGGCACGTGTAGGTTCACTGGTAGTTTTGATAGTAAACAAAATGTTGTTATTTGTGTAGACATGTTACATACACATTGACCCCTGGTTCCCATCACCACCACTCAGACTCAAGTCAGAGTTTCTATACAAATGAACCACTTTATATAAAACCACACTGAATTTCTCTGTTTATGTCTCAACCACTGAACTGTGCACACGCCATGAAAAATCGGTGGAATTCCTCTTTAAATGATATGGCCTTCTACTCACGGTTCTTTTTGTACATGAGAATTTCAAAAGAATTCATTTCGTAGTTCTCGAAGGTCTGCCGCACTTTCTCACACGTCTCCTTGTCGGTGAGCTCACCATACATGAAGCTGAGAAAGGAAAAGAGCAGTAAAAAATATACTCACGCTATTAATACACAGTACTCAGAGGTGGACATAGTACACAAACTATGTAGTTCAGTTAAAGTAGAGATCCCCAAGGTAAATACTCCTCCAGTAAAAGTAGGAGTTCCTCCCTTTAGACCTCCACTAAAGTAACAGTACTAAAGTATTTACCTTCAAATGTACTTGAGTATGGAGAGTAACAGTAGTATGATTTATTATGGCTCTAATGTCCTATTATCATTTCTGGAACACGACTCTCAATCAGCTCAGTGTAGGTGAAGAGACTCTAGTGTCTCTCAATCCACCAGTCTTTAATAGAAGCTCATTAATTAAGAACACTGAAGGAGTTTTCATTAGCTAGAACCAAGCTCGGTCCAACAGTACACCAACACGTTACTTACAGTACACTAACGCATCACGCTTACTGAGTTACTGTACACCAACACGATACTTACAGTACACTAACGCATTACACTTACTGAGTTACTGTACACCAACACGCTACTTACAGTACACTAACACACTTACTGAGTTACTGTACACCAACACGCTACTTACAGCGCACTAACGCATCACACTTACTGAGTTACTGTACACCAACACGCTACTTACAGTACACTAACACGCTTACTGAGTTACAGTACACCAACACGCTACTTACAATACACTAACACACTTACTGAGTTACTGTCCAACACTGACAATTTTGCTATGACTGCAGAGCTATTCCATGTACAGTTTGTAGTCCAACCTGGACCTAGAAACACAACACAGTTAAGAACCTGCAGGTGCTGCTCTTCTGCATGACCTCAGCTCGATGATAGCCAGAGAGCTTGCAGAATCCATCATTACTGTAGACGATGGGCCAGTCCACAATCTGGGCATTTCCCAAAACGAAATTGGTGTCTGGTGAAGAACAGGACAAGAGTTAGTTGCCTGAAAGGTCTAAAGGATTCAGATTCTTCAAATAAGAAGCTGCCAGTCTGCTATTCCTGAACCACACAGCGCAGGATTAATAGACACGCTTTATAACAGTCCCAGACTAGAAAGACTTTCAGAGCTCGGAATTAGACTCAATCTAATGTCCAAGATCCAAACACTTCTCTGAACTGCACTTCTTATACTGTCTTTCCAGGAGCGCTGACCTGGAAAAATACAGTATAAAGGCTTTATCTTTAAGAGTCTTCCCTGAGCCTGCTGCTCTGAATGGCAACTCCACAGATTTTCCAATATTTCCTGCATAAATTAAACAGTTAAAAATGTAAACAAAGTCATGGTTTGGTGTGAAATGCTCCAGTTAGCTAGAATAGCTGTACAAATAGCTGCACCCAGAAGGAATCAATCAACAGGAACGAAACTTGGTGGGTAGGTTTGACATCGTGAGACATGCGAATGAATCAAGTTTCACACTCAGCCACGGATGTGATGTAAGCAAGGACGGGCCTTATCGCTGTACCTGACTGATCCGACAGCCACAATTGTGGACATTAACCGACTACCCTTAACACCACGTCAACGTCGCCAAAGACTGCAGTGGTGTCGTGCCAGACCGTCATGGAGTGACTCAGAATGGCAGCAGGTCATCTTCAGTGACGAGTCCCGCTTTTGTCCTGGTGGAGACGACCAACGAATCCGTGTGTGGAGGCACCGTGGTCAGCGCCAAGATGAACGGTTTGATGTCACGTGTCACACGTCCTGAGGGCCTGGTGTCACTCCACCTCCAACCCTACCGCACCATCTGCAGGAACTGTGTGAGAGTGTTCAAGCTGCATGAGATGGATTATCACAGGACGCCATCAGGAACCTCTACAACTCCATGCAGAGACGTCTGGCATGTTGGGTTAGCAAACATGGTGGCCCGACGCCATACTGAGAGACACTACTTCTGTATGTGTAGCTCAGTAAATATTGATCATATCAGTCTAAATGTATCATCATTTATTGTTCCTGGTGACCTTTATCTTCCCTCCCAATAGCACTACAATCCCACACCTCCTTCTGGGTGCAGCTGTTCTTTTGACGATGAGTGTATGAAAAACTTTTTTTTTTTTTTTTGAGGGGTAATTACTTTCCATGTCTGGGTCCTATCTCCAGCGTTTCTGACTCATTAAGTCTCTCTAGAGCAGCACATATCACATCAAACAAAAAGTACTTTATTTACATCTCAAAAACTTCTATCAGAAATTAAACAAAAATTTGGTGGACATTCCCTTTAAACCTGTGGTCTCCTAAAGGGGAAGTTCATAGACTTTCCAAAATTCCAAAGTTTCTGCACATCCACATGGCTGACATAGTGACATTCAGAGCCAGGTTTGGTGTGACATCCTTCAGAATTGCTCACAGTGATGATGACGGAAACCAGACGTCCACCTCCAAGGCAAAATAGTCCCCATCATTAACACTGCATATATTGACTCACAGGACACGTCCAGGTAGTTTTGCATGGTCATATTTGTGCTGTAGACATGGCTACCCCCAGTTCCCATCACCACCACTGTAAGGATGTAGCACCTCTACAAACAGACCATCTCACCATCATCAAACCACTCTGAATGACTCTGTTTACATTCCAACGCCAGAATTCTGGAAAATCGGTGGAGTTGTCCTTCAAGCATGTGGACAGTCACTGGAGGAATGACTGTCGGAGCAAATCTGAATCTTCTAGATCCTATTCATTCCTAAATTAGGGTGCTGTGGATGCTGAAATGCTGGGGATTAGTACTTAACAAAGAACATAGCAGTATGCACAATATGCTGTGTTCAAGACAGACAGGAAAATGTGTGTGAGGCGGTTTAAAAATGAATGGAGGGGTAAGAAAAGTGACTATCATGAGTGGCACTAACTAAAGCTACACCATAACAGGCACATACACATGAACAGAAAAAGCAATGACAGGGATAGAGGACTTGGGAAGGGGTGGGTCAAGAGGGGGGACATGATTTCAGAGCAGTGTACCTGTCTGTCTATGAGATAATGTCCAAACTGAAAAAAGTTGAAAAGAAAGATGGTTAAAGCAATTAAAGGGCTTCAGGCAGAGAAAACAAGTGGAACACTCTGCAACTGTGATCACCAGACCAAGATACCCAGCTTCTGGTTGGGACTTCCCTGTTCCACCTTAAACGGTGCAGCAGCAATGTAACTGCTGCACCATTTAAGGTGGAACGGGACAATTCCAACAAAAAGCTGACTATGAACAAAAGAGTAACAGGAAATGCCAAAACGAGCCCCTGCCTTACCGTTGGACCTCCTGACAATGTTCTCAAGAAAAGTATTCTGAGGGGCCACAAGTCCTCTGCGTCCCCCTGCCATGCCGGCTCCTCATCCAGTGAGGACGAGACGGACTCTGTGTCTGAAGTATCCGCAGGACGACAGCCAGCTCCCTCTACATGCTTACGGATGCTTTGAGGACTGGGAGGCAGGGCTGTGAGCATTACGGGCTCTGAACACCCACCATCCCGGAGCTCCCCCTCGCAAGCATGGCTGAGACAAGTCCCTCGCAAAGCGCCTCCCCAACTGTGGATTTAACTGCCCCCAGGTCGGTGCCCACCCACTTCCAGCCGTGCAAATCACTCAGAAGCGACGTGACGACCCCACCTAGTGGCTGTCGAGGGAATTACACCGTCCACAAAACCGTTTAAAGGGCCCATATCCCACATATAAATATACACTCATCATAAAAAACAGAATAGCTGCACCCAGAAGGAGGTGTGGGATTGCAGTGCTGTTGGGAAGGAAGATAAAGGTTACCAGGATCAATCAATGATGATACATTTAGATTGATATGGACAATATTTATTGAGCTACACATACAGAAGTAGTGTCTCTCAGTATGGAGCTAACGCAACATACCAGATGTCTCAGCATGGAGTTGTAGAGGTTCCTAATGGTGTCCTGTGATAATCCATCCCATGCAGCTTGAACATTCTCACACAGTTCCTGCAGATGGTGCGGTAGGGGTGGAGGTGGAGTGACACCAGGTCTTCTGGACAAATCATGCGTGACAACAAACCGTTCATCTTGGTGCTGACCACGGTGCCTCCACACACAGATTCGTTGGTCGTCTCCATCAAGACAAAAGCGGGACTCGTCACTGAAGATGACCCGCTAACATTATGAGTCACTCGATGACAGTCTGGCACGACACCATTGCAGTCTTTGGAGACGTTGGCGTGGTGTTAAGGGCAGTTGTCGTAATGGTCTGCGTGCATGTGGTCCTGCATTGTGCAGACGTCTGCCAATGGTGCTGGCACTAACAGGAAGACTCATGGAGGGCATCACTGCTCGCTGTTTGTCCACTATCATGGCTGAGTTGGAGAATTTGTTAGCTGTGTGGTTTGTGTACGTCTCCCAGATCCTTCATGTCGCTGGTACGGGCCTTCTTCTATCCACTGCCGCCAACAGCCTGCTATCCACTTGACCGGTATGGCGCGCAATACGTTGATAAGGTCCTAGTATGCGACCCCTCTCCAACTTGTCCAGCTGCTGAAATTGCTTTCTCTGAGGCTTACTTTGCTTGCAAATGCTACCCACACCACAGCACAAGTCAGAATGGAAAACATACGCAACAGGATGACCTTATACACCCATTTAGCAAAATCTGCAGGAACTGTGTGAGGATATTCAAGCTGCATGGGATGGATTATCACAGGACACCATTAGGAACCTCTACAACTGCATGCCGAGACGTCTGGCATGTTGCGTTAGCGCCATACTGAGAGACACTACTTCTGTATGTGTAGCTCAATAAATATTGATCATATCAGTCTAAATTGATCATCATTTATTGTTCCTGGTGACCTTTATCTTCCTTCCCAACAGCACTGCAATCCCACACCTCCTTCTGGGTGCAGCTATTCTTTTGATGACGAGTGTATTTAAATGTCTTATGAGACCACTGACACACACACTGTGGTGCTCGTTAAGGATAATAATAATAATAATATCCTGTATGATAAACTATTCAGATCTTTGATAGTGTACTGACACTCCTCAGTGGTTTGGCTCCATCTGCTGGAGGTGAGTAGTACAGCTATGGGCGGTCAGGTTCAGGGATCTCCTTAAATGTGTTTAACGTACTGTAACACACTACAAGAATGTGCAGGGGAATTCCACCAATTTTCCAAATTTTTTCCACTGAATAATTCAGTGGTGTACAGAGTCATTCGGAGTGGTTTGACGTGAAATGGTTCATTTGTAGTGAAACTTACAGACTCTGATTTCTTTACAGTGGTGTTGGTGATGGGAACCAGAGGTCACCATGCCTACAACACAGATATAGCCATTTCATTTAGTATTAAAACCCCCAGTGAACCTACACACATCATCTAAGTTGATGCTGATAACAGGCTGACTTTGCAACCTGTGTTTTAGAGTAAATGGCAAAGAGTGTCTTCAATCTGGAAGCATTGCGTATGTCACACTGCTGTACTCTAACACGGACTACTAACCCTAAAATTAAACTCCACTAAGTTTTCAAATGCAACTCTAAATTACTAACTTAATTAAGTGGTTAAGATGTAGACAATGTAACTAGCAGAGTCAGAATTGTGTACATCGGGCAGCGTGCACACCCAGCCATTTCATGTAATAGCTTTTCTGCGAGGGAGCTTCTAGAGGTAAGGTGTCTGGTTCCTATCACCACCACTGTGAATAAGCCTAACTCAAGCAAGTTTGGTTTGGATGTGAAATATGAGCCATCGTTTTTGAAAAAACCCAACCACAGATTTATAAGCCAAAGTCTACATCAGTGAATGACTGAGATGTAAAACAAAGCCATTCAGAGTGGTATGTATGTGACATGCTCCGGTCTAGAGGCACTCACTGAGTCAGAACTGTTCACCGTGGTGGTGAAGGTGGTGATAGGAACCGGACGTCCACCTTTAAAAAGCCTCCTCACAGAAAGTTATTGCATGAAATGATTATGTTAGATATATGCTGCCTGATGTCTGGCACATTGTTTTAGGATAGTTTTGTGATAAAGTTTTGGCTTAAAATTTATTTTAATACATTTATTTTAATCCATTCATGGCGGAGGGATACACACAGGCCACTGTGAGGCTATAACTGTGTTGTGGGCATTGTGACCTCTGGTTCCCATCACCACCACTGTAAAGACATCAGAGTCTGCAGGTTTCTCTACACTGAGCCTTTTTGCACCAAAATACTCTAAATGTCTCAAGTTGGAGTTCCCCTTTAAACATTTCCAGGTCTATACATTACATGGAGAATAATACGATTATGTGTTAAAGGGGAAGTGCACCCGTTTTTTCCAGCTCGATTTCTTTGGGGACTATTTTGCCTTTTGCACTGTCCCGGCATGTACCTTTCTGCCATGAGTCGATTAAAACAATCATTAAAGCCAAGTGTCAGACATCAGGCAGCGTATAAACCCAGCCATTTCCTGTAATAGCTTTTATGCAAGGGAGCTTCTAGAGGTAAAGTGCCTGGTTCCTATTACCACCACTGTGAATAAGCCTAACTCAAGCAAGTTTGGTTTGGATGTGAAATATGAGCCATCGTTTTTGAAAAAACCCACCTTTAGAACCTTAAGCCAAAGTCTACATCAGTGAATGACTGAGATGTAAAACAAAGCAATTTAGAGTGGTTTGTATGTGAAATGCTCCGTTCTAGAGGCACTCACCGAGTCAGAACTGTTACCGTGGTGGTGGTGGTGGTGGTGATAGGAACCGGACGTCCACCTCTAAAAAGCCTCCTCACAGAAAGTTATTGCATGAAATGGTTACGTTAAGATTTATGCTGCCTGATGTGTGGCACATTGTTTTAAAACAATCATTTAGTGGTGAAATTCCTGAGTTCAATTGCATTTTAATCCATTTGTGGTGGAGAGAGGCCAAACAGCTCCCAAAGAAAGTTTTTTCAGATATATCACTATTTTACCATTGCCTTTGCACTGTCCCTGCATGTACCTTTCTTCCATGAGTCGATTAAAATAATCCTTAAAACCAAGTGTCAGACATCAGGCAGCATATAAACCCAACCATTTCATGCAACAGCTCTGCGAGGGAGCTTCTGGAGGTAAGGTGTCTGGTTCCTATCACCCCCACTGTGAATAAGCCTAACTCAAGCAAGTTTCCCAGCAGCAGAGCATTTCAGACCAAACTATTTTAAATTCCCTGTGTTTACACCTCAACTCTTTAATTACTGTGAATTTTTGAAAAGTGGGTGGAGTTCCCCTTTAAGGGTGCCCAGCATGCACAAAGGAGGATCCGAGGTCTCCGTAAGCGCGTTATTTAGACGGTCAGCCGCCTAATGACACCATTTACCTAATGATCTACTTGTTGTTTGTGCGTGTAGCCATCCAATTAACTAACCGCAAAAAACAATACAGCAAAATATAAACAGCTTCTCACGAATCTGACACATGAGCGCGTATTACAGGCTAGCTGCATCTGTGAACGCATAAACAACTCTGGCGCACGCAGGAGGCGCACTTTGACTCTCCGTTGACATGCGTAACAATTCCTTCCGCTAAAGAAGTTAGGTCGTCAACAATTACCAGGGACTTAGTTTAGCGGCCGGAATTAAATATTTATTAATTGGGCGAATGAAGTAAAATATCATTTCTAGCTGTTTAACGGGATAATAAATGACTGGGATGCGGACACGAATAGAAGTAGACAGCGTTGCGGTGGAGGAATACAGTAAGGGGCACTGTGGCACAGCTGCGCAGGGAGTTATTGCAAGGGACAGGCTACATAAATTGTGTATTGAATGCATATAATTTTAATTTTATTCAGGAAATTGCATATACCGTTAAAATGCCGGGGATGATGGACAAAGGCTCGGAGTATCTGGGGAAAGGCCGGTCTAACGGGACTAAAAGCCCCTCTAATGCTTCGAATGGCCATTTTTCCGAGGAGAGTGGCAGCGACGACGAGCACGGTATAGCCTCGAACACATACATCCATATGCATTTAGTGACTAATTTCGTGTTTAATCTGTTTAAAGAAACTTAAACCATATATCGTATGTCTTTTCTTCTCTTTAGCAGATGTTGGGATGCGTGTGGGATCTGATTATCAAGCAAATATTCCCGAATACGATCCAGGTACGGTGGGCATGTAGGTCGGTCGCTCTGCTGGACGTTAGCTGTAAGAACCTGACTGAAAGGTGGTAGCCTCGGTACCGTGTTAGCCGGAGTACCGCGAAAAAGGTTTCGTCTCGTATATGTATGCCGGGTTTGGGCTAAAATGGTTTATTTATGCAAAATTAGGTATTTGTATTTAAGTGCTTCGCAGCGCAGTTTGAATTTAAATGCTGGCTATTTTCTGAGAGAATCGCTAGAAGTAATGGACGCCCGTTAGCTTCCGCGGCTAGCTGACTAGCTAAGTAGCAGCTAGTAAACACTGCAACTCGCAGCTAAGTCGGCTTAAGTTTCTACGTTACGGCGGAAATTATATTAATAAATTAACGGCTTATTACTTGATAACTATGCAGTAATAATGGTGGCGGAATATACGACGTCGTTATGGGCTACACGACTGTTGAACTGACAGCGGCTTCTTCACTTCAAAGGGGAACTCCACCAAATATCAGAATTCCTGAATAGTTCATACTTGAGATGTAAACAAACTCAATCAGAGTTGTTTGGTGTGAAAATGGTTCATTTGTATAGAGACAGATTTTATTTAATACCTAGAAGCACCATATGTAATGTTAAAATCTGAAAAAGAAGTTTTCTCTGAGCACTATTTTGCCTTGTCCCTCCACCATAATTGTACTGTATTAAAGGGCAACTTCACCGAAGTTTCAAAACTTCTGCGAAATTAAATGGCTAAAATGTAAACAAAGCCATTCAGAGTGGTTTGTATGTGAAATACTCCGTTCTGGAGGCACTCACCGAGTCAGAACTGTTCACTGTGGTGGTGCTGGTGATGATGGAAACCGGACGTCCACCTCTAGAAGCCTCCTCATAGAAAGTAGTTATTGCATTAAAATGGTTATGTTACATATACGCTGCCTGGTGTCTGGCACATGTTTTAAAACAATCATTTAGTGGTGAAATTCCTGAGTTTAAATGCATCTTAAACCATTCGTGGTGGAGAGATGGTGCTGTGAGACCAAACAGCTCCAAAGTTTTTTAGATTTATATTATTTTACCATCATCATTATTATACGTATCGTTGCTGTCCAAAGAAAAAGACGTATCTCCAAAAGGGCAGCTTTACAAGAGAGTTCAGTTTCAGTGTAAGGCAATGGAACCAGACTTTTTTCCAAGCTGGTTTGGGCCGTTTCTGTTGGTCCATTGAAATTCTCACACAGTGTAAACAACAGCTGCTGTGTTCAAACGATGCATAAAAGTCCAAATGGATAAAAATGTTTTTCTTTGGACAGCAACGAAATATAAACTCAGAGGACACATGTAGGTTCACTGGAAGTTTTGGAGAGTAAATAAAATGGCTGTATTTGTGTTGCAGACATGGTGACCCCTGGTTCCCATCACCACCACTGTAAAGATGTTAGGACCTGTACGTTTCACTAGAATGGGGCGTTTCACACCAAACCACTCTGAATGACTTGGTTGACATCCTAGCCATTTATGTATTGTCTCATGCCGGACAAAGCCAGATTGATGCACACTGAGCTAAAATCAAGGCTGGGTTCATTTAACAGATTAGCAGTGAGGTTCAACTGAATCCAGGCAATCAAAGTGCATGGGACGAGCAAAGTCAAATAACAGGAGACAGGCAAGCGTACCAAAAAGACAATAAGCGAGGGCAAGACGAGACCAGAGGAAAACCAGAGAAGAGAAAGCCAGAGATCAGAACAGGGTCAGAAAGTCAGAACAGGGTCAACAGAGAATGAACGCTTGGTACGCTACAAAAATGTGGCAATACTTCGCAATGGGTCAGTGTGAGAGAGGAGCATATGTAGAAACAGACTAAATTGACAACAGGTATGATCAGTACTCGGCAGAAGCCGATCTAGGAAACGGGATTGGAGGGTGAGGGACATGTGACTGTGATGTCACCAGGTAGGGGTTCTGGGAGATGGCGTTCCGCGGATTGGAGGCAGAGAGGAAACCCAGAAGTGTGACGGTTGTCTTTCTGGATATTCAATGGTTATTATTTGTTTGTTTGTGTGTGTGTGTGTGTGTGTGTGTGTGTGTGTGTGTGTGTGTGTGTGTGTGTTCAGTGCTCTCCCTTCATTGCAGTATTATATCTTCTTGTAGGCTCCACAAAGTATAGTGACAAAGACAGCGGAGGCATGCTGGTGTGGTCTCCATACCATACAATTGTTGACACAAAATGTAAGCAGTCATTTTACTCTCCCCTGATTTAAATTGTATTGATATAACATCCCTGTTTTGAGTGTCTGACGTATCTATTTGCTCCCTCCCCCACAGTGGATGAATACATTGCCATTGCGAAAGAAAAGCATGGGTACAATGTTGAGCAGGTAGGGCTCCTGTGTTACTCTCTTGTCTAATATGATGAAGTGTTATGTAGATATCTGGGCCATTCAGCCGGTCAGTGACATTTAGTGACCCCTAGTTGTTTTCAGTGGGTGCTGCTTGACTGTACTGATCCAAGATCAGCAACCCCTCTTTAAATTAGCATGTTCATTTGTATAAAGAAACGAGCCTGGGGAAGCGCAGAGGAGCTCCCGGTCTCGGCGGTCGCGGTTGTCTTCAGACTAGATGACGCAACTGTCTGTGCCCAACAGGCTCTTGGCATGCTCTTCTGGCACAAACACAACATTGAGAAGTCCCTGGCTGACCTGCCTAACTTTACTCCTTTCCCTGATGAGTGGACCGTGGAAGACAAAGTGCTGTTTGAGCAAGCCTTCAGCTTCCATGGGAAGAGCTTCCACAGGATTCAGCAGATGGTGAGTCACTGGTTGATACTGGTTTTAGTGTTGTTGTCACATGCAGTGCTGTTGTAAAAGTTCACATTAACATTATATTCTCGATTTCTTGCAGTCCTGTGTGCTTGGTTATTATACAAACGGCATTGTGATTGCATGTAGCTGCGTTGTCACAAAATTAAGACTTTGGTAATTTCTTGCAGTTGCCAGACAAGTCCATATCAAGTCTTGTGAAGTACTATTACTCATGGAAGAAGACCAGATCCAGGACGAGCTTGATGGACAGACAAGCAAGAAAGTTGGCGAATCGTAGCAATCAAGACGAAAGGTACACAATTCACTGAATGGCGGTTTCCTTTGTTACTTTTAAGAGACGTTGATTTAGACATAAACCTTTGTTTGTGTCTTATCGATGCATCTTCTTTTTGTCCAGTGATGAAGAAATGGAGGAAGCCATTCCTATTGAAGGGAACGATAGTGATTATGATCCCACTAAAGAGGCTAAAAAAGAGGTGACTTTAATAATGGTCTAAAGCGTATTGTATGACATAACTGGTTTACACCTTACTGTAGGATACCATTCATAAGGCTATATGACTACTGCATTAGCTTGTCATGACAGCTGGCATAAACCTGCATAAAATGCTGATTCCAAGAAACGTCATTTGCTATAAAGGCAGTTGCATCAGGCAGTTTTGGTTAGTTAGCTAAAGTAGTCTTGATAGAAGACGTCTACTGGAATGAGCGTTTGTTAACATGTACATGGGGTTATATCAGTTGTCGTGACAAGCTTATGCAGGTGTCATGTAGCCTCATGAACGGGACAGTAAAGTGCTGCCGTGACTGTAGAATGGTGTTGTGAATGGCTGCTCTCTGTCTGTTCATTCCCCAGAGCCACCCAGAGCCCCATACAATGACCTCTAAAATAGGCCTGGGCCGACGGGACCATCAGACCCTGCACCGTCATCACTCGCAACGTTCGAAGTGCCGCCCGCCCAAAGGCATGTACCTCACACAGGAGGATGTGGTGGCAGTTTCTTGCAGTTCTAGCGCAGCTAACACTGTCCTACGCCAACTGGACATGGAGCTGGTCTCCCTTAAAAGACAGGTAACTATTCCTAAGTCGATTTGGATGTACAGGCTACAATGATTGTTACATCACTGTTTTTTGTCCATCATATCGTTAATGGAAGTATTAAACCATGCTGAAATATGAAGACTATGATATGATGTGAGTATTTGGAATTACTTTGGAATTGTTTTCTACCCTTGATAATGCAGACATTTTGTGTTGTGCCCCCCGCCCCCCATTAGGTTCAAAATGCCAAGCAACTGAACAGCGGTCTCAAGCAGAGAATAGAGTCTGGTATTGATGAGTATCGGCTGCCTGAGGTAAATCACATCTGTCAGTTCACAGTGCAGTGTCAAAAGGTCTTACAGGCCGTTGGTTCCCTGTCCTGGTTCTGGAGGACCCCCTGCCTTGCACATTTGATCACTAGTTGATCCTTTCTTGAGACAAGCATTGAAGTGGCTGTGTTTTGTCAGGAAACCACAAAGATGTGTAGGGGAGGGGTTTCTTTAGGACCAGGGCTGGGAACTCTACTGGTCTAGGCAGTGATTGAAATGCACATTATATAGAAAACCAGCAAGTGGACATGTGCACGACAAGAAACTAATAAAAACCAAATAAAACTAAATACAGGAGCATATAAATAGATTTAATCTCAGCTGTCGAAGGAGGTCCTTATGTGCTGTCGCTTTGTTTTGTAGGCCTAGTAATATGCGATGTGGCATGTTTAGGTTGGAAACCAAATTTGTTAATGTAGGTCTGTGGAAATTCTGCCCGAGCCTGGACATGATTTTACTTGTGTCTTTCCCAAGATATAAAGTTGTGTGTGAAACCTGATACTGGTCTGAGACTGTACACCTTAACAAAGGTGGCTGTTGCACCGAGGCACATTTAACCAAACGCTCTCACATTTTTGACTGTGGTATTTAATTGTGGTGTTAAAGTTGGTTATTACATCACATAGCGTTTAGAAGCTACGTGTGGGAACGCTTGTGTCCTGCTGTGGTTTACGTGAATTAAATCAGTTAATTAACAACCTTTTTTAAACCATTGGTTAACAGGCTTTTACCGTAACCGGGGACTCTTGCCATAGTAACTCTGTCTTAACTATCACCAGACACATGCCTACTTAAGTCTATTTTAAATGCTTATTGCATCTATATAGAATATTCTCCTCTCTGTTCTCTTTTCCAGAGCAACCAAAAAGTCAATGCCCGCTGGACCACAGATGAGCAGCTGCTTGCTGTGCAAGGTGGTAGAACTTTTAAAATAATTTTAAATCATGTTTGTCTCAGTCAAATTTGTTAGGAGTTACATAACAATGTATAATTTACCATCTTTGCAGGAGTCCGCAAGTATGGCAGAGACTTCCAGGCCATCGCAGACGTTATTGGTAATAAGACAGTGGGCCAAGTTAAAAACTTCTTTGTGAATTACCGGCGCCGCTTTAATCTCGAAGAGGTGCTCCAGGAGTGGGAGGCCGAGCAGGGAACTCGTGCTCCCAACGGAGACAGTGCCACCTCTGGCGAAGAAGGGAAGAACAGCTCAAACACCCCGTCTGGAAAGAGCACGGATGAAGAGGAGGAAGAGGTACGTTAATATAGGAGTGGAAGGAAGAATTAATAGAGTGTAATATCGCAACCTGTTGGGTTTAAAAGTCAGTAGTTACATGGAGACTAATAGATTAGCAGAATACATTTCAGTCTTGATCAACAAGTTTCTTTCCGGTGAGGCTCTGAACAGTCAGATATGTGATGTGGTGGTATTGAAATAACATGCATAGAATCTGCAGCCAAGATTAATAAATAATGATTTTAGTGCAATACATCATATCGCAACACTTTATTATAGCATGTCTTCATCTTTTTAGTTATCCTTATTTATTATATATCTTATTATTATTAATTATCCTTATTTATTACATATCTTATTATTACTAATATTATAGTAGCAGTATTAAGGCCATGGTACATGGGACATGCGCAGTGTTCAAACATTCAAAACCATTGTTTTTAATGGGGGTTGGCATACCGGCCAGAGTTATGCGGTGATGTGCACCGGTGCTCAGTGACTCTGAACACTGTTCAGTGCGTCACAGTGCACCACAGTGTACTTTGCCATTACTACATTGGATTATATGGAGACCACAGAAAGCCACAGTAGATCACATGTGGCTCGAAATTTACAGAGACAAAGGCAAGTCTTCTAGATAAACAGACAAACGCTATAGGTTTGTTACCTCAGCTGATATTACTGTCCTTGCCTACATTCCAGCTCAGAAACGGCCAGATTGTGAACCGGTTGTAAACTGATAGCAAGTGATGTTAGAATCTTTATTCCGTTGAGCTTATATAAGTAAAAATGACTCCGCTCTACATGATGGTCCTGTGTGCTGCGGCCTTTACTTGTTCATTAGTTCTGTGTATATATCACAAGACCGGTACTAAGGTCCCCCTTTTCTTCTCTAGGGCCTGGTGACCCCTGCCTCTGGGCCGTCCCCTGTAGCTGTAGCCACATCAGGTATAGCGGCAGTGAGCGGCAGCACCTCCTTGAACCAGCCTCCCCCTCTGCTCCGTCCCTCCCTCCCCGCCACGCCTGCCCTGCACCGGCAGCCGCCGCCTCTTCAGCAGCAAGCCCGTTTCCTGCAGCCTCGGCCGGCTCTCAACCAGCCGCCCCCACTCATTCGACCTTCCAACCCCCTCCCTCCGCGTCTTAATCCCCGGCCAGCCGCCCCTGGCGCCGTCACAGCCAGCCCCGCCGTGGGCCAGCAGCCGCCCACACTGGTAGGCATCCAGCCTGAAAACCCCTCCTCCTCTCTGCACTGAGCGTTAGAGTGAGAAAGAGGGAGTTGCTGTCAAGTTACTTTGTGGTATTTTTCTATCAATGGTTGTCCTTGGAGGACAGTGTTTATTATCATGTATTTCTGACTAATTAACCTATGACTGAGTTTTAAAGCTGTATATATTAGGTTAGATGATTCTATTTATTTGGAAAGTACTTGTGTAACTGACTTGTTGCTCTTCTTTTTCTGTTTTTGACATGTCTTTATTCATAAGGTGACATTCTTACGACCTCGTACTGGTGATGAAATAACTTTGCCTCACAGTCAGACATTCTGTAAAGTGGGTTTTAAATACATGTGATATTCTCCTTTTTAAACCGACAGGCAATTTTCAAATCTTGTTTTTCTGTTTTCCTTTTTTAGTAGTATGTGTTGAAGCTTCAATGCATCGTTTTGGTGTCTCTCTCGTCATGTGTATATAAGCATTATTTATTTTTATACTTGGTGCTAAGGACTCCACATAGCTTGATAACCTATTATCCAGATTACTTCTAACCATGAAAGTGCTCTTAAGAACTAAGAGAACATTGTGTTCATCTCAAACTGGAAAGCTGATATTAAGAACCCCGTTTGCATTTTAACTTTGTGCCATTCTGAATTCAACTGATGTGTATTTGTAATCTGTCCAGCTGCATGTTATCACAGGCTGCTGTTCATCAGGCATAAATAATTCATGATTTCCACGCTTGATTTATGTACACTCGTCATCAGAAAAAATAGCTGCACCCAGAAGGAGGTGTGAGATTGCAGTGCTATGGTGAAGGAAGATAAAGGTTACCAGGATCAATAAATGATGATACATTTAGACTGATATGATCAATATTTATTGAGCTACACATACAGAAGTCTGTCTCTCAGTATGGCGTCGGGCTGCCGTGTTTGCTAACCCAACATACCAGACGTCTCGGCATGGAGTTGTAGAGGTTCCTAATGGCGTCCTGTGATAATCCATCCCATGCAGCTTGAATATTCTCACACAGTTCCTGGAGATCGTGCGGTAGGGGTGGAGGTGGAGTGACACCAGGCCTTCTGGACGTGTGACGTGGGACAACAAACCGTTCATCGCTGACCACACTGCCTCCACACACAGATTTGCATGTAGTCCTGCGTCGTGCAGTCGTCTGCCAGTGGTGCTAGCACTACCAGGATGACTCATGGAGGGCATCACGGCTCGCTGAATGTCTGCTAAGGCCTAATTTTGCGCTAAGGCCTGTCCTTGCTTACGTCACATGAGGGGCAGAGTGTCGATCTCAGACCTGCCCACCAAGTTTCATTCCTGTCATTTGATTCCTTCTGGGTGCAGCTATGTTTTCGATGGTGAGTGCCATGAACACTAAAATAGCATACGCTTTGTGCATATTTTGAACTCTCGTTTCTCTGTAAACCTTATTATTTATTTGTGTATAGTGGTTGATTTCCTTTCCAAATCCTTGAGAAGCAGAAGAGATGACTGAACCAGACATTAAGCTGTTGACTGTATGTGCCTGAGTTTGATGCCATACTGTTTGGTGCCCTTAAAAATAACAAACAAACAAAAGAAATAGAGATTCCTGTTCATGTCACAGCATGTAGCATTAAAATGATGGACCTTCTTTTATACTGAGGTGGTATCGTGTGTTCCTCTGCCTGTAATCACAGCAAAACATGTTGTTCACGATGTTCCTCGTTTTGTTGGGTGAGAAATCCATTGTAATAATCATTGTCAGTGTTGTGGATGTAACAGTGTAACTTTCTGTTCATGCTCTTGGCAGAGATGTTGGGTTTGCGCTCTACTGATGTTAGTGCATGTCCTGAAGCCTGTAATTTCACCGTGTACCTTTTGTTTTTTTTACTTGTTTGTTTTTTTTTCTCTCTGCTTATATCGTCCTCTCTCACTTTTGCACTGTGCTGTCATTTTCAGTTTTTTAGTCAACTTTCCTGTAAAAACTTGGATGTTTCCTTGTTATATCTCGGTGTAACTCGTATTCCTTTTTCACGGAATTCCCTCTGAGAATGTCTAAATTATTTATAGCACATACCAGTTATGTAGAAACCTTTTTGCTTATATCGAGTCTTTTTCAGTTAACGTTCAGTTTGAAGTTGCTGGCACACTGTCCAGGCCTCGGCGTCGTAGGCATTAAAAGCAGAAGTGCAACTGTTAAATCTCGGTGGTTCTTTGTATAATTGTGCAATGTTGTTGGACATTTCTGCCCAAATGCAAAGTAGTCAATGGGATGTGGTTAAAGTTGGTGTCTGGAGGTCTCAAAAATGGCCATTTAAATGACTCGCCCATCCCCTCTCTCCACACTTCTACAATACTGGCCATCATTTTTAAACACCCAACCAAACTCCACTGGCGTTTCAAAAATTCCACATTATTGCAGTGCCCAGTATATATATATAGTTGTCCGCGGTTTCTTCTTCTTCTTCTTGGTATTCACATTCGTATTCCCACAGTTTTTAAGATACTCTGAGTCACTCCATGACATTCTGCCACCATTGCAGTCTTTGGTGACGGTGACGTGGTGTTAAGGACAGTCGTCATAACGGTCTGCGTGCATGTAGTCCTGCGTGGTGCAGCCGTCTGCCAATGACGCTGACACTAACAGGATGACTCATGGAGACATCACTTCTCGCTGAATGTCTACAATTGTGGCTGTTGAGTCAGTCAGGTACAGAGATAAGGCCCGTCCTTGTTTACATCACGGTACAATTTGCATGTCAAACCTACCCACCAAGTTTCATTCCTGATGATTGATTCCTTCTGGGTGCAACTATGTTTTCGATGGTCTCAAAAATGGCTATTTAAAGAATCTCCCACCCCCTCTCTCCACACTTCCTACAAAACTGGCCATAATTTTTAAACAACCAGCCAAATTCCACTGGCTTTTCAAAAATTCCAGATAACTGCAATGCTTCTTCTTGGTATTCGTATTCATACACATTTTTGGACTGTTAACTAGTCCCGCAGGTTTTGAGATATCGACACCGTCCCAACTCCAAAATGTTCTGTCAGATCGGGAATGCTGTGCTTGTGTACAGCTTTTCGATCAGATACACGGTTTCAGCGTAACATTGGATATTCCCTGAATTTTTTCCCATTAAGAATGAATGGGATGGAAAAGTGCATACACATCTACTGTACTTCTTCTCGACCCAGGGACGCTGTTTCTGATACACCACCTCAGGGCAGTATAATAATGCAGTCCTTGAGATGCAAACACCGTAATTTGATGTGAAATGGCTCTTTTGTTGAGAAGCTTACAGACTCTTGGAGTCTTCACCGTAGTGGTGGTGATGGGAACCAGGGGTCACCAGGTCTACGACAGAAATACGGCCATAATATTTACTAATCAGAATCACCAGTGAACCTGCACCTGCCTTCTGAATGTTAATGTTTATGATGTTGGCATAAACCGTACAAAATAGGCATAAATCTGGAAACACAACATTTTCTTTGGGGACTATTTTGCCATATAACACTCTGCATGTATCCCTCTGGCATGAAGAGATTAAAATATAATGTATTTAAATCTACAACTTTATTGCTAAGCTAGCTATACCATAATGTGTCCGACGTCAGGGTATGTATGTAGCTTACTGGAGTTCTTTCGGGATGTGGAGTAGCTTTATAACTTCATACTGTGTGTTAATACGAGTTTAAAGGGGAATTCCACCAACTTTTTAAAAATTCCTGTATAATTTAGTCCATGTGATGTAAACAGAGAATTTGATAAGAAAGCAGCTCCTTTGTTGTGAAACTGGGTGATGGGAAACAGGGGTCACCATGGCTGTATTCCAAATGACATATTACATACTAGTCAAGTACTAAATCTACCTAATAGTAGTATGTACTATTTAGTTTGTGACCAAACTGTAAACCTGTAGTGCACTGAAGATCCCCGGATGGTGTTCTACTCCAGTCAGAGGTTCTAGTATACAGGGGGAGCTATCTTCATGGTGTACTGCATCCCATCATGCACCGCGGCCTCACCAGCTCTCAGCCTGCTTCAGCCAGAGAAAATGGCGGCGGGTAAAACTGGGGAGCAAAACGCAGCCAACTCCGAGTGTAAATGTGGGTGTAGTGATTGTAGTGGGGTATGTTTTCATCAGAATGAGCCTCAGAAAGTTAAAATATACAGGTCTGAAGATTAATAAAAGATGAACTCGCTTTAGAGGATCGGTTTTAGAGTGAAATAGCTGAGGGTAGCTAACAGCTAGGCTAAACGTATTTCAGGTGAACTGAGCAGCGTTAGCAGCAGCTAGCTCTAAACAGTGGATACAGTAATAACAGCTCTGAGGTAAATGTGAGGTAACTGGTCATGTGACTGTATTAGTATACTACACTGTAGGTCAGAACTTGTTACTGTACTGTATACTACACACAGGGGGCGTATACAGTGTGCAGTACATAGTAGTATGCCATTTTGAATACGACCTATGTCTACATTTCAGTCATGTTCCTCAGACGTCTGGTTCCAATCACCACCACTGTGAGTAATTCTGACTGTAGAGTAAGCTTCTCTAGAACGGAGCATTTTCCACCAAACCCACTCTTGTGCCTTGACCTTGTTTGCATATCAGCCCTTTAATTATGTAGGGATGTTTGTAACTTGGGTGGAGTTCCCGTTTAAGCATTGTCTGCTTCTATAGCCTGAGCCTGAGCGAGGCTGAAATACACTGGTCGTCCGTCCCAAGCCAGCACGTCCTCGCTCTAACTGTTCGAGTCTAACGGCACCTTCTTCCCGCTCGGGTTTTGATGGGCTTGGCCGCGCGCCATTTCCGACTGCGTGACGTAACGGCGCGCGTTGGAGCTCCTCTAACTTGCGCGCGCGGGGTGACTCTTCCTCTCAGAGAGCTCCTTCCAGTCGCTCGCTCGCTCGCTCGCGCAGAGCTCGCAGCACCTTCAGACCTGCAGAGGACACAGCAGCCGAGGCCGCGGAGGTACGTAACCTGCGCACAGAGTGACACCGAAGCGCGCGCTTCCTCCTCGGTTTAGTTTCCTTTCCGCGGGGCTCAGCAAAACGAAAGCAAAGCTTTAACTCCTAAAAATCCGTGATGTGGAGACTTATGGGCGCTCCTGAACGGCCACCTTCACCCCTCCAGAGGTGAGGAGGGCGGTGAAGTGCCTGGAGTATCTGTCCCTGAGGTCTTTTGGTGGGCAGTGTATTTCTGTGTCGACTCGCTCGCGCTGGGGATTCCCCGCGTTTTGCGCGCAGTGAATTTGGCCACACACTCAAAGCTATCTCCGCTTCGCTATCGTCGATTTTCCCCAGCGTTACTGTTGCGGTGCTTTAGTTTGTCTGTAGTCACAATAAAGCAGACTGCGGTGGAATAATGGTCTGAATGTGGGCGGTCAGTTTATGCGCACACCAAGGAGGTCACCCAGGGGAGCAGTCATTCCTAGAAATGCATTCATGTTCTCTATTAGTAAGAGGTTGGTTGATGATGAGGGGAAGGTGTCTAAGTGTGATTTCCAGTCCCCAGCACTATGTTCAGCACTACCTTTTGGCTGGAGGCTTGACCCCTGCATGTAATGTCCCAAACAACAAGTGAGTCATGGTTGTGATGTCACAACACAAGGAGGTTTAGTGGCATTTGATTGTGCTAGCTCATCTACAGGCAGGTCTAAAATGTCCACTCTTATTGTTCTCTACAGTGTGTGTGTTATAAGTTGTGCTATAAAACTGAAGCTATTAAATTGCAGTTCCATTATAACAAGGATTAAAGGAGCAGTATGTAATCTCTAGCAGTCTAACAGACTGGACCCCTCCAACTACTTTTTCTGCCATTGCCTCAGTATCCATCCTGAGTTGTATCCAACCTTAGTTGCTTTTTCTTTTGTTTTGTGCCAAATAAGTTTGATCCTCTATTTGTCAGAGTGTTGGGTTCTCAAGCGGTTATCCAGCACCATTGTTCTAGCTAAACCAGACAAAAAAATGAGTCGTGTTTAAGGTGGTAATAACTTCAGAGTCCTGCAGATGGCGCTGCATAAAAATGATGGGGCTATAAATACCTGTGGGGTGTGAGTGACGGGATCCATAGATTGAGAAGAGGTGGTGCAGTGCAGTGAATGTCTCGTTCCATGTGTGGAAAATGGCTCCAAAGCAGATGTTAATGATTGGCTAAAAGGAGTGACTGCATTTGGGCGTGCCAAAGACCATAGTGTGAAGGAAGCAGCTGAATCTGCAGGTGTATGGGAGCGTACGGTCATACGGGTCTACCAGCAGTGGCTAAAATCCCAGTCTACAGGGAATTCTCCTCGGAATTGTGCCAGGGAAGGCATCCACGAAATCTGGCCCAACTGCGCAATTCTTTGATATAAGAGTGTCTGAACATTGATGCAGTTACATTCTGGCCTAGGGTGTTGTTATAACAGTTGTACCGTTTAAGGTCGAACGGGAAAACATCAAACAAGAAGCTGGAGAATAAAGAAGCTGAACTTAATAGTTTTAATGCTGGTCGTAATTTTGATTGAGGAGATTTTAGAATATCCTACCTGGAGCTGTACACAGTCCAGAGTAACCGCCGTCTGCAGCACGGACAGCAGCTAGACGGGCTGGGAGTGTCTCCGTAAAGTCCTGGTAGGTTGTCACAGGTATCTGGAGCCATCCTGGCTGCAGTGTATCTCACAGCTGCTTTAGGGTGTGTGGGGGAGGATCCATAGAGCGAGCACGACAATCTAGGTGGACCCAAAGATGCTCAATTGGGTTCAAGTCTGGGGAATCAGGGGTTCCAGGGTAGTACTTGGAAGTCTTGGTCATGCTCTTCCAACCCATAACGAACATTTCTAGTCATGTGGCATGTCGCACTGTCTTGCTGGAAGATCCCATCCTCCCCAGGGAAGACAATTAGCATGTAGGGGTGTATGTGATCTGCAAGGTAGGATTCATACCCAAATCTGTGGAGAGTTCCTCCCACATGGACCTTCCACATAAGGACCTGAAAGTCACTCCCTACAGCCAGTGCGTGGTTTTCTGTTCTGGGCCATTGTAGAAACATGGCGGTGGCAGCCTCTGTTGGAAGATGACCCGCTGTTATGTAGATATGAAGGGCTCATTATAAGCTCATTAAACACAATGATCTGTAGTTACAGGTGATTATACACTAATGAGAACATACATAGTTCTGTATATTCTATTCCATTTCTGCTAATATATCGTACCTAAATCTTACACACTGCTCCTTTAATCTTTCAGGTTTCTGCCTTACTGCCTTCTTGATGACAAACATTGCATGTGTCCAATATTGCATAATTGTGAGAACTGTAAAGGAACACTATAAAGGTGAATTCCACCAATTTGTCAAAATTCAGGGCTGAGATTCAGTGGCAAACAAAGCAATTCAGAGTGTTTTGATGTGAGACACTGAGACATCAGTAACCATTTCAAGTAATAACTCTCTGTGAGGCATGTGGACATCTGGTTCCTGTCACCACCACTGTGAACAATTTGGACTCTGGTCTAAGTTTCCATAGAACAACACATTGCCACACCAAACCTCTCTGAATGACGGTTTATGTCTTAACCATTTAACTGGCCAGATATTTTGAAACTGGTGGAGCACCCCTTTAAGTACATGGCTGCCTTTCTTTGCAGTGTTACCAGTCTGAGAGGGCCTGGGGAGTCATGGCTGCCAAGGAGAACGAATGTCCCAAGGTCCAGTCGTCCCAGCCGGCTTCTGACCCCGTGAGGTCCTGGGAGGTGGAGTCCATCCTGGCAGGCCACAAGCTTAGCTTCGTGACCAGGCTGGACGACCAGTATGTGTGTCCAGCCTGCGGTGGCGTCGTCCTGAACCCACACCAGACGGGCTGCGGCCATATCTTCTGCGCCCAGTGCATCAGAGTATACATGTAAGGACACGGCAAACGCTCCCACAGTACGAGAACAAGCTAGGTTTGAGCTTATGTAATGCCTTGTCCAGTCTGTTTGGGGGGGCCAGCGTACATTAACACTGCCTGTTTTTTCCCAGTGAGAACGGCGACACTTCCAAGTGCCCCTTTGATGGCATTTTGATCAAGGCAGAGGAGGTAAGGACAAATGAAAGACCACACTACAACTACATGGCTTGCTCACGTGACCAGTGAAGAGTTTGAAGTGTTCTGTTGCCGCCTGCAGGTTTTCCAGGACAACTGCTGTAAGAGAGAAGTCCTAAATCTGGAGGTTTACTGTACCAACTCACCAGCCTGCACACGGAAGGTAGCACTGTGTCATCTGCAGGTAAGACCTCGCGATGCGCACAAGGAAATCTCCTGAAACTTCTTAGCCTTGCTGAAACCGAAACCATGCCTACACAAAGTGATACCAGCCAAACTCCTGCACTCTTCCACTGTACAGACCTGAGTCATAATCTCCGTTTCTCGCTCTGTCTTTGTCTCAGGACCACCTAAAGGCTTGTCAGTACGAGCCCCTGCAATGTTCCAACCCAGGCTGCACTGACATCCTGTTACGCAAGAACCTGACAGATCATCAAAGGAGCCTGTGCCCCTTTCGCACCGAGTTCTGCCGCCACTGCAAGAAACCTTACCCTGCTACCCAGCTGCCGGTCAGAGGCCTTTTCCGCTTTAACGTTAGCTGTGAGATGTTTCTCAGTTGTTTAATCGGCTAATGCTCTCCATTGAACTCTTGCAGGACCATGAAAAGACCTCGTGCCTAGAGGCTGAAGTTCAGTGTCCCAATAAGTGCCCTCATATGGTTAAAAGGCATAAGGTGACACTATTATATCTATCCATCCTTAATTAAAGTGTTCCTGTCAAACTCACAGCAGTGACAGCGTTCCTGACATCCTATGTTGTCATTGCTCTTCCGCAGCTCAAAGACCATGCAGACGAGTGTCCAGAGGTGGAAACGGACTGCATTTACAAGAAATATGGCTGCACAGTCAGAGTAAGCGTCTCAGACCTGGACTGGCCTCTGTTGATCCTGAGCTTTGTGACATTATCCACAATAGAAAGAACTGACTGAGTCCAATTATGATGCATTTTGTCTCCTTCAGGACAAAAGAGGCCAAGTGAAAGTCCACGAGTACACAGAATTCAGTCACCATGTGCTGCTTGTGTTGGAGAGCAATACCAAGCTAGTGGAACAGGTACAAGCTGTCGCAGCTCTGTGCAGGAGTTAAAGGGGAACTCCACCAAAATTAAAAATACTTAAACAGAATTTTATGGTTGAGACGTAAACAAAGTCATTCAGAGTGGTTTGGTGTGAAGTGCTCTGTTTTAGAGAAACTAGGCGAGTCAGAATTGTCCACAGTGGTGGTGATAGGAACCAGACGTCTGAAGAACATGAGTAGAATGGTTAGATATGTACGCTGGCCTGGCACATTGTTTCATGATAGTTTTGGCTTGAAATGTATTTTAATCCTTATATTTGAATCTATTAATGGCAGAGGGATATATGTGCAGGGTGGGACTAAATAGTGCCCAAAGAAAACTTATATTGGCTTTATTATGGCTATATTTGTGTTGTAGACATGGTGACCCCTGGTTCCCATCACCACCACCGCTGTAAAGAAATCACAGTCTGTAAGCTTCTCTAGTATGAACCACTCGTATGAAACCACTCTGTTTACATCTCAATGAGTGAATTAATTAATATTTTTTGAAAACTTTGGTGGAATTCCCCTTTAAACTCCTAACAATGCAGTATGAAGTTACTCCACATCCTCAAAGAGCTCCGGTCAGCCCGCCCAGTTATGTTTCATGGTTTTTGTGTACTTCAGGTGGATCAGCTGCAGCAGAACTTGGCTGTCCAGCAGGGGGAGCTGAAGGAGAGGAACCTTCTGGTTAGCAACCTTAACAGAGAGGTCTCCAAGTGTGACAACACCCTTTCTGCCTTACAGGTAAGGGAAGTTTTCAAACACTGTGTCCACTCTATTAGACACTCCTACCTTGCTGGTCCACCTTGTAGATGTACAGTCAGAGACGATAGCTCATCTGCTGCTGCACAGTGCAGTGTTAGGCATCCTCTAGTCCTTCATCAGTGGTCACAGGATGCTGCCCACAGGATGCTGCCCACAGGATGCTGCCCACAGGACACTGTTGGATGGGTAGGTTTGGTTGGTGGACAGTTCACCACGATTCAGTCCAGCAATGACGCTGAGATGTCCAGCAGCACTGCTGCATCTGATCCACTCACACCGGCACAACCCACACTAACACACCACCATCACGTCAGTGTCACAGCAGTGCTGAGAATGATCCACCACCCACATAATACCTGCTCTGTGGTGGTCCGGTGGGGTTTCTGACCTTTAAAAAACAGAGTTAAAGGGGATAACAAAAAATGTTTTATACACACATCAACAAAAGAATAGCACTCAGAAGGAGTGTTGCAGCCGTCTGTCAATGGTGCTAGCACTAACAGGATGACTCATGGAGGGGATCACTACTCACTGAATGTCTGCCATCGTGGCTGTTGGGTCAGTCAGGTACAGCGATAAGGCCCGTCCTTGCTTACATCACATGCACAGCTGAGTGGAACTAGAATCATTGGCATGTCTCAAGATGTCAAACCCACCCACCAAGTTTCATTCCTGTCGGTTGATTCCTTCTGGGTGCAGCTATTTGTGCGGCTGTTCTTTTGATGATGAGTGTATTTTTATAACTCACAAAATTACTAGTAGATGGAATATGTTGTTGCAGTGGCCCAAAGTCAAAACCATTACGCCCTCTTCCTTCTCGTAGCATAAAGCTATACAGGACTCAACCAAGTACATGAGCCATGATTTGAAGTTGTAAACACATAGAAGCCCTAACCCTAGAAACTAAACTGAGCTAAGTAAATTAGTTATCTCTCAAGGCTAAGAGTCGTTGACAGAAGCTTGTGTGGCCCCTCAGGCTTATGTAATAGGGTTACATGTACACAAAGCCACTGAGAGACCTCCATGCCAAAAAGAGACCTCGGCTAAGGCTAAGAATGTTTGTATTGTAGAGGTCAGTGGAGGAGCAGCGAGAGCACGTGTCCAGTGTGAAGCGTGAGCTGCAAGACCTGCGGGGCATCCTGGAGGCAGAGCTGGCTAAAGAGGAGCTGGCAGCTCTCCGCGCTTCACTGGACTCCCTCAGACAGCAGGTGGCAATGACACAGAGCATCAGAGAGCACCTGGGTAAGAACGCTCTTTGTGCTCTGACAGTCCTCCTGATAGTTTTGTTTTTCTGCAGAATGGCACATGACAGTTTGAAGCAACTGGACACATTAAATCGCACATTCAGTCTGGTTTAACACTTACAGTACTGGTTAATGTTCAGTTTAGGGATGTCCTGATAACCCAATTAAAGGTGCGATGTGTAACCTTTAGTGGTGAGGTTGGGTATTGCCTCTTCTTGTTTAACCTTTCCCGTTGCACCTTAAAAGAGGTGCTATGGTTACATTCTGGTGCCTGAGGCATTATAATAACTGCTGCACCACTTAAGGTGGAACAGGAAAATCCGACCATGAATGTGCTAGAAGAAGAGTGACATCCTTACTTCATGTCTGTTCAAACCGGTCTGTTTCTGATCTCCTGTATGTGTCACTGCACAGGTGCCCTAGGGCAGACTTGTCAGCGTCACACTCGTCTGCTGGACATCCACGTGGAGCAGCTGCAGTGCAACGAGCAGCGGTTTAGCCAGCTGGAGTCCACCTCGTACGATGGCAAGCTCATCTGGAAGGTGCACGACTATCACCGCAAGAAAGAAGCTGGCACGTCCCTCACCTCTCCGCCCTTCTACACCAGCCGCAGCGGCTACAAGCTGAGCGCGCGCGTATATCCTGGTGGGGAGGGCGTGGCCCGGGGCACCCACCTGTCCCTGTATGTGATGCTGATGAGGGGCGACTTCGACTCACTGCTGCCATGGCCTTTTCGCCAAAACGTCACTTTGACCGTGCTGGACCAGAGCGGCTCCCGTAACCACATCAACTACAGCTTCACCCCAGACATGGCCAGCGATAGCTTCCGCCGGCCCACGACGGAAAATAACTCGGCTTTAGGATTTCCCCGCTTCGCCACCCACGGTGACCTGGAGGCTCCCCGGAACGCGGCTTATATAAGAGACGACACGCTGTTTATCAAGGTCAAGGTGGACACAGCGGGGTTGGAGGACTTGTAGTGCATTTTGGGGGGGAACCGTTGTTTGAAAACTGGAGTTAACGAGTTTATAGGGAGTATGTGCCTAAGTTATTACTTAATTTACTAACTGACCGTTTGTGTAAAAGTCCCGCCTCTGGCATTATGCATTCCTCAGCAACACCTTTCCTTAGCCTGTTCATCCTGATGGCTTCACTGTCACTGTTCTCACTGCAGGTTAGTTGTGAGGAGTTGAGCTTTTCCATCACTCGGTGAATCACTGTTTTGCAGATGGTCAGTTGTGATGATCCAGATGAGCACTGTTTACCAGTTACACTGTAGTAAAAGGTGTTTTTTAAATGAGTCTTTGTATTTTTATACTTTTATTGATGGTGAAATTTAGATGTGCATCCCTAATAAAGAGCTGGTGCATCTTCACCCGTGTGTATCTGGTTTGCTCAGCGGTGATACGTAGTGTTCTAGGTTTATGGCAATGAGAACGTACAAGACTAGAAACCTATGAATCCAGTCATTTACATATAGATACACAACCATGAGAAGACACATCTCACACATTCAGGCTTCCTAAAGAAGCAGTGTGTAAGATTTAGGGGGAAGCGACATCACTCATCGTCAACAGCTGCACCCAGAAGGATGTGTGGGATTGCAGTGCTATTGGGAAGGAAGATAAAGGTCACCAGGAACAATAAATGATGATCAATTTAGACTGATATGATCAATATTTACTGAGCTACACATACAGAAGTAGTGTCTCTCAGTATGGTATTGGGCCACCGTGTTCGCTAACCCAACATGCCAGACGTCTCAGCTTGGAGTTGTAGAGGTTCCTAACGGTGTCCTGTGATAATCCATCCCATGCAGCTTGAATATTCTCACACAGTTCCTGCAGATGGTGCGGTAGGGGTGGAGGTGGAGTGACACCAGGCCTTCTGGACACGTGACACGTGACGACAAACTGTTCATCTTGGTGCTGACCACGGTGCCTCCACACACGGATCCACACAAGACAATAGCAGGACTTGTCACTGAAGATGACCCACAGCTATGCTGAGTCACTCCATGACAGTCTGGCACGACACCATTGCAGTCTTTGGTGACGGTGACGTGGTGTTAAGGACAGTCGTCGTAACGGTCTGTGTGCACGTAGTCCTGCGCTGTGCAGCCGTCTGCCAATGGTGCTGCACTAACAGGATGTCTCCTGGAGGGCATCACTGCTCGCCGAATGTCCGCAATCGTGGCTGTTGGGTTAGGTACTCTGTGGCAGCAGCATGAATTTGGTGGCACTATTGCACCGGTTGAATGGCATAGAAAGAAGAAGTCCTGCCTTAGTGCCTATTTATCAGAGATCATCACTCCATATCAAACACACAACCTGCATTAAAACTATGAGCAGCTGCTTGTTTGCATTTTCCCATTCCACCTTAAATGGTGCAGCATTAACATTTACATCTTTAGTCACCAGCTTTTTGGTCATTGTAACCACAGAACCATTAAGGGTGGAATGGGAAAACTCGAACAGGAAGCTGGTGAATGTCCTTGTTGGAAAATGGACCCGACATTAAAAGAATAATTAGGATGTTCTGATGGTCTCAATCAGCTTATGGGGGGGAGGAGTGGTTATTAATCCGAGTTTGAACTGAATTAACATTAAAAACATAATAAAACATTTTAAACACTGAGTTACTGTACTGCACTAATGACATCAGAATGCTAGGTAGAACCGCTCACTGGAACACAGAACCAAAGTTAAGCACCAGAAGAAACACGACAGCAACAGCAGAAAACCCAATGGCCACTGTAGGTTCTAGGTAAGGGAGAGTTGGGTATTGCAATATGCAGTCTCACCAGTAATGGTTACACACTGCTCCTTTAACTGCTCCTAGAACAGATTTACTGGCTAGTATATGTATCAAGCTACGGTTTACCAAGACCACCTCCCGACAGACTGTCCCAGCCAAATGTTTAACAAGACAAATTGTGTTTACCCTTCCAGAATGACACTAATTACACATCCCTCCAGGTTAGAAATAAAATATGACACAGCCTTCAAAAATAGCGCATTATTACAGTCCAGAAACCCGACACTGGCATGGCCACGGCTTTGTGCAAACGAGGGGGGCCTAGAGATGGTAAGCGCTCGGATGACAAGACCCCCAGGCTATTCATAGACCTTTTGTTCAACATTAAGGCCAGTTGTCACGAGCCACAGCGCATTATTCCACGCATAGCGCACTCCAGGCACCTAGACTCGGACGCTCTAGCAAAACCGAGGATGTGGAACCGAAAGAAGGTCTGGCTGATCAAACGTAAGTGGCCGTTTGGATGCCTCCTTCATTCTGCATGATGTCAAACCCACTTTGTGTTATGTTCAAACGGTTTGTTATTAGTAGGAAACTGGACATAGACACCGTTGTTGTTGCTTTGGGTCTGTATTTTGGTGCAATGAATGCCGGGTCTCTACAACTACACTGGACCACATACGAAACAGAGCCCTTTTAAAGGGGAACAGTTAATTAAACGATTGAGGTGTAAGCAATATCACTCAGAGTGGTTTGGCGTGAAACGCTTCACAGTGTTTACAATGGTATTGATGGGAACCAGACGTCTACCCAGAAGTAATTAATTGACAGGAATGAAACTTGGTGGGTAGGTTCGACATTGTGAGACATGCAAATGATCCAAGTTCCACGCTCAGCCGCACGTGTGATGTAAGCAAGGACAGGCCTTATCGCTGTACCTGACATTCAGCGGGCAGTGATTCCTCCATGAGTCATCCTGTTAGTGCCAGCACCATTGGCAGCACGAACCAGGACTACATGCATGCAGGCAGTCAACGTCACCAAAGACCGCAAAGGTGTCGTGTCAGACTGTCATGGAGTGACTCAGAATGGCAGCGGGTCATCTTCAGTGACGAGTCCCGCTTTTGTCTCAGTGGACACGACCAACGAACCCGTGTGTGGAGGCACCGTGGTCAGCACCAAGATGAACAGTTTGTCGTCACGTGTCACACGTCCAGAAGGCCTGGTGTCACTCCACCTCCACCCCTACCGCACCATCTGCAGGGGCTGTGTGAGAATATTCAAGCTGCATGGGATGAGGGATTATCACAGGACATCATTAGGAACCTCTACAACTGCATGCTGAGACGTCTGGCGTGTTGGGTTAGCAAACACGGTGGCCCAACGCCATACTGAGAGACACTACTTCTGTATGTGTAGCTCAATAAATATTGATCATATCAGTCTAAACTGATCATCATTTATTGTTCCTGGTAACCTTTATCTTCCTTCCCAATAGCACTGCAGTCCCACACTTCCTTTTGGGTGCAGCCATAAAACCTCAATAAACACAGGGAGCTTCAGTGGTGGTTTGGATAGTAACCCCTGATCACCATCATGTCACCTCAAACCATTCTGATTGAGTCTATTTTCATCTCTTAGACAATTCTGTTAAGAAATTCTGACAATTTGGTGGAGTTGCCCTTTAGGAAGCAGAACTGGAGGGACCACACTAGACCACAGTGTTGATAGACTAGAGGGTATCTTCATGAAGAAGTGCTCTTCAAAGCATCAACAACATTATCCAGGATGCAGGCCTACATGTATCAAAGGCTGCCTTAACAAGATGAGCACATCAGTGTGACCTCTGGGCTAACTAAGCACTGGAAATACAGCAGAAGTGGTTTTGCATAGCACTGGAATCATGCATAGCAGTTCTTCGCTAACATCAACTTTTCTTTTTTTTTTCTTTTTGCAGCTCCCGCAGAACACCCATTAGAGGCGAAGTACAGGCCTCTGCTCGAGGTATTCCCCTTCTCTGAAAATACCAAACACATTTACATTCTGAAACAGGAGGAAAGTCCCTCACTGTGGACCAGATCTACAGAAAAGCAGAGCGGTGCCAAGCAGTAGCATTGTTCTAGTCAGCGCAATATCGGCTGGATTACCCTCACTTTGACGTTCCTTGGCACATTAGGGAAGCAGTAGAGTTCACAGCAGGGCAGGATGCACAGCACTTTGTAACATTAGTTGAAGCACTCAGCTTTGGCAAGCAGGACGAGGGCACCATGGCACCTGCACTATGTTGTGGTATTTGTGCTGTGACCTCCACTGTGTCTTTTTGTCTTGTGACTGCACCCTGTTCCTCCCAGAGTCTGGTCCCTCCAGACCCCATGTCCAAGCTTAAGCTGAAAAGAGGCTCCCCCAAGGAGGAGTTCCCCAGTCTGGAGAGGAACTACACCTGTATGGCTCGCGTCCTGGACCTGCACATGTACACCCGGCAGTTCAACCGAGCCACCGAGAGTGGGGTCATCTTTGATGACATCATTCGTCCAGGCCTGGAGGACCCGGGTGAGGCGCCTGCTTCACGGTCTTACTGAGGGTTCTGCATAGTGGGCCTTAGTAAACAGGCCGTTGCATGAGCAAATATAATCTGGGTAGTAATAAGTGTGTAATAAAAAAGTAATAACAGAAAAAAAACAGTAATAATACACAAATCCACACAAACACACATGAATGCACAGCAATAACAGCTAAAACAATGGATTTAAAGTTGCAGTGGATTTAAAGTTGCAGGAAACTTAAGATAGCAGTGCATTTAATGTATTTAAGGTAGCAATCACCTTGCAAGGCCTTAGCCACTACCTGGACAAACCATAGCAAAAGCCTAGCAACACATTAGCAACCACGTGGTTACCATAGCAACCACCTAGAAACACCTTAGCAACCACCTAGAAACACCTTAGCAACCATGTTGGACACCATACCAACTGCCTAGCAATAAATCAGCAATCACTTGGGAAAGCATAGCAACTGCCTGACAACACCCTAGCATCCACCTTGTACACCTAGCAACACATTAGCATCCACCTTTATTACCATAGCAACCACCTAGAAACACCTTAGCAACCACCTTGTACACTGTAACAACTGCCTGACAACACCCTAGTAACCACTTTGGTCACTATAACAACAGCAAAGCAACACATTAGCACCCACCAGGGTTACCATAGAAACCACCATGGACACTATAGCAAATGTCAAGCAGTACATTACCAACCACCTAGGAAAACATAGCAACTGTTTAGCAACACATTTGCAACCACCAGGTTTACTATAGCAAAGGCATAGGAACACCTTAGCAACCACCTGGGACAACATATCAACCACCTTGCAACACTTTAGCAACTACCTTGGACACCACAGCAACTGCCTAGCAACACAGCTGTAACCACCACAGTTACCATAGCAACTACCCAGCAACAGTTTGGCAACCACTAACAACAGTCTGCAACCACATTAACAGGTGTGATCAAGCCAGCCTACAGTTCAATCAACTCCCTCTCTCTGGCTGTCAGCTACTCTGACATCAGCATGAGCACCTGCTTCCTAACCTCTTCAGACTGATCAGTCCCAGTGTGTGTGTGGTACAGCAGCTACAGAGACTGTACAGCATAACCCTTCCAGATGATACGTCAGTGCTGGGCTCCTTCTCTAAACCACCTCACTGCCTGACATACTTCACTCGGCACACCGGCAAATGAAGGCGTCGGAAACATCACGCTTGCAGTTCTGCAGGTCTTCAAAACAAGACCCACATGGTGAGGAAGAATGACTCATAACTACCTCAGCACGATCATGCTTATATACGTATACGCTTTCTATATACTGCACGATTATTCAAGACCGCGTGTACAGTTATGCATGTAAAAGAACTAAAGGGGAACTCCACCAAATTTTCCCAGAATTCAACAGTGGAGATGTAAACAAAGTCACTCAGAGTGGTTCAGTGTGAAATGCTCCATTCTAGAGATACTTACAGTCTGAGTCTGATTTCCTTACAGTGGTGGTGATGGGAACCAGGGGTCACCATGTCTGCAACACAATTATAGGCATACTACTTACTATTAAAGCCACCAGTGAAGCTACACGTACCATCCTGAGGCTATTTATAGGTGTGAAATGATGACGTGCCCTGCATGTATGCCTCTGCCACAAATGCATTTAAACAACTGGATTAATGAGCATTTTAGGCCAAAACATCATCACAATCATAAACAATAATATAATATATATGTAAGTAGACTTTCATATAGTAGAATATCCATATACAAACAAGTACAGATATCTATATGTCTCATTAGCACCTCTCCTGGCTCCTTATCATTCTTATTCTGTATACTACACTCACCATCAAAAAGAATTGCTGCACCCAAATAGAATCAACTGACAGGAATGAAACTTGGTGGGTAGGTTTGCCATTGTGAGACATGCAATGTACATGTGACATAAGCGAGGACGGCCCTTATCGCTGTACCTGACTGACCCAAAAGCCCGACATTGAGGGAGCAGTGATGTCCTCCATGAGTCATCCTGTTAGTGCCAGCACCATTAGCATACGGCTGCACCATGCAGGACTACATGCACACAGACCGTTACAACAACTGCTCTTAACACCATGTCAAGACTGCAATGGTGTCGTGCCAGACTGTCATGGAGTGACACAGAACGGCCAGCGGGTCATCTTCAAAGATGGGTCCCACTCGAATCCGTGTGCGGAGGTACCGTGATCTGTGTAAAGACGAACGGTTTGTTGTCACTCATCACATGTCCAGAAGGCCTCCACCTCCACCCCTACCGCACCATCTGCAGGAACTGTGTGAGAATATTCAAGCTGCATGGGATGGATTATCACAGGACACCATTAGGAACCTCTACAACTCTGGGACGTCTGGCATGTTGGGTTAGCAAACATGGCGGCCCGAAGCGATACTGAGAGACACTACTTCTGTATGTGTAGCTCAATAAATATTGATCATATCAGTCTAAATGTATCATCATTTATTGTTCCTGGTAACCTTTATCTTCCTTCCCAATAGCACTGCAATCCCACACTTCCTTCTGATTCCGATTCAGATTCAAAACTATCCTAAAGGAATGCATACTAACTCTCCGTGAGGGAGGTTTTAGAGGTGGACCTCTGGTTCCCATCACCACCACTGTAAAGAAATCTGAGCCTGTAAGTTTCTCTACAAATGAGCCACTTCACACCAAACCACTCTGAATGAATCTGTGGACTGAATTATTCAGAAATTGGCTCCCGTTTGGACAGAACTCAGATCAAACATGCTGTCTATCAACTGTCCCCCTACAAGATCTACACAGAACGTAGCCATGAGGAAGCAAAGCTGAGAACCTTATCACTAAAGTACATCTGAGTCTACACCGCAATCACTCTCAACATCAGCTAGAGCCAAGAGCTTCATGCTAAGTTCCTATTGGCTGCCATGAATTTCCTCAGACACTGCAGTCTAACTGGCAGACAGATGTGAATGAGACTGATCTTACTTTGAGCTGCAACTTCCCTTCTGAGACAACCTCGCTTCTTTCACGAGACCAGAGCTTGCACCACAGCTATTTCTGATGCAACTGTGTTAAGGTTTTCTTGCTCTCCGTCACACACATGGTCATAAGAACACATGAACATAAACTAAATTGACCTGCCTTATCCAGCCTTAAATACAGGCCGGTGTCCAAACACTTTATTAGGCACACCTTTTTGTATCTACACTCTACAGGTCCAGACTGTAGTCCATCTGTTTCTCTGTATACTGTATTACCCTGTTCTTCAATGGTCAGGACCCCCACAGGACCACCACAGAGCAGGTATTATGTGGGTGGTGGATCATTCTCAGCACTGCAGGGACACTGACGTGGTGGTGGTGTGTTAGTGTGTGTTGTGCTGGTGTGAGTGGATCAAACACTGTGTCCACTGTCCACTCTATTAGACACTCCTACCTTGCTGGTCCACCTTGTAGATGTACAGTCAGAGACGATAGCCCATCTGCTGCTGCATAGTGCAGTGTTGGTCATCCTCTAGTCGTTCATCAGTGGTCACAGGATGCTGCCCACAGGACACTGCCCACTGGACGCTGCCCACAGGACGCTGCTCACAGGATGTTGCCCACAGGACGCCTCTCATAGGATGCTGCTCATAGGATGCTGCCCACAGGACGCTGCCCACAGGACGCTGCCCACAGGACGCTGCTCACAGGCACTGTGCACAGGATGCTGCCCACAGGACACTGCCCACAGGACGCTGTCCAAAGGGTTGCTGTCACTGCTTAAACACTTGTTTTGAGTTTTTGCTGGTCAACCAGCATACGCCAGCATGGAAGCTGACTTTTCAGCAGCGATTGTCTGGATAGTTTCAGGTGGTGGACGATTCTCAGTCCAGTAGAGACACTGAGGTGTCCAGCAGCGCTGCTGTGTCTGAGCCACTCACACAAGCACAACACACACCAACACACCACCACCACGTCAGTGTCACTGCAGTGCTGAGAATGATCCACCACCCACATAATACCTGCTCTGTGGTGGTCCTGTGGTGGTCCTGTGGGGGTCCTGACCATTGAAGAACAGGGTAATGAAGTGTACAGAGAAACAGATGGACTACAGTCTGTACCTGTAGAACTACAGAGCGCTCCTATACGGTCAGTGGAGCTGATAAATGGACAGTGAGTGTAGATACAAGAAGATGTACCTAATAAACTGCTCAGTGAGTGTATATAAAGATGATTTGGAATTTCTAAGGAAAGAATTTTGGAATTCTCTCTCACACAGGATCACGTACGGGACCCATGACAGTAGGCTGTGTAGCTGGGGACGCCCAGTCCTACATTGTCTTCTGTGACTTCTTTGACCGCATTATTAAAGCCTACCACAGCTACAAGGTCTCGACCAACGCCACACAAGAGAGTGACTTCAACTACGACAACCTGAAGGTGCAATACAATTTCTACTTCCAGTTCACTGTAATGGGAGGAACTAGTATGAATTTCTCCCAGTATGAATTTATCGCATGATAATTCCATTGTCACAAGTAAAAAAGACCTTCTGAAGTGCTGAAATTCTAATGATCACATATTCAAACTGATTTCTTACTAGTGCCAATAGAATTGCTAACCCACTGAATAACTCTTACATGTGAAATGTTTTGCTTGCACACGGAAAAATGTAACTGGACTTTCATTTCACACTGGAAATTCAATCTGGACATTTAAAGGAGCAATATGCAAACTTTATAGTTGAAAACATTAAAAAATGAACTAAAATTATAAGCAGAATGAGAAGAAATAACAGTTTTGTTGGTGTGTCATGGTGCTGCAGAGATATCTACAGAAGTTAGCATGCTAACCAGCTAGCCCAGGCCCGTCCTGTCTGGTAATACCACTGGTAAGACCAATACCAAGGGGCGATAGTGAGTCATAAGTGGTTACAGTGGTGGTGATGGGAACCAAACGTCCAACGATGAAATGCTCTATTACATAAAGCTACTACCTGGAAATGGTTATGAATCAATCCGTGGAAGAAACCATGTAGCTTAGTTAAAGTAGAGATAGGCAAGGTACAACATTCCTCCAGTCAACATTTCAGTTCCTCACTTTAGTCCTCCACTTGAGTACTAAAGTATTTACCTTCAAATGTACTGAAGTATGGAGAGTAACAGTAGCATGATTTATTATGGCTCTAATGTCCTATTATCATTTCTGGATCAAGACCAGAAGGAACGTGTAGGTTCACTGGTGGTTTTGATAGACTCCTGGTTCCCATCACCACCACTGTAAAGAGTCTGTAAGCCTCTCTACAATGGACCATTCTACACCCAACCACTCTGAATTCCCCTTCAACTCCATGACCAGATCGCCATGGGAGACACAAATGAGTGTTAAACCGCACGAGCACGCAGCTTATGAGTGTACGTGTGTGTGTGTGTGTGTGTGTGTGTGTGTGTGTGTGCGAGCACAGGGAGGTGATGACTTTGATCGAGCGTATGCAGAAAGTTGCGAGGTGAGTGTTGCTCGCTGTGTGGAGGACTACTGCTTCCCCTCACACTGCAGCCGAGGAGAGAGGAGACAGCTCCTCACACTGGCCAAGAAAGGTACTGCACTAAACCCTTTCTCTCTTGGGAGGAGTGAATTGAATAGAAGGGGCCACTCAATGCAAATCAGTTACAGCTTCCACCAATTCAGTTTGAACAAGTACAATGTTATATATGTCAAAATTCAACTTCATGCAAGAACTCATCGCTGCTGTCGGAACAAAAGCTTGTGTCATCATTCTCATGCATTCTGTTTTTCAGTTTTTGATATACAGTCATCATCATAAGAACAGCTGCACCCAGAAGGAGGTGTGGGACTGCAGTGCTGTTGGGAAGGAAGATAAAGGTTACCAGGAACAATAAATGATGATAGATTTAGACTGATATGATCAATATTTATTGAGCTACACATACAGAATTAGTGTCTCTCAGTATGGCGTTGGGCCGCCGTGTTTGCTAACCCAACATGTCAGACGTCTCGGTATGGAGTTGTAGACGTTCCTAATGGTGTCCTGTGATAATCCATCCCATGCAGTTTGAATATTCTCACACAGTTCCTGCAGATGGTGCGGTAGGGGTGGAGGTGGAGTGACACCAGGCCTTCTGGATGTGTGACGCGTGACAACAAACCGTTCATCTTGGTGCTGACCACGGTGCCTCCACACACGGATTCGTTGGTCGTCTCCACCAAGACAAAAGCGGGACTCGTCACTGAAGATGACCTGCTGCCATTCTGAGTCACTCCATGACAGTCTGGCACGACACCATTGCAGTCTTTGGTGACGCTGACATGGTGTTAAGAGCAGTCGCCGTAACGGTCTGTGTGCATGTAGTCCATTGGTGCTGCACTAACAGGATGACTCTTGGAGGCATCACTGCTCGCTGAATGTCTGCACGTGGCTGTTGGGTCAGTCAGGGACAGCGATAAGGCCCGTCCTTACTTACGTACCATGCATGGCCGGCAAACTTCATGATTAATGGACCAAAGGAAAGGCCCAAAATGACTAGGGAAAAATGCCTGGTTCCATTCACTTACATTAAAAGTAAAGCGTGTTTTTTGCATTACGAATGCATTTTGAGATCCGTTTCGTTCCGACAGCAGCAATTCCTTTTTTCCAGTTCACTGTAGTCGGAGCAACTAGTATGAATTTCTCCCAGTATGAATTCTGTATGAGTTTTTCACATGACAATTTCATTGTCACAAGCAAAGGTGCTGAAATTCTAATGATGACATATTCCAGAGACCAAACCGATTTCATACTAGTGACAATAGTATTGTAATTAAACTGACTGAATAACTCTTACATGAAATGTTGAATGTGAAATATTTTGTTTTCACATGTAAAAACTAAACTGGACTTTTATTTTACACTAGAAAGAATTCAATTTGAAGATTTAAAGGAGCAATATGCAAAATTTACAGTTGAAAACATTAAAGAATGAACTAAAATTATCAGCAGAATGAGAAGAAATAACAGTTTTGTCGGTGTATCATGGTCCTGTCTCGTAATGCCACTTTGTACCTGAAGAGGCGATAGTGAGTCACTGTGGGAGTGGAATCAGTCCAACGTGAGAGGGTGAAGAAGTAGCGCTGCTGCTCCGACGGCGTATTCTGACCTCTTATCAGTCTTGTTGAAGGTGCTGCTCCCGGTTAGATCGTTTAAGGCCGGGTAGCCAATGAAAGGAGCAGTAAACACAACGATGACTGAACATCTTGGAGAGTGACCGCCGCCATCACTGCCGCCCGCTCTCGGCAAGAAACCACGTTCAGCAGCAAACAAAAGAAGTGATATAAATAGAAGCAGAAGGAGAGTTAACACGGGTGCTGCTTCCCGCCGCTGGAGATGCTCCAGAAGAGGAAAGGGAGGAAGTTTGATGCTGCCTTCACTGGCATTACCCAGTTTGAACCGGGAACCTGATTTGGACTACACACAGTGCTACTGTGTTACGGCTGCGGCCTGACTACCCGGTTACAGGTTATGAATTCATTCAATATCCAAGCCTGGTTACGGACATATTTCATATTTCACATACTTGCCAGTTTTGTAAAAACATGTTGGACACGATACCAATAATGCCGTCCGTCTGCTGTAGTCCAAATCGGATTCCCGGTTCAAATCAGGTAACGACACTCGCAATGTTTCTTCTAGAGTGGTAAGAAGCGAAGAGGGAGCAGGAGAAGGAGGGACTGTGCAGTTTCTGGTGATATACTGCCCCCTGTTGTTGAGTATGAATTCGACATGATGCGTCATCTTACAGATTGCTCCTTTAATAGCTGTATTTCCAACATGGCCGAATAAAACGTGTACTGATGGACATTTTATTCCCGCTGTTTAAAATGGTTCCTTCCACTGAAATTAACGGTAAAGATCCATTATTATTTGTGAGATTGATGTTTTTTTAATCAAATGTTCACATATTCATATTATTTATCTGTTTAACATGAATATTAAAAACTATGGATTAAACACTGAAGTGGCCTGCCATAGTAATGAGCACTCGACTCCTGATAAGATACTGGATAGTAACCCATGCCTGCTGTGAAATGCTTGGTTTTGCAGTTCTGGACCAAGTTAGTGAGGAGTTCCCAGGAAAGCTCTACTCCATAGAGGATCTCAACCAGGAGACGCAGGATAAGGGGATCATTATGGATGGCCCACCCGCCTCCTTAATAAAGACCGGTGTGGGTCGCGACTGGCCTGACGCACGGGCCTTATGGTAAAATTGAAGAAAGGTCAACAGTAGTGTCAGACTTTGGTCCTGGAGGTCCACAACATTCTGGTTTCCACAGATCAGCTCATGAAGTGGTTGGTGTTGTGACTCTTCAGGGCTGAGGTCTGGCAAGTTTTCAGACCTGCTTAGCTCTTCAGTGACTAGACAGATTCAGTAGCAATGTTGTGCAGAACTTTGCCAGGCTGCTGAACTGTTTGTCTTACAGGGTGAGTGAGCACGGGACGCTGGCAGTTTGGGTTAACATGGAGGATCATCTCAGACTGGTGTCTTCCAGGGCGGACGCCAACATCCAGGAGGCGTTTGCAACAGTCTGCTTAGGCGTCCTAAAGGTGAGGCTCAATTAAGAACAGCCTGGTACTGTTCCATCATGCTAACAAACTGGGGACCTTGATGATGCCAAACTAATTCCTGACCGGCGCTAACAGGTGAATCACTTCCCCACAGATGGAAGCCCTGTATAAGAAGCTGAGGCATCCGTTCATCTGGAAACCTCACCTGGGCTGGGTGGTGAGCTCACCTGCAGAGGTGGGGACTGGGCTCAAGGCGAGCGTGACCATCACGCTGGTACACCTGGTCGGACACAAACACCTGGACGACATCCTGGACAGACTGCGGCTTCGCATGGAGACGGGGCGTACGTAACAATGAGCTCCAGTGGTCGCTTCCTCACCCTGGTCCTAGAGTAACCCTACTCTAACAAACTCATTAAGGGCTTGTTAATTAGCTGATATATGGTTGTACAGTAAACTTTGAGGTGTAGGTCATTCCAAGACCAGGATCAGGGAATGCCGCCTAAAGACCGAACACTGCTATTGGAAAAGCCAAACAGTAGAAGTTGGTGAAACTGCTTGTATGTCCTCTTTACGCAGATTTGCCGGGAACGTACAAAATAAGCAACCAACCAACAATCGGACTCACTGAAGTCGAGCTTACCCAGTTAGTAGTGGACGGGGTCAAGCTTCTTATCAGAATGGAGAAGAGACTGAAGAACAAAGGGGGCATTGATGACTTGGTGCCTACACAGAAGTAGAGTGACCATAATGGAAGAACCCATTAGTGGACAAGCATCAGTCAAATCTGGCCAAAACGAACCAAGGCTCAGATGTTCAGGCTGAACATTGCTAACGTTCTTGGGTTCAAGGCCCCAATCAGCCTACTTTGTAGTTAGCATGTCTAGGGCTGTTGATTGTTGATTATCTAAGGAATCAAGTAATCTAGCAATTGATTTAGTGATCACTCAGGTAACCTGGTTTATTTATTGGTTTGTTTGTTTGTTAATGGGCACAACTGAACAATAGCACAGTACACACTGGATTCCTGAACACGTCACTGATAAATAAACAGGACCGTCTTTGAAAAGACTTAATTTACACTCAATGAGCGGTTTATTAGAAACACCCCCCTTATATCTACACTCCGTGTCCACTGTATCATCTCCATGCTCCTTTACCCAATTTATCAGTGGTTAGGACCCCTACAGGACCACCACAGATCAGGTAGTATGTGGGTGGTGGATCATTCTCAGCAATGCAGTGACACTGACGTGGTGGTGGTGTGTTAGTGTATGTTGTGCTGGTGTGAGTGGATCAGACACAGCAGTGCTGCTGGACTCTATTAGACACTCCTACCTTGCTGCTCCACCTTGTAGATGTACAGTCGGAGACGATAGCTCATCTGCTGCTGCACAGTGCAGTGTTGGACATCCTCTAGTCCTTCATCAGTGGTCACAGGACGCTGCCCACAGGACGCTGTTGGCTGGATAGTTTTGGTTGGTGGACGATTCTCAGTCCAGCAGTTACACAGGGGTGTCCAGCAGCACTGCTGTGTCTGATCCACTCACACCAGCACAACACACACTAACACACCACCACCATGTCAGTGTCACTGCAGTGCTGAGAATGATCCACCACCCACATAATACCTGCTCTGTGGTGGTCCTGTGGGGGTCCTGACCATTGAAGGACAGGGTAATACAGTATACAGAGAAACAGATGGACTACAGTCTGTACCTGTAGAACTACACAGTGCTCCTATATGGTCAGTGGGGTTAATTAAATAGACAGTGAGCATATAAAGAAACACTGTGTTACGTCTTTTTAAATCAATAAATACTTAAAAGGCTTTGATTGGATCACTTCTGCAGTGACTAATATGTTTCAGCTGGGAACAATTCTCTCAGCCCTAACTGATACAGCGAGTAGCTTTCATATCTTAAACAGCCTTGTGGGAAGACGTATCTCGAGGTCATGGAAAAGATGTTACTGTGTTTTAGAAGGGTCCAATTATTGTCAATAGGCAAAGAAAAAAAAAAACAAGGAGAAGCTGGAATGACTGGAACTGGGTTCGGAATTGTGCAGCGCATTATTAAAACCTGTGTAAAAAGTGTAATATGAGCATTTCCACATGACCAGAACTCGCAGGATTGGGACTAACTGACACAGTTAGTGAGGCTAACTGGGGAAAAGGCTTCAGTTTGCTCATGGTCATAAAGACTGGCCTGTGGAGCGATGGAAAAGGGTTATGTGGTCTGATGATTCCAGACTGACCCTATTCCAGAGCGATGGGCGCATCAGGCAACATGCATAGTACCCACTGTACAAGCCTCTGAAGGCAGTGTTTTCATCTGAGGTGTGTCAGTTGATTAGGTCGAGCCTCAACCTGAATGTACTGAATGACCAGGTTATCCCATCAAGGAATTTTTTTCCCTTCCCTGATGGCAAGGACGACAATGACGAGATTCATCAGGCTCAGGGAGCATGAGCAACCATCTTCACACAAGAACTGAACATCTCAGAGGTTAGGGTTAGGTTAACCCTAACCCTGACCTTAACCTCACTGTAAGTCTTTGGGGCATGCTGGAGATGAGTTTACAGAGCGGTTCGACTTTCCAGTCGGCAATGCTGGAATGCTCTGGATGGAAACAAATGATATGACATTGCATAAGGTTTCTGAAAAACAAGCCAAACAATTCCAGGGATGATTTCAGGAATGATCAGTGTATACAGCCTACTGAATCTAAACTACATTCTATATCAAAACACCTCAACACTTCCTGGTTATACACAATGTCTAAAGATAAAGTCAATAATGAAGCACACGAGACATTTTGGCTCAAAACCTCCTTTCAAGTAAGCTTTAATGTGCACCAGTGAGACTGAAATCTTGATGACCCAACAGACTTTTCTGAGAAATGTACAGTACTACGTTGAGAAAAGGGGGTCACGGAGGGGGAGGGGGGTGTTCAGGAGGGGTGAAATGACTGGACAAAAGGTGGTGGGTGTAGGAAGGTGATTTTGCATTTTAAGTAATCCTTCTGCCTTCTCCGCACCACTTCCAAGCAGCTCCATCCGCTAAGGCAGCGCAGTCAAACGTCTGCTCTAGATACGTACCGCTACAGCATGGAACGCCCACGGTTCCAAGTGTTTGATCACAGCTTAAACCTCTTCACGATTCTTTAAAACCACTAACGCTTTTTCTTTTCTTAAACAAGGAAACTAAAAAAAAAAGCTTTCCCTTGAAAAGTGTGCAGTCGGGGACCTTATTCTGTCAGCATTACAGTAATACACCATGAACAGCATTGCACATTTAACCCTCATTACCTCAGTACAAAAGAACAAGTAGAAACGCTCCAGCACTAGTGGTCTCACGTGTCATCATCACCATCATCACTGTCGCCGCCATCGCCATCACTAATTACAAAAAGAGCAAAATTAAAGTACATTTTCAGAAACCAAAAGTTACATCCTACTTCCTTCACGACTGGATGACATTCTAAGGAAGATAAAGCAGCACATTAAAGGCATAAAATGGTGAAATAAATAAACTCTACGTCTGCAGGGAGAACACGATGGAATCAAACCGCTCAAACGAACTGCTGGGAGGAGAAAGAACCCTGGTCCGCTCCTGTTCCTATTTCAGCTATGTCCACTGTGGCGTACAGCGCTATCCTCAACTTCGAACCTCATAATATAACCCTTTAATAGCGTAGACAGAATGACAGAGTAAGTGCCACACTTGCTAACTAACACAACGGTTCAGTGACGTACCTCTTCTTGGTGGAAAGGAAGGAAAACTAATGTTAGTGGTGGGTAAAATGATTTGCCTTGTGCACGGCTTGTCTAAAGAAACACTGTTATTCAGTAGCCTCCCATAAATGTTCACGACTGGGTCTACCGTCCTGCCGGAAAGTAAAAAAGAAGAAAGTCTCCTAAGGAGAATATAAAAGAACCGTTAAAATGTCACATGGTGAAGTCAAAAAATCTAAAACTGTACGAGGAGAGCAAAAAGCTAAACAAAAGAAAAACATTACAGTAAGACACATTGAACAGAAATGTTCCTGTACAGAACTCAAGACTATACAACACCTTCAGATACTTAGGCTGAAAGAGTCTTGTATTATACAACCCTATGAACAATTCAACAAAACATTCCGTATCTTAACTGTACATGTGGAAAAAGTAGCGTCCGAAGTCTCCCTACAAAGGTAGTTCTGCCGAAGGAACTCCAATCTGCTGACCCTGAAAGGGCGTCTTCATATTATTGCGAAGATGGTTATCCTAACCTTGTGTATATGCAGGACTTGAGAGCAGGGTTTTGGGGGAGGGGAGGGGGGTCGGGTGGGGTTGGTCTGGGTACTAGGGAGGGTAATCTTTTTTTTCTCCACTGGCCAAACAATACAGCAGTAGCCTCAGAAAGCAGTAAACTCAAAATGGCGGGCGCCCCGACCGCGTCGTGAATGTAGAGATCGCCGTAGAGCTTTCGTTCCGCTTTGCGCGGTTCTCTGTGCACTCGCTCCCTTTTTCTCATGAGCAATATTTCGAGCCCCATCACAGCTTCAGCTCGTTGGCGATTTTGGACGCGATGTTCTTGAAGGCGATGGAGGTGCCCGAGATGCGCTTGAAACGCACGCCGTTGAGGGAGAGGCGGGGCAGCTTGCATACTTCCATCTCCCACTGGACGAGGCTGTCCTGGCGGGCGTCGCCGTGCACGCAGAAGAGCAGGAAGCGCTCGCGCTGCTCGTAGTCGCAGTTGTTGGCGTCCAGCACCTTGCGGATCTCCCGCATCATGTCTCCAGGCTCCATGGACGATGTGGTCTTCATGCTCCACGTGAAGCGCAGCGATCGCGGCTTGGAGTCCCGGCCTTCCTCTTTGGGCTCCCCGGAGCCGCTCCTGATGACAAATCAAAACGCCCACCAGAGTTAGCCCTCAATTCAATCAGGAAACAAATACAGCTGTTCCCTGTGTCTATACAAGATCTATACACTGATTTGCAAAGCATAGCCACATTGGGGACGATGGTAAACAGCTGCCTTCCTGCAGACACAACATGCAAAGTTGCCACAACACGTAAGAAGACCAACAGACGTAAATAGCACTGCTATAATAAAGCCTTCCCGTTTAACTTCCTTCTGACCAAACCAGAGAGACATTTCCTAAGTGCACTGACACGGTTTTACTGACAACCGATGGCGTCTCACCTCAAGCTGTATGCTCTGCCCCTGGCCTCTCCTTCACTGGGTACCCTTAAAGACAATAAAGAGTTTAGCGTAAAAAAAAAGGGGGGTGGGGGAGAGAGGGGGAGACCACCACACTCACAAACCAGGGGTTGGGACAACCAAGGCCACATACAGCAACCAAAGACTTCCGGTAGAACACAGACATTAAAGAGGCAGGCACCGAACGGGTGTGATCCAATTCATTTTCATAGCAACGTGCCCTTTTTCCATAGAGCATCTTCCTTTTCCTTTGCTGCAGCATGACAAAAGGGAACAATCCGTAGGCCTACTAGGGGACAATTGGCATTCCACTAACGGGCCAGGTATAGTGAGAGAACACACAGAGGATTCCAGATTAAGGATTTCCTTTCTCCTAAACATCCATTGTCTGAGGGACACACAGTGAAGACAAACTGGGTCTCTGCATCACCACCAGCAGGGATTTGGTCAGCCAGTCGTGCACATGTTCCTACGGGAGGAGGGCGGGACTGTAGTGTCAAACAGAAGTGCTGGGGAGAGATCTACAGTCAGGCAACTGCAAAACTACCCCCCCTATCTGGGCACATGGGGAAACTGGATGTCAGATTAGAGGGTCGGTCACTGAACTACACTCACCTCTGTGAGGCTCTGAAAGACAGAGTTCTAGAACAGAGGAAACACACAGCATTTTCAGAGCTAGTGTGGGGCACGTGTGTGTGTGTGTGTGTGTGTGTGTGTGTGTGTGTGTGTGTGTGTGTGTGTGGTGGAAAGGCTGTTGGAATATTCCTAATAATATATATAACTAGATAATTGATCAATAATGTTCATTCGCACTTTAACAAGATATCAGCTGCCCCAGTTCATTCCTAGGTCAGTATTCCTACGATCTCGCCACCATTTCATTGGGCAACTGCAAATTTGTTTAGCAGTTTATTATGAGATAAAGTTGTAGTTATAACTCTGTATGCTATATATATTTGATTTGTTGCTGCAGCATTAATAAATGAGAACTGAAATCTAGGTGGCTATGATTTATACCATGTTACTCATGCTGTGTTCCAAACAGGAACAGGAACAAAGTACAATAACTTGATTACTGTATTTCAGATGTCTGTACTTCAGTATCACCTTATTTCAGTGTTTTTGGAAACGCATTGTCAAAAAAATAACTACCACCCAGAAGGAATCAACCAACACGAATGAAACCTGGTGGGTAGGTGTGACATCATGAGACAGGAGTGAGACAGGAGTGAGACAGGAGTGAGACAGGAGTGAGACAGGAGTGTATATTGCATTTTCATTACCTAGAAACTTTATTTTCTAAAACGTGATCGGTCACACACGTTCATCACAGGAGGAAAACCCAGTCTTGGTAAACAACTTCTACACCCTCAGTCAGTCACAGTAAACTCCTCCTGCACTGTCAATCACAGTAAACTCCTCCTACACTGTCAATCACAGTAAACTCCTCCTACACTGTCAATCACAGTAAACTCCTCCTACACTGTCAATTATAGTAAACTCCTCCTACACTGTCAATCACAGTAAACTCCTCCTGCACTGTCAATTATAGTAAACTCCTCCTACACTGTCAATCACAGTAAACTCCTCCTACACTGTCAATTATAGTAAACTCCTCCTGCACTGTCAATTATAGTACACTGTCAATTATAGTAAACTCCTCCTGCACTGTCAATCACAGTAAACTCCTCCTACACTGTCAATTATAGTAAACTCCTCCTGCACTGTCAATCACAGTAAACTCCCCTACACTGCCAATTATAGCAAAGTCCTCCTGCACTGTCAATCACAGTAAACTCCTCCTACACTGTCAATTATAGCAAACTCCTCTTAGTCAATTATAGTAAACTCCTCCTACACTGTCAGTCACAGTAAACTCCCCTACACTGCCAATTATAGCAAACTCCTCTTAGTCAATTATAGTAAACTCCTCCTACACTGTCAGTCACAG
>CM067489.1:29482023-29493029 GCA_034552555.1 Semaprochilodus insignis
TACACTGTCAATTATAATAAACTCCTCCTACATTGTCAATCACAGTAAACTCCTCCTACACTGTCAATCACAGTAAACTCCTACACTGTCAATCACAGTAAACTCCTCCTACACTGTCAATCACAGTAAACTCCTACACTGTCAATCACAGTAAACTCCTCCTACACTGTCAATCACAGTAAACTCCTACACTGTCAATCACAGTAAACTCCTCCGACACTGTCAATTATAATAAACTCCTCCTAATTATAGCAAACTCCTCCTACACTGTCAGTTATAGCAAACTCCTCTTAGTCAATTATAGTAAACTCCTCCTACACTGTCAATCAAAGTAAACTCCTCCTACACTGTCAATCACAGTAAACTCCTCCTACACTGTCAATTACAGTAAACTACTCCTACATTGTCAATCACAGTAAACTCTTCCTACACTGTCAATCACAGTAAACTCTTCCTACACTGTCAATCACGGTAAACTCCTCCTACACTCTCAATCACAGTAAACTCCTCCTACACTGTCAATTATAGAAAATTCCTCCTACACTGTCAATTATAATAAACTCCTCCTACATTGTCAATCACAGTAAACTCCTCCTACACTGTCAATCACAGTAAACTCCTCCTACACTGTCAATCACAGTAAACTCCTCCTACACTGTCAATCACAGTAAACTCCTGCTACACTGTCAATCACAGTAAACTCCTGCTACACTGTGTACTCCTCTACACACTGTTAGTATCTACACTGTGTTCCAAATTATTATGCAAAAAGTGTTTAGGAGTGATAAGGTAAGAATTTTTTTGTTGTCAGTTAAACTCATTGATGGTGATGTGTGTCAGGGCTCTTTATATCACTGAAAGCAATTGCAGACACCTGTGCTAATTAGTTTGGCAGGTGTGTCCAATTAAAGGCAAGACTACTTAAGAAGGCTGTCCCACATTATTAAGCAGCCTACATTTTCAGCCAAAATGGGAAAGAAAAAGGATGTGTCGGCTGCTGAGAAGCAACAAATTGTGAAGTGTTTAGGTCAAGGCATGACTACAATCAACATTGCCAAGACACTTCATCGTGATCATCGCACAATCAAGAAGTATGTAGCTGATTCAGAGCACACACGTGTGCGTGCTGATAAGGGAAAATTGAGGACTCTTTCCAACAGGCAATTACATCAGGTTAAAAAAGCAGCTGCAAAAATGCCTTGTCATAGCAGCAGACAAGTTTTTGAAGCTGCTGGTGCCTCCAACGTCCCCTGAACAACAAGATGCAGGGTCCTTCAGAGGTTTGCAGCTGTGCGTAAGCCATCCTGTCGACCTCCTCTATCCACTGCACACAAGCAGAAACGGCTCCAGTGGGCCAAACAATACATGAAGACTGACTTCAAAACTGTTTTGTTCACCGATGAGTGCCGTGCAACGCTCGATGGTCCAGATGGATGGAGTGGAGGATGGCTGGTTGATGGACACCCCATGCAAACAAGGCTACGGCACCAACAAGGAGGAGGTGGAGCAATGTTTTGGGCTGGAATCATGGGGAGAGAGATTGTCGGCCCCTTTAGGATCCCTGAAGGGGTAAAGATGACCTCCATAATGTATGTGGAGTTTCTCAAACAGCACTTCCTGCCATGGTTCAAGAAGAAGAACCGTGCATTCCGCAGCAAGATCATTTTCATGCATGATAATGCACCGTCTCATGCTGCAAAGAACACATCTGCATCTCTGGCTGCTATGGGCATAAAAGGGGACAAACTTATGGTGTGACCCCCATGCTCCCCTGACCTCAACCCCATTGAGAACCTCTGGAGCATCATCAAAAGGAGTGTCTATGATGGCGGGAGGCAGTTCACATCTAAGCAACAGCTCTGGGAGGGTATTCTGTCCTCATGCAAAACAATTGAAGCAGATACCATCCAAAACCGGACAAATTCAATGGACGAGAGAGTTCAGAAGCTCCTTTCGAACAAGGGGTCCTATGTGCAAATGTAACATCACCTAGAATAAAGTTTTGACTTGAAAACTGTTTGATTTCAGTTTGTAATAACCTGCTAATGCTTATAATTTCACAAATGACCATTTTTTTTATTCTTTATAAAAATGAAAAGGTTGAAAACTCTGCTGTGCATAATAATTTGGAACATGCATTTTGAGTGCATTTTGAGTGCATTTTGAGTGTTTTATTTTTTTAAAAATATACTGTTATCATTGGCAGTTTGTTCAAAAACCTTTCAATTGTACTCTAATAGTTGATGACTGGAAAATTACAATGACTGTAATTCATATAGGTAATTTTGGAAAATCTGAGAAAATATTATTTGCATAATAAACATCCACATCTTTTCAACTTTTTTGTGGTAATTCTGTTCTTTTTTTTGTCTTCATCCACATGTGGTCGTGTAGCTGCAGCAACGGTGACGAGACGAGCAATTCTACAACACAGTCAGAGTTACAGCTCATCTACCAAAATGGCAGTGGGAGGTTCTTGATGTCATAAACGAATCCTATGATATGATGTAACTCAACTCCAGGGCCCTCTCGTTTGAAGGGGGGGGGGTATCCGAGCTTAACCTCATCTCTCTCTTAAGCTCCATGCTTAAATCTATACTGAAGTATAAAGTCATAACTGGACAGTGATGGTGCTAACTAGGACAGTGTTTACATAGTGAAGTCCACTGCAGCACTATTATGGCTCTGGCCTGCAGGGAGGAGGGACGGAGAGACGTGAAACTACAGCCTCTTCACTGAGGCAGAGAGAGCCAATTGACTGATAAAGATCGAGCTCGTTTTACAACATGCCCTTCAGTGACTGCGGCTGGGTCAGAGATGCAGCAGTGTGTGTGCGCACGCACGTGTGCATGTGCATGTGTATGTGTATGTATTTGTGCATAAATGGGAACTGTCTCTCTTGCCTCACTCTCACATGCCTCACACTGTAGTATAATATCTACATACAGACATATGGAAAAGTGTGACAGTCCCCTGGGACACCTAAGCTAAGTGACACATATGACACATCCTCTACAGGGAACACACTTAAATATGCTATTTCCTGCTAACTTTAGAGCACAATGTTTATTTATTTGCTGTGTTTAAAAAGGGAATATAAAATGTTCCTTAACATTTGTGCTGGTCACGTTTTTTTAGCTTTCCCAAATATGTTTAATTCACTTAAAATGCACGCTATTACCCTAATTTTACTTTTCACACTCTTTTAAATGCTTTAATCATTTTTAATCTCTATTCTCCTACATCTTCTATTTTTTAATTTTAATTTGAATTATGTTTGTATTATTATTTTGCTCATCTGTAAACCACTCTGAATGACCGCAGTGTATGAAAGGTGCTATATTAAAAACTGGCCTACAGCTGTACTAACAGAGGATTTCCTGTGTGTGTACTGACTTGCAGCACAGATATAGAAGTGCATCACTATGACACCTCAGTGCTTCCAGCAAGAACTATTAAATTGATATCTTATAATAAAAATTGTGAACCAATAAAAAAACAAAGCTAAATTTTAGTTTGTTTCCTGTAGCGCTGTGTTTCTCGACTCTGGTGATAGAGGCCCACTGGCCTGTACATTTGATCATAGTCCTTCCTTTAAACACACCCACTTTAACCCAACAAAGGACTGTTAATGAACCGGTTAGTTGGAATAGGTGAGCTGGGGCAGGGATACACTTCTGCAGACGACTTAGAACAAAATCTAATTTGATCAGGGATGCCCAAGCGTTATTAGAGCATGGGCTTGCCCTGTGCTGATGTTAATACACACAATCACTTACAATACTTAATTTGCATTTTGTATACTAATAATACAAGAAGAGCTAAAGGATGACTAGTCTGAGCTAAATTAGACTATTAGTCTGACGCACCCATAATACTTCATATCGCACACACTCATCACTCTGTGTAAAAGTGTACAACCTCATCCAGATATTTGACACTGGCTTCCTTTTTTGCATTTTCCAGATTTCTTCCAAATGGAATCACCTCCAAATCCAGGTGCTAGCTAGGACTTCCCCCCCAAAGCACATAATACTACCAATGCTGGGAAGGTGAGGGCTAGCACAAGCTTCCCCCCCCCAAGTCATGTGAATCCAGGCTTGGAGAGAAGAATAGCTGTGAGCTCTGTTATGCTGTGCAGTGGCTAGCATCGCTGTGAGCGATGGAGGGACGGGAAGGGCCATCCTATCCACCCAAAGAGACAAGGTTAGTTATGTTTTCTTGAAGCCCCCGCATTCTGCCAATGATAGGGCCAATGCTTAAATGGTGTAACGCAGGTTTCTGATTAATCTTAATAATCAAGATGTGCTCGTAGGGCAGCTCTCTTGCTCAGGAGCGCAGAAACGCAGGGGTAGCATAGCGGTCTGTGTCATGCAATTCAGTAAATATCTGTTTCATTGCATGGTCAGCTAATGCAATGAATGAAGGCTAAAAGAAGTGTAAGTCTGAGTATTGACCCCTAATGCATTGTTCTATGACTGTTTTGTGATTCTAATTTTGATCTCAAGTGTATTTTTTTTTATATAATACATTATACAGATTGTGTCTGCTTAAAAGGCTCAGAACTTCTAATGTAAGCCATTCCGAACGACCATACGGAAGAGAATACTGACCAAGTGAAACTTGACTTCGCTGTGAGGAAGAGGAATGCGGCCTACTCACCTGCGCACAAACTTGGATGTAATCTTGCTGATGATCCCGGTGGAGGTACCCCTTTGAGCCTGGGCTAGAGCTCCTGTGTCATGGGAGAGCGTGGGTGAGGCCGGTGGGCCATTGTAGGTGGCGCTGCGCCGGTCTCGAAGCTGAGCTCCATGGAAAGTGCTACGGCTAGAACTGCCTCGAGGGAAACGTGTCCGGTCTGGGGTTGTGCTGCTGATGCTGTGGGCTGACGGCGACGCTGCAGGAGCCCGGGCACTAGAGCCAGAGCTAGAGAGAGAGAGAGAGAGAGAGAGAGAGAGAGAGAGAGAGAGAGAGAGAGAGAGAGAGAAAGAGAGCAGGGCTAATGTAAGTTAACATATCTGAGAATGCTAAAAGGGCTTAAAAAAAAAACAGGAAAACAGATTTGAAGTGCGTCTTCTCTGAGAAAACACAGCATCAACCAATTATATACACTTGATGTATGGCTTCTGTCCAGCTGCCTTTAGGCCGAGTAATAGCTTCTCACCCCTTGTACTCTGTGTTGTCCTCGATGGGAGGCAGCGGAGACTTGGTGGGATGGCCTGAGGCGGACATAGACTTCACATGACGCGGCCTAGCTGAGGCTAGCGCTGACGAAGCTCCTGGAGACACGGAGGAGCCGCTTCCAGATGCAGACACCTCCGTCAGGCTAAAAGAGAAAACATACTTCTGTAGTGAAACTGTTGGCATGACATTGGGCCTGAAGCACTCCTTAAGTCCCTGCACCCTCCATGCAGGCCATCGTAATGCACCTCACCTGCTGTCCTTGCCATTGGGGATGGCTGAATAGCGATCCGTGCTAGAACGCTCACACACATATGTGTTCCTCCGCGTCATCCCTCCAGCTGCACTGTTCTGTTAGAGCAAATGAGAAAAAGAACAGGTCATTCATGCTCCTGGACAAAAAGCTCAATAGTAAACATCAGAGGTCATATCTGTGATCTAAGCTATGCACAAGGTGCTCATGTCTCACCCCTGAGGCTGTAGAGGACTTCCTACGTTCCTGTGCGGTCAGTGGTGACACAGCCATATCTCCCTTTGAGCTGGAGGCAGGGAGCTTGCGTGTCGCATCCCACTCCTCCTTCTTCTCTCCCTCCACACTGTTGGCCTGCACACGTTTGGTGTAGGACACGGCCGGTGGGATGGGGGGGGCAACTGCAAGGTCACACGCAGTCAAATTACACATTACAGACTCCCTTTTGGGCTACAGTTATGGCTTTTAATTAGATTTCTTCCACTGTATTCCCCACTGTCTATCTATGTATGTAACTATATCTCTATCACACACGCTCGCACACACGCACACACACTTAAGCATACACTGATCACATATTACATACACCCAATGCCAGGTCAGATAACCAAGCCTGCCAGTGTTACTGATGCTAAGTACTAGCATGTAGTACCACATTGGCAATTTTTGTTTGCTCCAGTTACCATACAGAAGCATTTTGTAGTTCTACAATTACAGACTGTAGTCCATCTGTTTCTCTGGATACTTTTTAGCCCCCCTTTCACCCTGTTCTTCACTGGTCAGGACCCCCAAAGAACCACCACAAAGCAGGTATTATCTGGGTGGTGGATCATTTTCAGCACCGTGTCTGTATATCACCTTGACGTGCCCTATAAAGGAGGGCTGGAGTCCAGCTCAATACAACCACACTGACCTACCATCATCATGACCAACAGCGATGCTGTTAGCTAGCTAGTTAATTAGCTACTGTCCTTTCTGCACTTTGGCCATGCAGTTCTTTGCTCTGATATCCAGACATATTGTGTACTGTTGTTTCTCCCTCTAGCTTTACTGTCCAACTTTCCATGTATAATCTAGATCTAAAAATCATTTAAGGTCATTTTGCAGAATAGGAGAAGATTAGGATAGAGTCTGCAGCTCACCATGGTCACTATAGCGACGCTGCTTCTGCGTGGCGGAAATACTGCGCTGCACTTTGGAGTGAGCTGGAGACTGCGAGGAGCTGTTATTCAGATCGCTGCTAGGTCGTGGCCTCTGACACAGGTTTGTAGTGGACAGCGACTCGCTCCCTTCAAACTGCGAAAACAGGCAACGGTACAGCATAAACATCACATCAACATAATAAACGATGACTCTTACCATGACTGTCTGAGTGTTACTGAGCCCGGTACTTGCCTCAGGAGGTTTTCTGCCCAACAGTAAGTAAGTAGCCATGATCTCATCATACCTCTGAGCCACTAAGGAATCAGTGATCTCATCTTTGGGGAAGCCCATTGTGATCATCAGATCTGAGAAAGGGAGAGTTAGTGAGAGTGTGAGCGAGAGAGAGAGAGAGAGAGAGAGAGAGAGAGAGAGAGAGAGTAGTTATACAACCTGTGACCTTAATTGTTAGTGAAAGAACATTTCAGCTTGGCTCTCCTGACATCTGCAGTATAGCTATGATTCAGCCATGCAGATCAGCAGAACAGGAAACACACCCATTTTTTAATATATTGCGGGTTCCTATTTGTCATGATTTTTGACGATGAAGAAATATTAGTACTTACACAGCTGCAAAACTCAAGAGGCAAGCAAAAGTAAGTTAAAATAATTAAGATGTTCTCTACAATGAACTTAGATATATAATTTTTCCTTCACATATTACAACAATTTTTATAATACATTATGTACTATGTATACTTAAGTTATTATCAGACACACACATTATTACACACCCACACTCACACCTAGGGGCAATTTAGTATCTCCATTTCGCCTGGCTGCATGTCTTTGGTCTATACAAAGTGTGAACAAAGATGCTGTAGCTTGACTAAGTGCATAAGTAAACTTAGTGCATAAAACATCTTTTTACGTGAACTTTAAAGTGAGTTAACATTCTGGAAAACAAGGTTTGGTGAAACAAAGTGTTGTGAAAGAAATTCATTTTTTAAGATTAGTCATGACATGATATCAGTCATGTGGATTTATCTTTGTTATAATCTAGATTCTGCTGCATATTTGTATACTTTGCTTGATCTTGAACAGCACTCCATGGGGACAGTAAAGAAAGCAGCTGAATGATTGTTTTCGGTTGCTGAAGGGGATAGTGTACTGTGGTTACATGTCATTTTCAGAGCTGTAGAGAACTTGACAGCTGGATCTTTTCTGTAAACAGTTGCAAAATGTTGCTGCTGTTTGGTTTTGCATGGTCGAACATTCAGATAAGCATTTCAAGCAGATAAGATATTTTTGTCTTTTGTCATTTTTATATAATTGTATGAATATTTTATGATAAAAAGGACTGTCGAAAATTATGTGGGATAAAATCTTGTTACATGCATCCTGTGAAGGTACCATTTTGGAGGTACAAGGGTTTTGTTCTGACAAATGACATTTTGATGTAAGACATGAAAGGCACCAAAAACATAAACAGTGAAGAAATTGGTATTGCTTGTGTCTAGATTGAGATTATAACACATTCAGACAGTACTGGACCTTCTTTCAAAGTTTTGTTTTAAACAGGCCCATGTCCATGTCCAATTCCTGAAGTTTGCTTTAGTTGTTATTGTTTATGTTTGTCTCAGTCGGGCTCCCCCCTGGCTTTGAGGAATTGGATCCTGTTGCAAAATAAATGACCCAGTGACGCGCAAATGAAATAAAGCGGAGGCCCGCAATGTATTATACCTCCAAAGTAAAGGATTCTTCTTCATCAGTGTCAGAACAGTGTTTCGACATCAGAGAGTAAAAGGAGAGAGAGGGAGAGAGAGAGAGGGAACAAAAAAAGGATCAAGAGATACGTACTCACAAGCATACAAGTCTGTGCGTCTGTGTGCAATTTGTTTTACTTTTTGCGTTTTATTTGCTGACCACTGCAGGCATACCTATTAATCTTTACTTTATGACTGAGGGAATGGAAATAAAACAGAGGCTCGAATACCTGTTGTTTACCTGCTAGAATACATGCTAATAATATTACCATTTGAAGTTTAACATTCTGTTCATACTGGTACACTTAGTAAACACAGAATTGACTAAATATTATTTCTGACAGTTTTGTCTGACAGTTTCTCAAAAACGTAGCTTTGCCTGCAAGTGTTATAATACAGAGGACAATTTCCAACTGAGGACACATAAACAATATAATAAATAAACAAATATTACTCACTGTTGTCCTCTGAAAGTGTTGTTTTTTTTTTTCATAAGGAACAACGAATTCCATGCTTCCATTATGTGTATTTATAAAAACACTTCTTTTCAACATGCGGCCTCGTAACCTTAAATGACTCCCCTGCTGACATACCTTACCTCTGTTTCCACAGGTACGTCTAGAATGGCCGACAGACCTGGCAATTAACCCCATGGACAACTCCATCTACGTGCTGGATAATAATGTAGTCCTTCAGATCACAGAAAACCGGCAAGTTCGGATCGTAGCCGGACGACCCATGCACTGCCAGGTCCCAGGCATTGAGTACAGCCTGGGCAAGCGTGCCACCCAGACCACATTAGAGGGAGCCACAGCTATCGCCCTGTCCTTCAGCGGTGTGTTGTATATCGCTGAGACAGATGAGAAGAAGATCAATCGCATCCGACAAGTAGGGACACCACTCAGTACATAAACAAATTTGCTTGTCACTGCTATTCCCACAACACTACTTACAAAGTAGTGAAATATGTACAACTGCATGTTTATTTTGCATTTTAATGATTAAAATAGTGTGACCATTTTAAACTAAACGTTATTTAATATTATTACAATCAGTTAAAATTGATTCCAATATTCCAAAATTTATGGATCCATGCATTATTTTTATTTTTATTATTTTTATTTATTTTTTTATTTTTAATCCCGACTGAAGTGAATGTCTGTCTTGGATAATGTTGTTGAATTTATAGTAGGACATTGTATAAGAGAAATTCATTAATAAGGATTTTGACTTAACTTAGTAATAGTCTTGGCAGACTTGTAACAGTGCCTATCCTTAACCTCAGGTCAGCACTGATGGGGAAATCTCCCACCTGGCGGGTGCACCGTCTGACTGCGACTGTAAGAATGATGCTAATTGTGACTGCTACCTGACTGGCGATGGCTACGCTAAGGACGCCCGTCTGAATGACCCATCATCTCTCACCATCTCTCCAGATGGGACACTGTATGTGGCAGATTTGGGAAACATTCGAATCCGTGCCATATCCCAAAACCGCCCTCCACAGGGCTCTTCTGGCCTATATGAAGTCGCTTCTCCAGCCTCACAGGAGCTCTATGTGTTTGACTCTAACGGAACACACCAGTACACAATGAGCCTGGTAACCGGAGACTACAAATACAACTTCAGCTACAGCAACGAGGATGATGTCACCGCTGTAACTGATAGCAATGGAAACACACTGCGCGTCCGCCGCGACCCTAACCGCATGCCTGTCCGCATTGTCGCCCCTGACAACCAGGTAATCTGGCTGACCATAGGAACAAATGGTGGGCTGAAGACGCTGACGGCGCAGGGGCAGGAACTAGTGCTCTTCACGTATCATGGAAACAGTGGTCTGCTTGCCACCAAGAGCACCCAGATTGGCTGGACCACCTTCTATGAGTGAGTGCTGAATTAAACCTCAATTTGCAATACATTTCAATTCAGTTCAGTTATCATCCAACTCATCATCAGCCAGTTAACAAGCCCTTCTTAAGTTGAAGTGAGCGTGGTGACCAATTTGTCATTTAACCAAGACATATTTGCCACAGTTATCCCTGAAGCTACAGGGCTACCGTGGCTAACAAGTAGTGGAAGATTACATAAAATAGCATTGTAAAACTGCATGCCTACATCTTCACACTGTATTGAGTTGTTAAGTAATCTTACATAGACTTGCTCATGTGGTGTCCGACACTGTCTAACATTTGAGATTACTTGACACAAGAATTTGACAGAGTTTGAGGCAAGTCTGTGATGAATTTGGCATGCAGTTTGCACCAGTAGTGCACTGTAGGTTTCCATTACTTGTTAGCTACATTAGCTAGCTTCAGGGCAAGCAAACTTCAACTTTTTTCACCATACTGTCATTTATTCATGTACTGTATTATGCTGTATTATACTGTACTGTATTGTACTGTATTATATATATATATTTACAAGATGTGTGGATTGTCTCAGCTTTGGTTCCTGAGAGCTTTGGCTTTGCTTTAGTCACAGTCTGTGGTCTCTGATGGCAAACATATATGAACATGTATGCAATTAAAATAGATGAGTATACATTTCAAGGACAAAGGCACTGCCAGCAAGTGGCAAACGTGTCAGGCTGTATGAACATTTGAAGTTTGTTTGTCCTGTAAACAACTTAAGTGCTAGCGTGTGTGTGGCCATACTGCTGCAGAGAGTAG
>CM067489.1:29494022-29526874 GCA_034552555.1 Semaprochilodus insignis
TATATATATATATATATATATATATATATATATATATATATATATATATATATATATGTCTATTCTTTAATGTCACTGATATTGTCCATAGCAGTGATAATAATAATAATAATAATAATAATAATAATAATAATAATAATAATAATAGTGAAGTGTCAGAGTGCAATGCAATGGTAGCATATCAGAAGGAAATATATTGGTATGATGGTATGGTATTGATATATATAATCTGAACTGAATTAACATTAAAAACACAATAAAAAAAATTGACACACTGGATTCAGTAGGTTGCGACACACAACCTCACTGCTACAAGTTACAGACTGCTCCTTTAAAGCTTGTATGTGTTACAAACACCCCAGTGTACATAGCTGAGTCTCGTGTAGCTGAGTCTCGGGATGCCTGTGAAGTGTGGCTGAGAGACAGCTTGTCCTCCTCTCTCTCCCTCCATGTTACACACTTTATTAGCAGCCCCACTGCAGCCTGACCAGCCTGCCCTAGTAGCTCCCACCAGCTTGCTAAAAATGGCTGGACACGCAACAGGATGCGCTTTCTTTCTGAAGCACAGGCTTCTGTTTCCTCCTTAGAGAAAACCCAACCATAAAGACTCAAGAACTCATACAAACAGACTTGCTATTCAAAAGGCCTAAACAGACTCTTTTTTTATGGCCAGAGCAACAGGAGGTCCTTTCTGTGAATGAAGAGCGAATGAATGAAGCCTCCTTCTCTTGCCATTCCGTCCAATGAGCGGTCACTTGGCTGGTCTCTTACTCTGACGTGATTGGATAAGAGGTGTCACTGACTTGTGAGTGCTACAGACATGCTCACTGGAAAGGCAAGTGCACTGGCCACAATGTGAAGACATTCCCAACATGGAAATACGTGAAGCTTTATTCTCTTCAGATTCTCAGGAATGAGCCATCATTCCAAATGCTCCGTCACAGACGGCAGGAGATGACACGGATGCTGCTATGGTCTTATGTGCTGCGAGCTGCAAGATCACATCGACTATTCAAGCGTTCAGTTTTATCCATTACTCCGAGTGCTTCTACCATAATGTGAACAAATCACAGGCCTAACGTCAACAGAGAGAGTGCAGGGCGGAGACAGGGCTGAGAACAAGTGTGGGATACCAGGAAAAAGAAAGAGGGGGTGTGTTCATTCAACTTCATCAACTGCAGGGCACAAAAACCCAACAATACACTCTGACAGATCAATTTATCACATGACAAAGCTGTCGTAGAAACACTTTGTCCCTGGACGCACCTCTTCAGATGCTCTGCATTTTTTGGGGGGAGCTCTGGAAGCGTAAACAGCTTTACATGGGAACAGAATTTTGGGGAATATGGAAGCCCACCATAACAGATACCTATTACCAGTTAAATCCAAATCAGGAAGTTTAGGATGTAAGATGAAAGGATTAACAATCTTCATCTACAAGTTAAACATGGAAACCAGAAACGAGGAGAACAAAGTTTTTGTATCTTTCATCTGTACACCAGCATCGTTCCTTCATCCATTCACTTCTTTAACCATACACCAGCATCGATCCTTTATCCATTCACTACTACTCCTTTAACCATACACCAGCATTGTTCCATCATCTGTTCACTCCTTTAACAATACACCAGCATTGTTCCATCATCTGTTCACTCCTTTAACAATACACCAACATTGTTCCATCATCCGTTCACTCCTTTATCCAGCACTGTTTCTTCATCTGTTCATTCTTTATCCGTACACCAACACAGGTAGTATGTGGGTGGTGGATCATTCTCAGCACTGCAGTGACACTGCCGTGGTGGTGGTGTGTTAGTGTGGTGCTGGTGTGAGTGGATCAGACACAGCAGTAAAGTCTATACCAAGTGGCACTCTATGCATTTTGGGTCCGTTTATTTAGTGTGTGCATGTAAAAGGAGATTATCATCAGATTGTTGAGTTGAACAAGCACAAACATCTCAGTCTTAATCTGTAATCAGTGTGGAAACCGGAATTGGTGAAAATCCTTCAGCATGTCAGCATGTGCAAGCAGTCCAAGCATGACGGGTTCCTGTTCGCATAGTCAAGACTAAAAGACTTGTGATGATATTAAACACTTTTGATTTTATTGGAAAGGACAAGGCGAGAAGACGACTGAGCTAAGACGGCTATCCTGACCACCTTGCACCAAAGGATCGAGATGACGGGAACGCGTGCAGGGGGGGGTGGGTGTAAAACAGAATTTCCAGTGAATCGTTTCTTTAACTACCAGCGGAACAACTGATAAGAGTTGAGGCACTTCACAGTAATGACACTGATTTCTACAATGTCAATATCTACTACAACAATAACAGCAAATGACATAACTTTGTCTGAGAAGCCCCATGTTGGAGTATCTGCTGGATGCTGGACACTTAAAGCTGGAACAAGCTCTGTTACCTATGTTCTGACCTCTGACCCCTAGCTGTTGTATGCCTGTCTCTGTTTGTCTCACACAGGCTTAACCTCAGCACTTCAGAGGCCATTTGACCCTGTTTCTCCAGATTTAACACACTCACATATACAGTACGTAGTAAACACAAATGCTGAACAAAGGCCGACTTCAAAACAGGATAATGACACATAGAGAAAAAAATGTTCTCCAACTCACTGAGGTTAGCCGGAACCAATTAAGCACTTCCAGAGGCTTCCAGATCAGAGAGTGTAGCATGATAACCATGTGCTGAGTGATAGTCTAACAAGTTCCCACAACAGAACCCCTCTAACACAATGATTAAAGTCTCTGTGAAGTTTTAAGTGGTCACTATTGATCTTGTTTGACTAATGCTTAATATATGTGGATTAATTTTACAACCTACAGAGCTCCAAATGTCACGGGAAACAGAGTAAAGTGTTTAATATGTCTGGTTTAGTATTAAACATCCAGCAAAGCTTGACTGATAAATATTAGACCTAACATTTGGCTTTCAAAAACGCTGATCAGACCTGATTCTGAGAACTGGGTGTGTGTGGCTAATGTTTAACTTGATTGACAGCTATAAAAAAAAAACAATAACGTCATTCGGCTTTTATGTGACGCTAACTGGACAAACAACATCACCAACAAACAGATGTGCAGAATGAAGAAGGAATGTTGGTGTATGGATAAAGGAATCAAGGGATGACAGAACAATGTTGGTGATGGATAAGGGAATGAACAGATGAAAAAAAACAAATGTTGGTGTACGGATAAAGGAATGAAGAGATGACAGAACAATGTTGGTGTACGGATAAAGGAATAAACGAATAAAGGAACAATGTTGGTGTATGGATAAAGGAATGAATGGATGAAGGAAGGCAGGGGATACAGGCAGCTACAGACAGGAGGTCTAGCTTGCTAGCTGCTGGTGAGCTTTAGCTCACTAAGTTTCTCTGACACTGAAAGTGAACTGAAACTGTGTTGTGTGGGCGGGGCCAGAGACATCAGCCTTGTGATTGGTCAGGGAAAGCTTACGAAAGTGTTACCCAGGATTAGGAGCGCCCAGTTTGCATGGAAAGGAGAGGAATCTTTTAAGGGTCACTGGAACATTATTCAGAGGGTTTACTCAGTACAGGTTTACTGTTTACCTGCAAGAACAAGATTCACCTCATTAGAAAGAGAACACAAATTTAAGGGGTTCTTTAAAAGGGGGGGGTCTAAAAAAGGCATTATTCCCAAACACAAATACCTTGCGTTTTTTATTCTTCTATTTAACTATTATCAACTTTATACATGACAGCTCAGACGACGTGTAGCTTCACTGGTTGTTTTAGCCTGTAAACCAAATGGTTCTATTTGTACTGTAGACATTACAAACGCTGGATCACATCAGCACTACTGGGGAGCAACACCGTGTGCATGTAAAGCTTATTTGTGTGTGCTATGTTTGTCTGTCTGACCACAAGCTGGTCATCAATCTTCCTGTCAGAGAAGGAGGCACAGATGATCACTGTAGGACACGCATGCACGTATACAGACACACATCAATCACAAATCCATCATAATGACAACCGAGAACCACTTTTTCTATCCTTCTATAATGGACAGTTGCGTTAGGAAAGAGGCACACATGCCGAATAATGTTTGTAAAAATGTTATTGATGGCTATTTGGGGAAAAACAAGGCTATTTCCCAAAACAAGGATGAAAGATGACTTGCATTCCAGTGTTAATAGAAGTCTAGCTTTAATGGCCCAATCCATCTGGTCAAACGCAGACCGGTATCTCTCGACACTACTTTAGGACATAAGCAAAGAGTCGAGGGACCAAAGCACAGTTCACTCTGGAGGAGAAAGATGAGGGTCTTTTACAAGGTCACAGCTGAACAGTACACAAAGACTTCAGCATCATCCTCCATAGTGGGTATCGATTAGCTTCGAGTCCAACTGCACGAGTCACACACGAAAAATGATTGGGCTACATAATTACATAATGTTGGTGCATGGAGAAAGGAATGAACGGATGATGGAGCAATGTTGGTGTTTGGAGAAAGGAATGAAGGGATGAAGGAACAATGTTGCAGATGGACAAAGGGATGAGGGAACAATGTTGGTGTATGGATAAAGGAATGAATGGATGAAGGAACAATGCTGGTGTATGGAGAAAGGAATGAAGGGATGAAGGAACAATGTTGCAGATGGACAAAGGGATGAGGGAACAATGTTGGTGTATGGATAAAGGAATGAATGGATGAAGGAACAATGCTGGTGTATGGAGAAAGGAATGAAGGGATGAAGGAACAATGTTGCAGATGGACAAAGGGATGAGGGAACAATGTTGGTGTATGGATAAAGGAATGAACGGATGAAGGAACAATGCTGGTGTATGGAGAAAGGAATGAAGGGATGAAGGAACAATGTTGCAGATGGACAAAGGGATGAGGGAACAATGTTGGTGTATGGATAAAGGAATGAACGGATGAAGGAACAATGTTGCAGATGGACAAAGGGATGAAGGGATGAGGGAACAATGCTGGTGTATGGATAAAGGAATGAAGGGATGAAGGAACAATGTTGATGATGGATAAAGGAATGAATGGATGAAGGAACAATGTTGATGATGGATAAAGGAATGAATGGATGAAGGAACAATGTTGGTGTATGGATAAAGGAATGAAGGGATGAAGGAACAATGTTCATGATGGATAAAGGAATGAACAGATAAAGGAACAATCCTGATGTACAGATAAAGGAATGAAGTGATGAAGGAACAATGTTGATGATGGATAAAGGAATGAACGGATGAAGGAACAATGTTGATGGATAAAGGAATGAAGTAGCGATAGGCAGCTGAAGACAGGAGGTCAAACTTGCTAGCATTTGGTTATGCTGGTTAGCTTTAGCTCGCCAGGTCTCTCTGAATCTGAATCTGTTCTGTGTGGGCGGGGCCAGAGATATCAGCCTTGTGATTGGTCAGGGGAATGCTTACAGAAGTGTTACCCAAGAGTAGGACCGCCCAGTTTACATGGGGAGGAGAGAAATATGGTGAGATGTGTCGACCGTTTATTGGTCAGTGGTACATTATTTGAAGGGTATACTTAGTACATGTTTACCTGCAAGAACAAGATTAACCTGACTAGCCCTGGGTCTCCACGGGGGGGTGGGGGCGTGGGTAGGGGGGGTGTACACCAGATGGCTATTATGGGATGTAAATTTGACTTTCCAGGTACATATGCTAACGGATTTATATGAATTCACTTCAATTTTGAACGCAAGTCTATCAGAGCTGTTATGATGTTAGCTCTGAGTCACTGCAGCTCCTGCACTGCAGCTGCTGCATGCAAGGTCAGATGAGGTGACATGCTCTATGCCATCAGCTCCCAGTGCTGCACAGTTTCATTATCACCATCATCAGCACCAAGACTAAACCACTATAAATTAATGAACAGTCCATTTATATACAGCGTCCTCCAAATCACGAGGCCACAATGCGGTACAGTAATCACAACACAAGAGATAAATAAAAAGACAGACAGCTCATTAAATCAGCACTGATGAACAGAATACACACACAGACTAGGGTTATCATAACCACATCAACCCAGGTCAGTCGCTCTTTAAAAGTTCTTGTTCCTAATGTTCTTTCACAAGCAAGGTGGTGATGAAGAAAAAGTGAAAACAGACAGAAGTGCTCACCTTTTGTAAACTAGTGGGGTTTAACTGCGTCTTATCAATAATCTTTACTGCAACCTGAAAAAGAGAGAGAGAGGTGTTAATTAGTAGGATTTAGCAAGAAATAGAACCTGACCGTCACATTGGTTCAACAACCTGTAGTTCTAATAAAGACCTGGAGAAAGATTGAGTTAGTTCAGTTATTTCAGAAAAGACAAAATGATGAATTACCTCACGTTTGAGCTAGTTCAGAAGTTTGGGTCATGTATTTAAGGCCATGTATTTGAGCTAGTCCAGAGAGGTTTCAGCCATGTATTTAAGGTCATGTATTTGAGCTAGTTCAGAGGTTTGGGTCATGTATTTAAGGCCATGTATTTGAGCTAGTCCAGAGAGGTTTCAGCCATGTATTTAAGGCCATGTATTTGAGCTAGTTCAGAGGTTTGGGCCATGTATTTAAGGCCATGTATTTGAGCTAGTCCAGAGAGATTTCAGCCATGTATTTAAGGTCATGTATTTGAGCTAGTTCAGAGGTTTGGGCCATGTATTTAAGGCCATGTATTTGAGCTAGTTCAGAGATTTGGGCCATGTTTTTAAGGCCATGTATTTGAGCTAGTCCAGAGAGGTTTCAGCCATGTATTTAAGGCCATGTATTTGAGCTAGTTCAGAGGTTTCAGCCATGTATTTAAGGCCATGTATTTGAGCTATTTCAGAGGTCTGGGTCATGTATTTAAGGCCATGTATTTGAGCTAGTCCAGAGAGGTTTCAGCCATGTATTTAAGGTCATGTATTTGAGCTAGTTCAGAGGTTTGGGTCATGTATTTAAGGCCATGTATTTGAGCTAGTTCAGAGAGGTTTCAGCCATGTATTTAAGGCCATGTATTTGAGCTAGTTCAGAGAGGTTTCAGCCATGTATTTAAGGACACAAGGACACACAGGCTCATCTCAATTCCAGAATGAGCAGGGTCTATTGGAAAATGCACACACAAACCCCCAGGCATAAACTGACATTCACACAAACACACATACACACACACACACCCAACCACACACACAACCAAAGTAACTGGCCAAAAAAACAAGACCTCTGATTCAGAACGTCTGCAGAGATGACAAGTACCATCTACAACCTGGACTGGTATTTCTCATCTTGTTGAATAGGCCCTGGCTCAACGCCATCGTCACCAGCAGCTAATATAAAGTCTAAGCAGAGCTACGGGCCTTCAAGCACGTTCTACAGCATTTTTAACACCAGCTGTAAGTACTAGGCATAGGGTAAACTCTCTCGAAATCACTCAGCTAAAAGCAGAACGTATGTAAACAATTCCAGTGTTCATAAATGTAAACTTTTCAACTGTCCTATTCAGCAAACAATCAGAGAGTAGACAAAGGAGAACTCGCATGAGCTATTTTCAAGCCTATTGCAGTTTATGTTGAGGAACACTCTCTGTTCCTGGCTTTGCTAATGAGAGAGCAGCTTGAGTGTATGAGAGAAATATGTACAGCAAGATCTAACGGCTACGGGGCACGGACGTCATCAGCTGTCCAGGCGTGTGGACATAACCGTTTCATGGCTTATGTAATACTGAGTTTCCTGACGGTCCTGTGGACGACTCTGACGTACATGGCATCAATAATGGATTGTGTTTCCAACTCTAGGTAAGTGCCTGCTTTTATCTTTTACTTTTAGAACTCATTACTTTTATAAACATCTCAAGCCAACCCAACCCAAAGTTCGCATACAGGCTTGACTTCAGATTTAAGCTGATGTCAATTATGCAGCGTTTATAATTTGATGTTCTGGTCCCAGCATGACTGGTACTTTTTCTATAGAGTCAATAATTTAATTCTGGGTTCATACTTTATGCAGATACACCATATTGCCAAAAGTATTCACTCACTCACCCAAATCATTGAATTCAGGTGTTCCAATCATTTCCATGGCCACAGGTGTATAAAACCAACCACCTAGGCATACAGACTGCTTCTACACACATTAACGAAAGAATGGGTCGCTCTCAGGAGCCTACATCACCAAGCACAACGCAAAGCGTCGAATGCAGTGGTGTAAAGCGCCGTCACTGGACTCTAAAGCAGTGGAGACGTGTTCTCTGGAGTGACGAGTCACGCTTCTCCGTCTGGCAATCCGATGGATGAGTCTGGGTTTGGTGCTTGCCAGGAGAACGGTACTTGTCTGAGTGCATTGTGCCGAGTGTAAAGTTAGGTGTAGGGGGATTATGGTGTGGGGTTGTAGTTCAGGAGTTGGGCTCGGCCCCTTAGTTCCAGTGAAAGGAACTCTTAATGCTTCAGCAGACCAAGAGATTTCGGACAATTTCATGCTCCCGAATTTGTGGGAACAGTTTGGGGATGGCCCCGTCCTGTCCCAACATGAGTGCACAAAGCAAGGCCCATAAAGACATGGATGAGCACGTTTGGTGTGGAAGAACTTGACTGGCCTGCATAGAGTCCTGACTTCAACCCGATAGAACACCTTTGGGATGAATTAGAGCAGAGACTGCAAGCCAGGCCTTCTTGTCCAACATCAGTGTCTGACCTCACAAATGTGCTTCTGGAAGAATGGTCAAAAATTCCCATGAACACATTCCTAAACCTTGTGGAAAGCCTTCCTAGAAGAGTTGAACCTGTTCTAGCTGTAAAGGTTGGGCCGACATCATATTAAACCCTATGGATTAAGATTGGGATGTCACCCAAGTTCATATGCGTCTGAAGGCAGACGAGCAAATACTTTTTGCAATATAGTGTATCATGAATGTCGTAACTGAGGAGACATAAAATGCTGTAACTGAGATGTCGTCAGATAAAAGAGGAGACAAAACGCTGAATTACCTCACGTAACGTTAAAACATGCCGCGCCAGTTTCACTTTGGCGAAGTTGCCCTTGCCGATCGTCTTCAGTAACCTGTAGTTGCCAATATGAGGCTGTTCGTCTGTGATGGATGCCACAGAGTTCCGACATCGTGGGAGACTCTGCCGACTGGCTGATTTTGCTGGAGGTGCTGGGGGTTCCGCATAGCCATCCACTGACGTATGCTGGAAGACAGAAAGACAGGGAAATCAGGAAACTAGTAAACTGTAGAAACCTTTTTTATCATACAGTGAGAGTCAAACAGAGCTCTCCAGACGCACATGCCCTGAAGTCATGTTTCACTATTGTTTTTGATGTGTTAAAAAAAAAAAAAATCTTATCCCGCTGCTCACTTGAAAAGGGTTGGATAATAAAATGACACTTCCTCTATATGACATGGATTGCCACTAGGGTCTTTATATGGGCTGCACAGGAACGACGTGAGATGTCCAGTCCAGATGGGCCAGTCTGTTTGCAGACCAGGTATTCATTCTACCTTCACCTGGACAGGACAACCCTTAGCCACAAAATGACTGTAGAAAGAGTACTCAAAGAGATCCCAGTCAAACTTGGTTAAGGAGGTGGCCAGACCTGGCGAGATCAGACCTGGCCTCTCCCGACCATCTCTGACAATTTCCAGATTCGCAGAGTCACTCTCTGCAGCACATGGATACCAGTTTTTAAACCAGGTTTTCCTTCCTCCTGACTCAATAACGCCAACTCTTTCAATTTTAACAGAGACATTTTCAAAGAAAACCTGCTGCCAGTAGAGGAGTATCTAATCACAATATCCAAAAAGTCTAGTTTATTTAATCATCACACAACAACAACAAAACACTTATTATTAAATACTAATTAAATACTTATTACTTCTTTATTTCACTTTCATGGAACCAGTTTTTAGCTGTTCTCACCTGCTGTTTGTTTTATCCCCCTTTGATCCACCCACCCTCATCCATCCTCAATTATATCAGAATCAGGTTAATTGTAGTTAATTGTAAAAAAGTATGTTGTTCGTGTCTCTCTAGTATTGTACCAATAGACACATAACTAACTGACAGTCAACAATATACACAATGAATCCACATATACACATATACATACAGACACTGTACAATATACATATTGTGCACTTCACTGTTGCTGTTCACATATTGTGCTCACTTCACTGTTGGCTAGAGCTGGGCCATGTGACAATATTTACTTTTATCATGACAAAGTACATGACAATGTCACGACACATTTCTGAGCAAATGATGGAGATTGTCAATACTAGAAAACACTTCCTAACTGCATGTTTGATTAAAGGGAGATAATAATTTGCCCTGTTTAATTGGATTTAGTGCAGCATGGTACAAGAAACGTGGAAAACGTGCCTCTACTTTGCCTCTTTGACTTACCAGAAGTCAGCAAACACACTCACGCACACTCACAGTCACGGACACACATGCACACACGCTGACCCACGCACGCACGCACGCACGCACGCACGCACAATATTTATTATAGCCTTCATTACCAACAATGTAACTATAGCAAGTTTTAAAGGGGGATTATAACAATAACAATAACAATCATAATAATAATAATAATAATAATAATAATAATAATGGCTCGTGAACCACCTGTAGATGAGTCAAGGCCAGTCAGACCAATTTCTAGGATAACTGCTAATTGCAAGTCCAACAAAAGAGTAAAAACAGGAAACGTGACAAGCCACATGTCTAAGACTCACTCAGCAGCCACCGAGGTGCTGCTGTCTGCAAGCGGCCGTATAAAAGGCTGCAGTGATTGATGCAGAAGCGTCTGTGAGCAGCACTCAGCGGTGCAGCAGCCACTCTTTGTGGAAAATGTTCTTATTAATTTTATTCTATTTATTAAAGCTAATGTTTGACTTGTCTCGGGCGGCTTGTGGTTCACCATTTTTGGGCTTACTGGGTTTTCATGGTAGGGCAACATCTGTATCATGAGATGTCAAACAGGCCTTCATTTTTATAGTGGGGGAAAAATGAGTATTTAGACCCCTCGGACACTTCAAATGAACGACGAGGTGATCAGGACCGACTGCATACAAAGTGGGACAAGCGGTTTCTGTAAAAACATGTTACTGTTCTGCAAAATACTGTTTAATATACTACCAGTTTAAAAACAAGTCAAATTTTAGAAACTAAAATAATCCAGTGCAAATTGCACCTGGTACCATTACAAAAGGCATTACTGAGTTGATTTCAAGCAACAACGAATCATAATGTAGGTGACAGAGCTTCCTAAAGTTCTCAGGATGAAAAGTAAATGACCTTTGACTTACAAAAAGCTAAAAGAGCTTAAACATCCCTGTCAAACTGTTTCAGTAACGTAAGTGGGAAGTTCATGGAACTTTGAAGACAACTCTGCCATTCAAGATCACCCTCAATATTTAGTGTTTCTGAGGTTTGATGAGTTGGAACTGATATAAAAAACCCAGTAAAGATGGAATTCAAATGAATACTTTCAACATCTGTGAGTAGAATGATCTCTGAGTGCTAAAGACTTCCACAATATGCTCAGAAAAGTGCTTTGTAATGTAACGTATTACAATATTGATACAGTACCGTCATGTTGCCCATCCCAACGGAACCACAACTACCTGTGACCAGAAAGATGTGCCAACCTAGATTTCACAACATGCTCTGAGACTAATGGTCTCCACAATGATCTCAGTTCCACACCACATGCAAAAGCGCAGAAATGCAGAAATTCAGAAATTCAGCTGTTCACGTTTAGAGAAATCCAATATCATATGATCCCAAGGACAGTCACAGTGAAGCATGGTGGTGGGAGCTTCATAACATGGATCTGCTGCTTTGCGGTCGGGACTGGAGCATTACATGTCATCAAAGGAAACAGGATTGGAGCGATGGACTGGGACAAATCAGAGATCATTCGGACCCCGTGTCTACGATTGGTCCAAAGAATTTGTTGGAGCCATTCGTTTACAATGTGCCTTCACCGCGTCATAATTCATTTACACGAAGTTCAGAAAATCTCAACTCGATTGTTGCTCTGTCGCCTGCCGTTTGCCGCTAAATCGTGGCTACAAACCGAGTACTCTCTTAGGAAATGACAGGTCGCTTGTTGCTGTGTCGCCTGCTAGTGTGAACGTAGGGTTAGTTGTTTAAAGGCCTATTCTGGTGGGATTAGTTTTACCACAAGAGGTCCGGTAATGTAATAAAAGCAAACCTGACTGGCTGATTCAGACAAAAACAACACATCGTGCAGCTAACCACCATATAGACTAGCGTTAGGCTAGTGAAGTGGCTTCATTCAACTTGTCAAACGGTGCGCAACAAGACAGAAAACGTGGTGAAACTTTCATTTTATAGATATTTCATTTTCCCTCTTCTTGTAATCAAGCCATCATCAAAAATGCAGCGGATATCTTGGAATTAACCAGAGGATTAAGGGTCATTTCAAGCTCCATTTTTGCTGACAGCCATGTCTTCATGTGAAAAAAAAAGATCTGCCACTTTCTTGCCTATTTTCTCATTCCACCTTAAAGAGTGTAGCAGTTATTAAGACAATTAGGGCCCAACTGAAACTGCTGCACCATTTAAGACCGAAGGAGAAAATTGGAATAAGAAGCTGACGATTAGGAAGCGTCTTCAGTCTTATCGCTTTCTATTACCCAGGTGTTATATTACCGAGCTGTGGATTTGAACAGGACTACTGTTACTGAGGAGCTCCGAGTTGGGCAAATTATAGGAGGTAATTAATTCCGGAATCATTACTTAGTAGATTAGGACATGGAAGTTGCACTGGACTAAAATCACACAAAGTTACACCAAAGTTACACCAAAGTTACACCAAAGTTACACCATATCCCCATGCAAAACTAATACCACTTGAATAAGGCCTAAGAGAGGGACTGGATTGGTATCAGTATTGACAGACACTTAGTATCAGTCACGGTATCAGTATTGGCATCAGACACGAAAGTGTTATCGAGCCAGACCTACATTACACCAACACATGCACAGGCAACAATTAGCCATGGCATGACTTGTTAAAACGAAGAAACGATATTCTTAAGACCTTCCAAACAGTCCCACAGCACTAAGGCCATCCCCCTTAATATGGACGTCCATCTTTCTTGTGGTGATGTGGTCTCGAGTGTCCAGGACAAAGATGGGAACCTCTAAAACTGTGTAACCGAATCCCCTGGTTACGCCACTACAGCCCTGGCAACATTAAGAATATATGCATGAAGCGCGTCATATACACACGGTTCCCACTGACTGGAAAAAAGGAATTAATGTAAATTGTCTTTATGTCTATTAAAGGGGGAAATGAAAACTACTACAAAGGTGTCTACACCACACACAATAACTGGAAATAATGGGTCATGTGGTATTTATGATATTAGACACACAAGGCCTTTAGTGTGATCAGCACAACACAAAGGTCTGAGAAGTCGGAGATTTTCCCCCATCAGTCTGAGCTGCCATGTCTCATAAAGGGCTTGTGGTTTCTGAGTACACAAGCCCAAAATATTGCTGGCGTGAGTAAGCACATCTAAATGTCCTCTCATGTTTCCAGAAAGTGATAGGAAATGTGGAAAACAACTCGTGCTTTTTTAACGAAGCTTCCACTTTAAGGGAGTTTAGCGTCACTCAAGCAAATTTTGAGAAGGTCTAGCTTAAAAGAGGAACTCCACCGATTTCTCAAACATTCCACGTACTAGATAACTGAGATGTAAACAGAGTCATTCAGAGTGGACTGGTGTGAAATGCTCCGTGCTAGACGACCTTGTTTGAGTCAGAACTGTTCACAGTGGTGGTGATAGGAACCAGACAACCACCTCTAAAAGATCCCTCACAGAAAGTTATTGCGTGAACCGGTTGGATATGCGCTGTCTACCGTACAACTTTGTTTTATGGCAGTTTCGTGATATAGTTTTGGCTTAAAATGTATTTAAATCACTTTATTATTTTAATCCGTTCATGCAGGAGTGGTCCATGCAGGGCATTGAGAGGTAAAATAGAACAAACAATTTTTAGATTTATGACTTTTTTTTAATCATCACTGATATGACATAAAAACCTAGAAGAGTGTAGGTCCACTGGTGGGTTTGGATGGTTAATAAAATGGCTATACCCGTGTTGTAGACATGGTGACCCCTGGTTGCCATCACCACCACTGTAAAGAGTCTGTAAGTTTCTCTATAACTAACCACCTCACATAAAAACCACTCGGAAAAATAGATGGAGTTCTCCTTTAAATCTTCACAAACTGCTTAAATAACATGTACGTAAACGAGCTACTGAGGCAACTGTCAATGACAAGGTCAATATATCACTTATAGAAGGACTAAACCACAAGAACAATCACTACATAAACTACCACCCTAACTCACATATTGAGCCATTCTGATAAAATACTACTGCCTGAACATGTTCCCGTGTGATGTCGTGATGTGACCACCAGTGACTAACTACCAAAATGCAACTAAGGGTCAACCACCAAACGCAATTATCACCAGTACTCCAGTCATGGTCTGGGAAACACCAAACTGCTCTTTTAAAGTCAACCTGAAATCAATACAGACCTTTATATCATGTTATTTCATGTCCTCTGTCATATTAAGCACAATCCATTATCATCATTCATAAGACAAAATTATAGTGCACGTGCACACACACAGACACAGAGCGACAGACACAGACAGAGATAGACACACACAGACACAGAGACACACAGACACACACACCCCCCCACACACACACACAGAGCGACACACACCCACACACACAGAGCGACACAGACAGACACAGAGCGACAGACACAGACACACACACACACACACACAGAGTGACACACAGACACAGAGCGACAGACAGAGCGACAGACACAGACAGACACAGAGCGACAGACACAGAGCGACAGACACAGACACACACAGACACACACACACACACACACAGAGCGACAGACACAGAGCAACAGACACAGACAGAGCGACAGACACACACACACACACACACACACACACACACACAGCGACACACCGACACACACACCGACACACACACCGACACACACACACAGATAGACCCACACACACACAGACACAGTTCATCTCTTGTGCAAATGCTAGATAATTACACTCCTACAGGATTTACTGAACCTGTCTTCTTTTCCTGAAGTCTTTTTCTCTTGCTTTTGCAGTAAAAGTGTACGAAACACAACAGCAACACGGACGCTAACAGGTTAGCCTGCATCTCGTTGTCTAGGTCTTTGGGGGGATACAAATTAAAATCCAGCATTCAGTGATTAATACCGTGATTCAAACAACACATTCCTCATCAAAAGAATAGCTGCACCCAGAAGGAAGTGTCCGATTGCAGTGCTGTTGGGAAGGAAGATAAAGGCTACCAGGAACAATCAATGATGATAAATTTAGACTGATATGATCAATATTTATTGAGCTACACATACAGAAGTAGTGTCTCTCAGTATGGCGTCGGGTCACCTAACGCAACATGCCAGACGTCTCGGCATGGAATCGTAGAGGGTCCTAATGGTGTCCTGTGATAATCCATCCCACGCAGCTTGAATTTCCTCACACAGTTCCTGCAGATGTTGCAGTAGGGGTGGAGGTGGAGTGACACCAGGCCTTCTGGACACGTGACAACAAGCCGTTCATCTTGGCGTGTTTATATTACCTGTTTATAAATGTTGGACATATGGCCCGACTCCATACTGAGAGACATGACAGAATACTGTACTACTTTTTTGGCAAAATCTGGTTATTTTAATGTTTTGTTCTGTAACAGCCAGAACCTGCAAGCCAGGTTCATAAAAGTTGACTTTTCACCATCCAATCAGATCCTGAAGAGTAAAATTATGCCCCGCCCACATTTATTCCTGGCCTGAGTAAGCCTGTTTCACTCAGACCTACTGGATGTTATAAGGAAGAATAAATGCCTTTAGATTCTCACTGACTTTAAACTGCTAACGATCACGATACACAGAGTATTCCTTCTGTCCGGGCTTTGACAGTGTGCTACACCAACGTTCACCCAACATTAACACATTTTAAGCTTCATCCGCTCCAACATCACTACTGATCAGAACATCGAGTAATACAGATACAAGCAGCAGGCCACGTCTTACTTCGACTTCCAACATGTTCCCATCTGTAGTACCATCAGTCTGGTACTTTTCGCTGTTCAAGTCGCCTTCCCGCTCATGCCTGTCTGGCCCCTTAAGCCTTAGCAACCAAAAACTCTCACAACAATGGTCCTCCAACAAACCCCACTCCCTCACTCACGGTGCCACTCAGCTCAGTCGACATGAAAGACTCCATGCACCATGTCTTACTGCCCAAAACTAAGCTAAGCCTGGGTTTTCCAAAACAGACAAAGCGCTAACTACATAAATACCAGTCATTTCATATTAAGGAAATAATTTTTAGAGATGATGATAACTGAAGACATCTTCCTTACGTTGCACAAAATGGTGCATCTATCCTAATGCACAGTTAGAACCCAATGTTTATGACTTGCGTTCCTTAAAACAGTTGCATATGAGAGGCACACAAATATGGAATCGGAGGTCTCTATGCTAAATGGCAACAACAGCTTGAGGGATAACTTCTAGAACATGCCATTGCTTTGGTTGAGTTTGGCCTGGGCATTACTTAACACAGTAAATGCAGAGTCACACAGTGAGCCCTCTACTGAAAACCACCATTCACACCATTCACTAGCATGTTGCCTGTATTCGTGTAGGAAACAGAGAGAAGCCAATAGTACAAAAGGCCCACTCTTTCCCCACCCCTCACCCGCTGTGTGTGCGTTCATAGCATACCAGGGGCTGTAAGATATAACCCAATAAAAAATCCATCCATCCCTCCATCCCTCCCTCCCTCCCTCCCTCCCTGTCGATACACGGGCTCTTCTCCTGCAGGCTGTAGGTTAGTTGGAGGGCAGCACAGCCAGGCAGACCAGCTTAATGTCATCACATAAACTTAACACAAGCCCGCTCACGAAACTAGCTCATTTGCTCCCCCCACTTCCCTCCCAAGGTCATGAGATGGTTATGCTTTTCCCCAAAAACTGAGACAAAAAACAAGGTTAATTTTACCAGAAACGTCATTCATAGAATGGAAAACTATTTTTGGACTTCTATTTTATTGTATTATTTAATGTTCAATGTTATAAAAGGGTATTATGAATGCACCAAGATGAACAGTATGGTGTTACTTGTCACACGTCCAAAAGGCCTGGTGTCACTCCACCTCCACCCCTACCACACAATCTGCAGGAACTGAGAATATTCAAGCTGCATGGGATGGATTATCACAGGACACCATTAGGAACCTCTACAACTCCATGCCGAGACGTCTGGCATGTTGCGTTAGCCCAACGCCATACTGAGAGACACTACTTCTGTATGTGTAGCTCAATAAATATTGTCCATTTATCATCATTTACTGTTCCTGGTAACCTTTATCTTCCTTCCCAGCAGCACTGCAATCCCACACCTCCTTCTGGGGGTGCAGCTATTCTTCTGATGATGAGTGTATTTCAAGAGGATCTCCAGTGGAAGTGACTGAAGTAGACAGTAGTACGCAATTCAACGTTCAGTGTACAGATTGCTAGCATTCATTCATGCTAAGAAACCCATCAGAGAAGGAATGCAGCTCTGTGAAGACAAGCCACACAAAAGTAACAATGCTGATGACTCAGCGATGGTCTTATTTCAGTCAGCAGGGAAGAGAGGTCATTCCTGTTCTCTAAAACACACACCTAAACATTGCGAAAAGACACTTGGCAGTACTCCTAGACCTCAGACATCGCCCCCCCGGGGTTAGCTCCCGTGGAAACCACTCTAGCATCAGAAGCAGAACCGGAACACATATCATCCTGTTTTGTGACCATAGCAAAATGATCCAGTTCAGGATCTGTTAGTCAGCATGCAGAGTACAAGATGACTCAGCTAGGTATCAGTATCAGATGATCTAAACTCATCAAATGCTGCTCAGTGACCATTTTCGTCTTTGGGACAGGATCTCAGAAAGGGTCAGTTATAAAACCCTCTGCCGTAATGTGAAACCTTTAAAGATACATCTCATGTCCGGTCACGTCCTGATACCATGAAAATGTGTCCAGCATCAATTTAAGCTTAGGCACCAACAAATCTCAGGCTTTGACCGTGATGATGTTTCATGACAAAGAACACTTTCAAGTCTCGAGTTGTACCACTTTACAGAACTTTTATATATTGCAAAATGCACTAAAATCCAGAAGCATCTACACTCAGCATCAAAAGAACAGCTGCACCCAAGAGGATGTGTGGGATTGCAGTGCTATTGGGAAGGAAGATAAAGGTCACCAGGAACAATAAATGATGATACATTTAGACTGATATGATCAATATTTACTGAGCTACACATACAGAAGTAGTGTCTCTCAGTATGGCGTTGGGCCGCCATGTTTGCTAACTCAACATGCCAGATGTCTCAGCATGGAGTTGTAGAGGTTCCTAATGGTGTCCTGTGATAATCCATCCCATGCAGCTTGAATATTCTCACACAGTTCCTGCAGATGGTGTGGTAGGGGTGGAGGTGGAGTGACACCAGGCCTTCTGGATGTGTGACACGTGACACCATACTGTTCATCTTGGTGCTGAACATGGTGCCTCCACATACGGATTTGTTGGTCATCTCCAACAAGACAAAAGCGGGACTCATGACTGAAGGTGACCCGCTACCATTCTGAGTCACTACATGACAGTCTGGCACGACACCATCGTAACGGTCTATGTGCATATAGTCCTTCGTCAGTCCACCCACCTGCCAACGGAGCTGACAGAATGACTAATGGAGGGCATCACTGCTTGCTGAATGTCCACCATCCTCACTGTTCTCTCTTTACTCTTACCGAGCTAAGGGCTGTCCTCTGGTCCGGCTTGATACTGAGGCTTTCCTGCTACCCGTCTCTGACCAGCTGCCTACCTGTCCAGCCACGCAACAGACAGAACGACCTCATATAGCCAGTCTGGTACAGCGATAAGGCCGCCCTTGCCTACATCACGATCGCAGAGAAGCGTGAAACCTGACTCACTCGTATGTCTCGTGATGTCAAACCTACCCACCAAGTTTCATTCCTGTCAGTTGATTGCTTCTGGGTGCAACTACTCTTTTGATGATGAGTGTATTCGGCTTTTTCTCTCTGCAAAGAATGTGCTGTTATGTCAGCAATACCTGTGGCACTTGGCTCATTCACTGCTGGCATGCAGTCCATTTTGGAAATAAATATGGCATCAGTAGGACGGCAGGAAAACATCATGAGTTCCGTGTGTGGCCTTGGGATTTAATGCTCTTTTACAATAACACAATCAGGTGAGGAATGTTTGTCATATAAGGAAAAGCTACCAAAGTTCTCATAACAAGGGCCTACAGTGTTAAAGACGGATACGTGTGAATTAGGGCTGTACCTGACTCAGAATTTTGTCAGTCGAATCGGATTCGCCCGTCCTGGCCGACGATTCGACTATTCGTTGATGTTTTTTTCTCCATATACATTATCTAGTAATCAGTAAATCAATCTGCATACGGTTCAGATCTGATGTCCTCCTCATTTAGAAAGTCAGCAGAGTCACAGGAACATATTTTTGAACTAAAAGAGACGTGGCATATGATGAACGATCTGAATTGGAGTCTGATTTAATTACAGAATATAGCGTCGGGCAGCAAGCAACGTATTTATGCTAAACATTAGCGCTTCTAGCCTGTCTTTATAATTTCACTTTTAACAGCTTCTTCAGTAGGATGACCCTTCGTCTTTCATCTCTCATAAATAATGAACTCCTAAATAAAACCAAATTAGTCAATATTTAAATTATTTTTAGATGAAAAGAAGAACGGTAGGCCTGAAACCGTTTAATTATTATATCACCCACACTGAAATAATTATTCCTCATTTATCGCAGGCATATTAAGTGACTGTACTTATCTTTAAATAAAAATAATCTTAGCTGTAAACGAATAAATAAAAATATCTGTAATTTAGGTTCTAAAATAATGGAATTATAATAAAACAAACGTCTTCGGTCCGTTTTTCCTTCACCGCAAACAGCCATTATGTCTAAAACGAAAGTCAGCTCACTGGTTTGAAGCAGTGTTCAATGTCTGACTAAATGACGAGCAGAATTATCTTTAATTTGTTCAGATTCTCTTCTTCAAAAGCTCCTCCAGACTTTTTCTGAGACATCGTTCCACTCGTGTTTCTCAGCTTCACAGCTTTAGCTTCCTTCAATGGTGAACCGCCAGCACACGTTGTCACGTGGATTTCATTTTTTAGCAAGCATGCGTCATAGACCAGTTAGAACTTAAATATATATTTATTATTCCTCTTTTAATAATTATTAAAATGTCTTTTTAAATTCTTAAAGTTCTTGTGAATTTTGTAAGCTTTTGTCTGTTTTACGAAAGAAAAGTCACTGTTGTCAGTCGACTTGAAGATTCTCAGTTGACTTAAAGGGTCACCGACTGACGATTTGACTCCTCGACTTCTAGAGGGCAGCCCTAGTGTGAATAGTAGGGCAAACACACTCACTGAGCACTTTATCAGGAACGCTGTACTAATACCGGGTCCCTTCACTCTCAAAACCACCTCAGTTCTTCCTGGCATGGATTCCACAAGATTCTTTTGGGATTCTGGTCTAACGTGATTCCATCATGCAATTCCTGCAGATTTTTCAGGCATGCTTTCACGCTGCAAATCCCCTGTCCCACCAGTTCTCAAAGGTGTTCTAGTGGATTCAGGTCCAGGTGTCTGAGAAGTCCACTGAAGAACACGAGACTTGTGAAACCGTTTTGAGACTTTTGCTTTGAGACATGGTGCATCAACATGCTGGCAGATGTTACCAGTAGAAGATGGGAAACGGTGGCAATGAAGGGACACACATGGTCAGCAACAATACTCAAACAGGCTGCAGCATTCGAGCCATGATTAACTGGTATTAACAAAGCAAAGCACACAAGAAATCATCACCCACACCACACAGCTTACACCACCTCCACCAGCCTGACACAAGGCAGATTGGCTCCACGGTTCCATCACATTGTTGATGTTGTTGTTCATGTTGTTATCTAGGACAAATACATCACCGCTCAAGAGTAAGATAAAACCAGCTATTTTGAAGATACCTGTAGAAATCTATTCTATGATGGAAGAATGGTGATGGTTATGGCTTACAAGTTTCAAATAGTTTGTAGGAGCCTGTAAAAATTAAAAGGTTTTGGATGATAAACCTCAACTTGACCTCCACAACGCATCCTATCTGAAAACCCATAATCAAATCTCACTAATTCATTATTCATAGTGTTTATGTGCCAACTAATTCCAACAAGCAGAAAATTCTGTTATTTTTATTTAATAATACGTTCATGTTTTTACCATGTCTTAAATTTACGTTGTTCCCAAATTCAAAAAAATCAAAAGTTCAGTAAATTTATTATTATTATTATTAATATTATCATTATTACTTTGAAGAGTTAATCTAGTAAACTGATTACCAATTTGAAACTGTTGTTTGGATGGATAAACAGCCTAGTTTAAAGATTTTGAGCATCAATCATAATCACACGAACTGAAAATGAAAAATGACATTTTTGGAGCACGGTTGGTGAAAAGAACATCCTCAAAATATCCTGCTAATTGTTCAGGTGGCAACTAATAAGCAGGGAGCTTTATACAGCTTCTGGGCCATTCTATTTAAAGATAAAACAGGTTGTTTACTTGTGTAAACATCCGTTAAGGGTAGGTAATATGGCAAAAACATGACATCACATGGTATACAGTGTGTTATATTTGGATTTCCCTGGTTTCTATACAAGTTGGAAAGTGGCAGTTGATAATCAACATCTGTTTAAATTGGTAAATGAGGTTTTACTGTCACCGGGGGGCTTTATCGCAGTAACTTGGTTAACCGCCACTGGGTGCAGGCTTACGTGCCATCCTTTCTACAGCAGCTAGCAAACAGCGTATGCAGAATTCATTAACCAAGTCAAGTACTTGTGCTCCATAGTTTATGTGAAGGCTATAAGATGCTGTAGAAAGCTGTATTCCTTGCTGTTTACTGATGAGGTAAAATGACCCCTCTGTATTTCAGACAAGAGTGCCTTCTAAGGCCCTTCAGTAAAGGATCAGGCATAACCAATAGCACCCTAGCACAGGGCTAGTTGTCTGAATACAGACCCCACTATAACCTACACCAGGATTTCTTTCAATCAAGAATCCCATTCCGACAGATAACCAACTTTAGTCTGGCACTGACACGCTGAGTTAGAGAGCGCACGAGAGAGAGAGAGAGAGAGATACAGAGCACAAGAGAGGGAGAGAGAACCGGAGGCTGTTTTCCGAGCTTTCATGAACGTGGATGACCCACCACGACCATTCCTGCGTTAGCATGACAATGAGCACAGTGCTTGGACACAACATTCCAGAAAGGTACATTATCCCCATCTCCCCTTCCCCCACAGAGACACACACACACACACACACACACACACACACACACACACACACACAGCCAGGCTCTTCTGTTTAAAAGCCCTTCTTTGCCTCTCAGCCTTCCTCCCGTTATGCAATTGTTGTGCTGTGAAAGCCCAAGCAATGATATGGAAAGCTTTACTGAACACTTCCCTCACTCTCTGTCGTCTCGCTGGCTTTTCCACCCTCTTTGTCAGCACCACTCTACCCTTTACAGACACCAAATTGTTACATATTGCATTATGTCATTCAGCAGATGGTTTAACATCTGATAATAAACAGAATTAGCCCACCATACAACAACTAAGCACAGATACAACCATTCTGCGTTCTGGAAGCCTCATGTCCGTCTAAGCCTAGTAAGAAACCCGGAAAACGCTTTGTGTTTCCCAGCTGGCATTAAACAGTTTTCAGGGAGATCAGTCCGGGCCCCCTGATGAACTACGGAGGTCTCACTGAGCTGACAGCAGCAAGCATCAATGCATGGCACCCAACTCTATACTGTAGATCTGTACTGTAAGCTGTTTCAGCTGTTCATCTGAACCCTGAGCTGCTATTCACACTAACTGTACTGAACACACACACACACATATACATACATATATATACACATACATACATATATATAAATAAGTATATACATACATACTGCGGCGCCTGCCACCTGCTATGGTACAGAGAATGGGGGGTATGAGAAATTGTGTCAGCAATTCTGCCACCTCTTCTGTTGTTTCTATTGTTATCCGTGGGTTGAAAGTGTGTTCCTGTGTTCGTTGTGTTGGGGTTGCGGGGTTAGCTGGAGTGGGTTTGTGTGAGCAACCATAAAGAGAACAGGTATGGCTAGGAGTGGCCTGCCCTCTATACCGGTTGTATTTTTTCTGGTGTGCCTTTTTCTGCCCTGTTATAATAACAGAGCATTTTACAAGCCTAAACTAAGGCCTCCCTCGACTCTTCTTCTGCATGACGTCACAAAAGGTTTACACCACAACTAACAGCAAGTGAAACAACTGCATTTTCATCAGTTGGGTCGAGGCCAGTGCATGTAAATGAAAGAAATCACCAGTTGAGATGAGTTACGAAGACAACAACAGTTCTAGCCAAAGAGCTGACTGGTGCAATGACATCTTTAGAGGGCAGTGGCGATAATATTTGCTTATTTGGGCTGTGTGATCTCGCAACACAGCTAATCAGCCATCCATCCATCGGTTCCCTACAATGGTTGTAACGGGAAAGCGGAGAAGCCCAGACAGACCTGGCACCCTGCAACCTCCACCAGCTCGTTCTGGGGGATCCCAAGCCGTTTCCAAGCCAGCTTGGAGATACAGCCCCTTCGGCAGATCCTGGGACGACCTCTGGGTCTCGTCCCAGCCGGCTGTACCCCGTAAACCCCCAACGGGAGGCGTTCAGGGGGGCATCCAAATCAGATGCCCGAACCACCTTATCTGGCTCCCTTTAATGTGAAGGAGTAGTGGCTCTACTTTGAGCTCCTCCCAGCTGACTGAGCTCCTCACAACATTAAGAAGAGTGCGGCCTGCCGCCCTGCAAAGAAAGCTCATTTCCGCCACTTGTATCCGCAATCTCATTCTTTCAGTCACTGCCCAAAGCTAAAGACCATAGGTGAGGGCGGGCATGTAGACCGACCGGTAAACGGAGAGCTTTGTTTTATGGCTCAACTCCCTCTTCACCACTACAGTCCAGTACAGCGACCTAGCTAATCAGCCAACAGATGCTGGCATAGAAGCATACAGTGAGCAAAACAGGCTGTATAGTAATTATTCACACGGGAATTAAAGGAAAGATCAAATGTAATGATTATTGTAGACCTTCGCGTTGATTCTCTGGTACCTCTTTTCCACCAACAAAGTGCCAGCACTCGTGCCCGTGCTGTTTCCCAGGCTCTACTGAACCCTTAGTCCGTAAGCAGAAGTCGGCGGACAACACATACGAACATCATGGTGGAACTTGTTCTTCAAGTGCAAACTTTACTTCTTGCTTTGAGGGCGTATATCTTACCATCCAGAACCAACTCTTTCAGCATCTGTGCACAGCCCAGAGGGATCATCACAGACAGTGATTACATGCAAGACGACACATACGTGTTTTGTTTTGTTTCCGTTATGAAGGTGGACTATTACAGGGCGGCATGTTAAGTGTCTTAGCTATCTGTAGTGTTTCTCCCGTCACAGATCTCCTGCACGTATTAAACGGCAAGTGTTTTGAATTTTTCAGCTGTATGTGCTCATCACTGGTGGGATACGACTGTCCCGAGTTCGCTTGCGTCACGGGTTCCACGGTTCCAGACCAGAGGATTAATGGTGCTGGAACTTCATCGATTTTTCCATCTGCAAACCATTTATTTGAGGTGGAAAAGCACAGAACGGTTCGAGATTTTGGCCCCGGCACCAAGTTGGTGGAAAAGGGCTCTGGGAGCACTGGTTCCACATCCTGGTTCCCTCTTTTCTAAAAAGATGAAAGATGAATTGTGTTCATATTGAAACTGCAATTGCAAAATTGCAAAAATTGAAAGTGCGCAATTCTCAAATCTCAAAAGCAAGTTCAGCGCAGGAAATTCAACCTGATAACACAGAGCCTGTAAACTTCCTGTACACAAGTTAGACATCACCACAACTCAACTCACTGGAAGGCTTGCAAACTACACTCAGGGGTCAGGCCTCAAGCCATAAAAAGTGGATATTCCGGTCTTCTTGGCAAAACAAACAGGCCTGAAGCTTAAAACAGAGAATAATCACAACTTCAATTGCAGTCACAATATTAGTCAGACAAATCCGTCCTTCCCCTGCCACGCACAATTAAGAGCTTTCCCTGGTCATGGCCTATTCCAGCGAGGAAGGTCTTGTTAATTACCTGGCTAGATGACACTCAAGAGCACAAACCTGCACATCTGGTTAGCCCTGGTCCTTGAGTCCCACCATCCTGCATGATGTATTTGCCTGCTCTAGCAGACTCAACTCTCCTGACAAACGGGCTAATTCAACAGTTAATCAGGGGAAGCTCTAAGATGTGCAATACAGTCATAGTCCAGGATCAGGAGTAAGAGCCTCAGACCCAGTGAATTTTTTGTCTTCCTGGGAGAAAAAAACACAACAACAACAACAACAACAAGAACAAGCAAAGCATATCTATCGTAAATTCACAATCTGGCCTTGCTTGATCAGACAGGTGGGGCGGTGCTATTTGCCTCACAATGCCCTGTGTGCACCCCTTCGTCACTTCATTGGATAACTTGTAAAACAATGTCTCAGGTGAGCATCAGGCAGAGTATTCATAACCATCTAGTGTATGAACTCAAAAGAACCTACTCAGTGATTTACAAGTCTTACAACAATGAAGGAAAACAAAGTTTGGTGCTACAGGGCTCTAATGTTACTTAACTAGCTAACCTAGCCAACGTTAGCGCCCACTGGCAAAAACCAAACTGGCCATTTGCAGATCTTCTTGATTTAGTCTGTGGGTTTTATGGGGTGTTTCTAGTTAGAACCCACATCTTCATGTTCCGGCTGTCATTTGCCTTTGCTAGCTAGTCTTAGTTCCACCTTAGCTAGCTAGTGGTCTTCGTCAGCTCATCTGACTAACAAGCCCGACAACCAAAACACAAACAAAACACACATCTTCATGTTCCGGTTGTCATTTGTCCTTACGTGCTGCTCAGCTAAAGCAAAGCTATTTAGCCTTAGCTAGCTAGCTAGCCTGCCTTAGTTCCACCTTAGCTAGCTAACAAGCCTGACAACCAAAACACAAAGATGGTGGTTCATGGCAAGAAACACCCTATAAGACCCACAGACTACATCAAGGGAATCCACAAAAAGGCAACTTTTGCCCAGTGTGCGCTAACGTTAGCATGTTTCGCTAGCTAGCGAACCTTAGAGCACACTGTTTTCCTTCACTGGTGTAAGAACTGTAACGCACCTTATCAACTGCAGACATCTCCTCTTCTCTTCTCTTCTCTTTCCCAGCACAAAGTAAACACTAGAATGAAAACTGAGTAGCTTTTTTTGGATCCAGATCTATCCAAACAATGAGAAGAACCTCAGAGCCAGTAGAGTAGAGGCCAGGACCCGGACGTGAAGGTCGCTACGTCACGGCTTGACCGATCTGTAGTCGAGGCATCAACCCTACAAGGTCAAACTGCAATAAACATCTCTTTGAATCTGGACGTTAGGAGACGTGCACAGGTACAGAGGTTTACTGCAATGTTAGAAGCTTGATCCCCATGTCGAATCAGCACTTTCAAACACCTGGCAAGCCACAGCGCTCCTGATCTCTAATGCCAGTAATGAAGCAGATTAGTAATGCCGGCTCATATCAAGGCATTAAAACGGCGTAATTATAAAGGTATGAATCCAGCAAACTTTAAATACACCATCTTAGCAGGTCCTGGCCAACTTTTACAAGTGCCAACCATCCAATCTGCTGGAGGAAACAGCTGGGTGGTGCACCTTCAGTGAAAAGACGCTGCGGTGTCTGCTGAAGTGGTGCAGCCCGGCAAGATTTTATGGGATGGGATGGAAGGAGGGAAGTTCCGATTTGGCTGCCCAGTTAACAGCTTTGGAAAGCTGCCTTACAGAAAGCCCAGACTGCAGTTCCTAGACATACAAACACATAACTGATATCTCATCAGCCTAGACGTGACATGAGCCGAGCTGGAAAGCGTGTGTGCAGACCTACATTCATTTTCATCCGCTTCATCTACTTAGCTGACGGCTATAACTGCGCACTGCTAACTGAGAGCCACTGTTCTAAACAGGCTTACGGCTTATAACCATGAGCATCAACGAACCACAACGGGTGCACTTCATTTCCTGATGTTGCACGCATACACATGCTTACTAAGACCATAATTGAATGATCCAATTACGAGTGCCCACATGACCACTTATGCTTTTATTTATTAGCCATGTATAATTGCATAATTAGAGGACATCACAGGAATGCTTGCAAGATCTTACGGAGAGCCCGAGTGCACTAGTCTGGAGTCATAATTTATAGTTATGCTAATTATGATTCAACTCATTAAGGCTCAGGCCTGTTTTGGGGGGCCAAAAAGACCTGGATGTCCCCTTTTATGACCACTTTTAGAGGCCTGAGGAGTGACCCCCGCCTGTAGGCTGGTGGCTGTGATGTTGGAACACAAAGGTTTGATTGGATCTGACTGGTCTAACTGGCAGGGGTGCACAACTCCCGTCCTGGAGGGTAATGCTGGAAGATTAACGGTTATTTTAATGTTGCAATCGCAATTTGACAATTCTGCAAGTGCAGTTACCACTTATTATTACAGCCTACATGATCACTGATCTCCTCTTCTCAAAGGTAGAACGTAACAGCACAGAGCTTGTAAACCAACTACAGATGATTTAGACCCATCAGGATAACCATGTGCTGTGTACACGAACACGAGCCTAATCTGTCCGGCGGGTTAACTGGCTCTGTTAAAGCCTCAAGCCATAACACAGTGGACACATTAGTCTTTATAGACCAAAACAGGTGTAACATTGAATATTTGCCCGTATGGTTCAGCCCTGCTGGAGGTTTCAGTGTCCTGCACAGTCTACTCCAACTCACCTACTAAACCTGGCCATTAAGAGGTAAGTTGAATCAGGTGTGCTTGAGCAGGGAAACTATAAACCGTGCTGGATCCCGGCCCTCCAGGAGCGGAATTGTGCAATTGCAATATATAAGCGATTTCCGTTTCAGCCCTACCAAAGGTATTCCTCAGCACAGGAAAAAATTCCACTAATCGGAATAATTAAGGAACCTCTCAGACTTTTACAGTGACGGTGATGGGAACCAGGGTCCCAATGTTTACAACACAAGTATAGCCATTTTATTTACCACCCAAACCCACCACTGAACCTACACGCGCTTCTTTTAATGTAATCATGATGATGATATTAAAGCCATAAATCTGAAAAACAATAAGGCACATAAATAGGGGGACTATTTTGCCTCACAGCACCCCCTACATGTATCCCTCCTCCGCCTTTAAAGTATTCAAACTGGATTAAAACACATTTCAAGCCAGACCTCGACCCGAAAACCACCATAAGACAATACGCCAGGTATCAGGCGGCATACGTCTAACCATTCACCTAATAACTTTCTGTGGGGGAGCTTTTAAGGGCTGGACGTCTGGTTCCCTTCACCACCACTATGAAGAGTTCTCTTTGTCTAGAACAGAGCATTTCAGCCCAAACCACTCTGAATGGCTTGACATCTCAACGTATTACTCATGTAGAATTCTGGACAGTTCTGTGGGGTTCCCCTTTAAACAGGGGACTGTAGGATGAACACTGCTCCATTGTGTTAAGGCTCAGTCTGAACCTCATATCTGAGACCTGCATTAAACCCCAATCGCATAAAGAAGCGAAGACAACGAAACCGATTACTGGGTCAATAAAATCTGGCCACCAAAAAAATCAGAATGCAGGTCGGAGTGAAGACAAGGTCACCTGAATCATGAAGGGAGGTGGTTTATTTGTGCTGCAATACTGTCAAACTCGTATTGTTCCTATCCCGGGCTGCTACAGCTAACCGGCTAACGTTAGATGGCCAGCTCCAAACTGGCGCTGGCAGGACAGAGAGCATCGCTATGCACCTGAACACCCCCCCTCTCCCCTATCTTTAGGTTGCTGGTTAGCTAGCTAGCTTGACTGAGGCACAAAAATCCAGGTTAACTTATTAACACAGCACAAGAGACGGTTCAACAATGGTGTGAGTGTTTGACAGCTTGCTGGATAAAGGCTCGTTGTGGCGAGTGAGCCGTATTAGCGGGATAAGCGGAGGAGAAAAGGAACCTCCACATTAGTAGGACATTAGCTAGCTATGCTAGCAGGTTAGCTCGTTAGCTAGCTGACGTGAAACATCGCTCCACACAAACGGCGGTCTGTACCAGCAACAGGACAAAGCAGGACAGTGCTCCGTGTACTCACGTTCTCCGTGTCGCGCTCGTTTACGGTTGGCAACGGCGTCCTGGTCGACATTTCTGGAGGTTTTAGGCCGCTTAGCTAGCAAAGCGCTGGGCTAAGGCAGCGGGGCGAAGGGACGAGCGAGCGAGCGAGCGAGCGCGCGCTACGAGAGGATGATAGCTATAAAACAGATTCCAGTCCTTTACACCGGCATTCCCAGCCTAGCCGACGAAACCGCACTACCAGTCCCAAGCAGACAACAGCACATCCCCGACATGAGCCGGAGGCGGTGACCCTTCCGTCTGGAAAAGAGGAAGATGCGCTTCCAGGTAAGTTGTGCACGAGCAGCGCTGCTGGGTGGATGAACAGGAGAGGAGAGGAGCGGAGCGGATGGACTCCAGGCTTCAGACTCCAGCTCTGATCCACCCTGATCTGATAGACACAGCAGAGCGAGAGCAGAGAGGGGGAGGAAGATGCAGCCAGTCTTCCGTAGCTAATGGGACCACTGCTAAGACTGGAACTGATGTCGTTTCCTAACGTAATACATCCAATCACACATATAGGAAACAGTATCCATATAAACAGAACACATTAAAGACATACTGTATGTATTTATATACTATTTTTCCTTTTTCCACACAGATAGAATTCCTTTTATGTATTGTATGTGTCAGTTCCACCATAAAGTGCTGTTTAATGTGAGAACAAAAAGCATAAATCACTTAATAACTTTAATTATTCCCAGCAAAGCCCGTCCATGTAAACGCACTCAGGGCCACACCGCCCTCTAGCGGCGAAACCAAGCCTTGCATCCAAAACGAATCCAGGACGATTCCGTGGTTTCAGTCAATTAGGGCAGTCTAGGAGGGGGGGTTTCACCAAGCAGGGTTCCTCAGCTCGCTTAAGCCCAAAGTCAAGCCTGTCTACTAGGAAAAGAGCCGAGAGACATTCTTACTGAACAGCCCTCATCTGTGGGTTGAAAGGAAACCCACTGTGCTCATTTTCAAAGCTCATGTTATTTTGCTAGAACACATTTATTAGATTTACATACTTCAGTTTTCACAAAATACTTTATTTCCACCCTTATACTGTGCATCTGTATACACACTCTTAGAGCTCCTGTGTCTAAGCTCCACCTCCCATTCAGCCCAGTGTGCTCTGATTGGTCAGTTTGCTCACTCTGTTCTGTCGATACACTACGGTGGCTGTTCTTACAATGGTGTCAGTTCGTTCGGGCCAGTACTAGATCCTAAAGGTCTAGTAAAACAAGATGGTAGATCCACTTTCGCAAGCTAGACTGGAGCAAGACGTTTCAGCTCTCTGTGCTGTGTGTGAGGGCGGCCAACCTTGCTAGTAGGAGGGCAGTAAGGACTATGGTACGAGATGACATCACCTTGTAACAGACAAAAGGACTGGACTTCCAACAAGGCACTTCAGGCAGCTGAGAAAACCGGCTTCCCTCTGGGTGTGTACTTTGGGCTTTATAACTTTTCAGAACATTCACAATAAGCTACATGAGACGCTAAAGGAAAGAGGGGAAAATGGAAAAACTTAATAGGTCCCCTTAAGATATGTGGCTAACTGGTCCTGCTTTGGTGAAATACCCCTCTGCTAAAGGCAAAACCCAACAAGTTATGAGTTATACAGGAAAAGACCACGTTTTGTAAAAAGTGAAGCTTTATTGCATTAGCAGAATATATTTATATATATATATATAATGTTACTGGTTCCTTTTTTTGAGTCATTTCTCTGGATTTTCTAACATATCAAAACCGAGCATATAGCAATACGTGGAAAACACTAGTATAAAAACAATAAAATAAACCACAAAAATACAAAGCCCTTTAAAAAGATTCATCTTAAAACACATACACGAATCCAGCATATCCTTCATTTTACAGGCACTTAAATTTAAAACTTTCACATCAAGGACCAAAGGGGAACCCCACCGAATTTTCCCAAAATTTTCCCAAATTTCTACATAATTAAATGGCTGAGATGTAAATAAAACTGTTCAGAGTGGTTCGGTGTGAAATGGTCTGTTCTACGGAAACGTATTGATTCAGAATTGTTGGTGGTGGTTTTGGAATGATGAATGAAAGTTATTACATGAAATTTGATACATCAGTGCCTGATGTCGGACATGTTGCTCTATGAAGTAGTTCTGGCTTAAAATCTATTCATTTTAATTCATTCATTCATGATGGAGGAGTCAGACGCAGGGCGCTATAAGGCAAAATAGCCTCCAAAGGAAACCACCATTTTAACCATCATCAGCATTACACATAAAAACCTCACCAGGCACATGTAGGTTCACTGGTGGGTTTGCACAGGACGAAAGATGGCTGTGCCTGTGTTGTAGACCTGTCGACCCCTGGTTGCTAATACCACCACTCTAAAGACATCAGAGCCTGCAGGTTTCTCTACAATGAACCACTTCACACCAAACCACTCCGAGTGACTCATGACTTTACATCTCAAAAGACTGGATTATTCCGAAATCTGGAAAAATTGGTGCAATTCCTCTTCAGTCTTTGCCTCAGCGAACTATAAATCTGCTTCAGAGTACTCTGGGAAACAAGAGAGAGAGACATCTGACACACAAAATGAAGAATATAAACAGTACCTTTCTGTACAGTAAAGACATACAGGACCTTTAAAATAAATTAAGAGGTTCCTGGAACAATCCTTCTATAATACAACAATGGAAAACTGATCAGTGCATGATTTTAACAACATGTAACAATGGTACTCTGCACTCCGTGTGAACATACATACAGTACATACATATTCAGTCTAACTGGAGGTCACGATTGAGCAGAGCTGACTTGATCATTATTTCTACAGATGTAGTTCAGAACCAATCTCTATATGCCACGTGTTCGTTTGTCCCAAGATACAAAATAACGTCCTCACAAAGTCCACCCAGTGGCTGGGTTGATAGGTAGAAAAAAGATATTTAAAAAAAAAAAAAAAGCAAAAATCCAGCTTTTGTTTAGAAGCAGTCTGGTTTTCAAGGATCTCATCCAAGACTACAGTTTTTATAGTCTTAAGCAGACCAACCCAGTTTCTTCTGGGGTCCCTCAGTCCTATCGAAAGCCTTCTTCCTCTCCCTCACACCTTGCTCTCAGAGGGAAGGTCGCTGAGGGCCGTGACGATGTCGCTGAAAGAGGCTCTGTCCTTGGGACTCGCAGCCCAGCAGCGCAGCATAAGCTTGTAGACCCTGGAGGGACAGCCCTGTGGTGGGGACAGCTTCAGCTTTCCCTCCTGAAGCCCTGGAGCATATGGAAAGTCAAATACGGTTAGCACTGGAACAAAGTCACCGAGCACCTGAGAACTGCTACAAACAGTCTGCTGAGCTTCACCACTCCAGAGCTGCTCAGAACACAGCTGGTGAAAGACTGAGCTGAGCAAATACAAA
>CM067489.1:29541786-29576595 GCA_034552555.1 Semaprochilodus insignis
GTGTGTGTGTGTGTGTGTGAGTGAGAGAGAGAGAGTACGAGTGTGCGTGTGTGAGAGTGTGTGTGTGCGAGTGTGCGTACATGCTAGAAACTCATCACTCATAGAAATGATCCCTGATTTTCTTATAACACATCACAGCTGTTTTAATCTCCCATGTCTGGTGACGGTTTACAGTACAGGTCATATGGCTGTATGTAAAAGTGTTGTTGGTTCATAAGACGCCTCCATCACAAGACTACACCCCTTAGTCTGGATATCACAAACACTGGGCTCCTGTTACTTGACCGTCTCCGTGATACAGTCCTTCCAAAGAGGGACAAACTCTATGAGAACCCTTCACATTTAACAACCTCATGACCCTGAATGCTCTTCCTGACTGTCTATAACTCTGGTACTTCTCTTTCTTGTTTAGACAAGGAAAAGAGGCCTCCCTGAAGTGCTGTACAGGCCACTTACCGAAGTGAATTCAACCCTTTTCATCCGCAATTCCATGTAAGGAATCTGTACTGTTTGGAAGTAGCAATAAAAGGAGCTCAGCTCTCATAAATGTAGACCACCGTAATCTGCTGAAGAACATATGCTTGATTAAAGACCCAAACTGACCCTATTAATGACCTCAAAACTGCAGAGCACCACTGCAGAAGTTTCCGCCACCTACACGAAGGTAATGTCAAACATGATCAAGACCCCATCTCTTTAACCTCCAACCCCCTCGCCCCCAAACACTCAGAAGACATAGGAAATCCAACCAAAATCGTGGCTCCACAAATAAACCAGGTCTATTTTTTCTCTCCAGCACGGGGCCAAGTTTTAGGCAAACACCGCAGTGTTTTCCTTCCTCGTCTGCCTCAGGAAAACAAACAAACCTTATCTCCCGATCTGCGCTAGTAAAAGGTCTACGTCTGTTTGCTTTCAATGGACCACATGGCAGCATTAAAGCGGAATTCCACCAATCTTTTCGGGATATTTAGTCCTCGAGATGTCAGAAGAGTCATTCCGGGTGGTTCGATATGAAATGGTTCATTTGTAGAGAAGCTTAAAGACTGATTTCTCTACAGTGGTGGGGGTGACGGGAACCAGGGGTCACCATGTCTACAACACAGATATAGCCACTTTATTTACCATATACCATTTTATTTTTTTAACTAGAGCAGATATTGTACTAACCGTTGCAAAATCGTTTTATGGTCATTTTCTTCATAACACTCGTAAAAACACACTATTAATACGCTGATTTCTCAGTTGCTACCTAGTGAATTTCCCCAGCAGTTACATTCTGGGCCCTGAGGCTGCTGCACCATTTAAGGTGGACTGGGGAAATTCGATCATGAAGTTGGCGATTAAAAAGCTAAGTTCACCTTCATATCACTGAGGAATTCTTGGTGGCGATAATAAATAATTGTCATCCGCCTCTTTGAAGGCATATGAGGCCCTAAATGTATTGAAGCAGTGAGGAGCTGAACTTCACCCTCCTCTGCCGTCACTGCAGACCAGCAGGGTCGCCTACAGAGCACCACTAGCAGCCTGTTAATGAAGTAGTGCAGTTTTTTGTTGCTGTTTTTTTTATTTTTTATTATTTTTAATTTTTTTTTTAATTGGGTGACTCATTAGATTGATTGCTACACAAAACTGATGTTGTGAATCGTGAGTGCCCATCCTTTTCGTCTGTTTACATAAAAGCTGCTGATGGCAACTAATTACGTATCCGGTTCTTCGAGGGTTGTCCCATTTCATAGGGGGAAGATTTCAGTTTCAAGGGGGAGGGTTACACTCGAAAACAAGGGGCAGGGGTAAAAATAAGAAATGGGACTGACCCTTAGACTCTAAGCTTCCATAGCCTTCTGTCTAACCGTACTAGCTAGGACACATTCTCTGATGGAACACTAAGCGCTGTTGTAAGTCGCTCTGGATAAGAGTGTCTGCTATTAATGGAAATCAAATATACCCAACCAAACAGTATGCGTTAATCAATCTGCTCCAGTAAACTGTGTGATTTTCCCCACATCTGACTCCAAAACTGCTGCTTGTCCAACACCATCACATTCCTAACAGCAGCAGGAAAGTTTTAAGCGTCGAGTCTCCTGTCTCTGCTTTAACCTGATGAAGGCTACCCTCCAAACCCCTTCCTGGATTCCTGTGGAGAGGTACTCAGGACAAAGATGGCATTCACTCAGCCTCAGATTCTGAAGAGGAGGCAAAGGGAGGGGACCTGATTGGTTAAATATATATTAGCCACATACATAAAACACACATTCGGCTGTAGCATGTCGACCTTCACAAAATATGGAACCAGATCTAATAGTACTAAAAATAGGATATTTACCAGGACATAGATTATCCAGAACGATTTTGGGGATGGAAGCTAACAAATACGCCCTGCTATTGTCCAAATTAAAAAAAATAAATAAATAAATAAATAAATACCTGGAAAGCCTTATAGGTTTGCACATACAAGCAGGACCACAAGGAGGTAGCTGAAGTATCTTGCTGTATCCAAACCTTCTGTAGGTCTCACCACTTCCCATTACCCAGTTCACACACAAAGGACTGCTTTCATGCATCATGCAGGGAGGTGAAACATCTTTGGGTAGGGTTTTCCAAAGCATGCCTATCATTTAGTAGTCATTCAGGGATCATGATCCTGGGGTTCCAATTGAATGTATTACAATGCTTTATGCAGGGCGGAATCCAATTTTAGGAAAACTGTCATAGCAATGAAGATGCCACCTTATAAAGTCATCTTAAGGTGGTAGTAACTTCAGGCTCCTCCAGATGGTGCTGCATGAGGATGATGGGGGGCTATAAATACCTGTGGGGTGTGAGTGACGGGATCCGTAGATTGAGAAGAGGTGCTACAGTGCAGTGAGTAAATGGCTCCAAAGCAGATGTTAATGATTGGCTAAAAGGAGTGACTGCATTTGGGCATCCCAAAGACCATAGTGTGAAGGACGTAGCTGAATCTGCAGGTGTATGGAAGCGTACGGTCATACGGGTCTACCAGCAGTGGCTAAAATCCCAGCCTACAGGGAATTCTCCTCTGAATTGTGTCAGGGAAGGCATCCACCAAATCTGGCCCAACTGCACAATTCTTTGATGGAAGAGTGTCTGAACATTGATGTGGCCTACATCCAGAAACTTGTCCAGTCCATGCCAAATCCAGTCACAGCTGTTATTGGTGCTCGTGGAGGTATTACACTCTATTAGGAACGTTTCAGTCACAGGGGACTCGTTTTTGTCTGGTGAGCTTGGATTGCAGCACTACTATCTAGTGGTCGGGGGTTTAAACACAAAGCAGAATGAACTACTGCCTGCCATCAATCTTTACACTGAGCTATTAATTAAAAATCAATACTGTGATTTGTGTACCATGAAACATACAAACACTGTGATACTCAAGTGTGGAACACCGGATGACCTGACCACCCTGATCGCAGACTGAGGGAGGAGAAGTGGGTGAGGGAGGTGTGGATCTGCTGAAGATCCAGTGACACAGATACTCCGACTCTTGGGCGTTACAAAGGCAAGCTGGTGGCCAAGCTTGGCAGGTGGGGGGCCTATAGAATAACCCTTGGCGGTATGGGCTTATATTGTTGACTAGAGTAATTTCATACAGGCTCCTTTCATTTGCGGTTAAGGCAGTGTAGGGGTGGCTGCTTGGGTTCAGGGGTGCATGAAGGGACTCGTATTTACCGCTGTTGATGTGCGCTGTCTGCCTGCCTGCTTAGAACAAACGTAATCTGACCACCTTGGGTTGACGTGACAGGACACTGTACAATCAACACGGAATCCATCTGAGATTTGTTGTAACGTGATTAGGAGGACCTACTATCACTATCAAACCACTTGCTAGCAAACCTTGCCCCTTGCAAAGCAAAAACTTCATACAGTGCTTTAATACAGTTCGCCTATATGCCCCATCCGGTTTTTAGGATCAGCCTCTCGCTACAGATAAAATAATTGTGGTTAATTAAGTCAGCAGCACATGTGTGGAAAGTTTGGCCAGTCACATATTAACAACCTTATCACTTCCAGCTGTTGGCTTCCCTGAGGGTAACTCAATCCTGAGACCTGAAGGCACTACCATGGCCTGACAATACCCCCCAAGGCAAACCACTGCCCACTAAGCAGCGGGGACCTGTCTTGGGAAGGAAGTGGGCTGTTTTACCAGCTGTTCCCTCAATCAAAGTAGTCATATATGCTTGGACATGGCTAAACAGGTGTCTCCCTACATGCCACAGACACACACATGCGCGCGCACACACACACAACCAAAGACAATGGAGGCCTGCTCATACACAAAAGCCTCCTCATAAGACTCCTGCCTGTTCAGTATGAAGTGGGAGCGGCCAGGAAGAGCAGGATGGTAATGGGATAGCTGGAGAGGAATACTGTAAATCTGAAGCTTAGACAAGCAGCGGCCATGCCAGGGTTGAACTGTGGGTAGAACGTCATGTTGATATTCTATTAAGACAGATGGGATGAGAGAGATACAGATCGTGTGGCCTGATGGTCAGAAAAAGATATCTGATTAACTCTGGTGGAAAAATCACAACACATAAATCACATTATTGTGATCTGAGGCAAAGTAACTACAGCATGAAGTACATTAGGGTGACTTTGGTTGCTAACAACAGCGCAACTACTAAGGTCTTACAGGGCTACACAACATGTATTTTATCAACACAGTGATACGAATGGACCCGTGAGCTCTACAGGCGTACCCCACGTGTGTATAATGAACCTTCCCTGGCAAGGCTCTAGATAAAAGATGTTTTCCACAGAGCCTTGTGTGAAAAGAAGACGACAATATAGAAGAGCCATACAATAGGGACCAGCTTTGTCTCCAACAGTGCACGTCATACAGCTCTTTGTGACTTCACCAGAGGGATATTCCTAAAATTCCATGGCACTAGGGCTGGGCAATATGACAATATATACTTCATTATTGTGAGGAATTACATCTCAACGCAATATAATATACTTTGTAAACATAACGCACATCGTCAGTACTTGTAAAACCAGTTTTATAATAAAGAAAAGCAGAATCAGTCACATAACTGGATTTAGTGCAACACAGTATGTACACTACACTCTTCATCAAAAGAGTAGCTGCCCCCAGAAGGAGGTGTGGGATTGCAGTGCTATTGGGAAGGAAGATAAAGGTCACTAGGAACAATAAATGATGATCAATTTAGACTGATATGGACAATATTTATTGAGCTACACATACAGAAGTAGTGTCTCTCAGTATGGAGTCGGGCCGCCATGTTTGCTAACCCAACATGCCAGACGTCTCAGCATGGAGTTGTAGAGGCTCCGTTACAGCAAACCGTTCATCTTGGCGCTGACCATGCTGCCTCCACACACAGATTCGTTGGTCGTCTCCACCGAGACAAAAGCGGAACTCGTCACTGAAGATGACCCGCTGCCATTCTGAGTCACTCCATGACAGTCTGGCACGACACCATTGCAGTCTCTGGTGACGGTGACGTGGTGTTAAGGGCAGTCGTGGTAACGCTCTGTGTGCATGAAGTCCTGTGTGGTGCTGGCACTGACAGGATGACTCCTGGAGGCACCACTGCTCACTGAATGTCTGCATTTGTGGCTGTTGGGTCAGTCAGGTACAGAGATAAGGCCCCTCCTTGCTTACGTCATATGCACCAAGTTTGATTCCTGTAGGTTGATTCCTTCTGGCTGCAACTATTTGTGCAACTAGTCTTTTGATGATGAGTGTATAAATATTGAATGAACATACACAGTTTAAACAGTGTTTGTATGTAGCACTACTGGTTCTTTTTTCTACTTTCCAACTGATTATATGTATGAAAGTCATTTCTGTGTATGGTGAACACTTCCTGAAGTAGGAAACCACATCGTCCACCTTTACATGGCACCAAGTGTTTCTCTACATGTGACCTTGTGTTCTCATTACTAGGGAGACAATATCTGAGCATGATGGACATTATTAAGACCTAAACTTGGCATTCATAGTGAATAACACAACTGCTCTCTAAGCCACGCTAGATCCTGTATCCACCACCACAGATGTGCTCCTTGATCATGTCACCACGCGTGTACTGCTGTAACTGTTAATAAGTGGGTTCTTCCTCCTGTACTTATGTCCACTTCACTCTAGTGCCAAGCTGTGAGCTAGAGATCCACATCTACACGTGCTGAGAACTATGTGGCCTTCAGTCACGATACAAGCAAAGCAAACACAGTGACGTGTATTAAAGGTGCAATCTGTAAGATTTTGCGTTTAAAATAATCCAAAATTAACTAAAGTTATCAATATTTAAAAAAAGGAAAAGAGGCACTGTGGTTTTTTCTTGGATTTTACAGGACACCATGTCTGGTGATTTGTTGCCTGCTACTGTTTGGGGTATGAATTTAATAGTTTGCATCATTTTACCAATGGCTCCTTTAAAGTTACAAATACAGGTACAAGGTGCACATTTTACAACATGTAGTGTAGTATTTAGTATACATTTCTGATTCAGAATTAGAGAAGAAATTCTACTTCAACAATACTTTGGTCTTTTTTTGGGATGGGGAGGTAATTTCACCTGGCCACAAGGTTTGTTGAAAGGATAATTGGAATAAATCATTTTCTTATAACACATAAAAAAGTAAATAAAAATGCAATAGCTATACAAAAGCAAATAACGTGAAATTTAAGGCTACTTTTGGTTTCTATATAACGTGTACAGCTTACTTTCTAGCTGAAATGAAGGTAAAGAGCTTTCGTTTTCTACCGTCCACATTAAGGTAGACTATAAAACCAAACAGAGGTCAAATCAGTACTTATTAAATAATGCATTCTATTACAGATTACTAATTACATGTTAGGAAATTGAAAGTGTAACTATTTCCAAAGACTACTATATTAAATTGATGTAACTGAATTACTTTCCACTACACTCAGATTACTCATCCTTAATTTATTAATCATCAATTAATGTATAATCAATAACCCAACCATCTTTTTCCAGTTTTAAGTATTTTTCCTACATTTATAGTTATTACTTTTAGTAACATCATGGACTGAGTTCCCGTTTTCATGCATTTCACACCATGAAATCTAGTTGGATTCGATCCACAGCATGCATCACATTCGCAATTCGGTGTGAACAATTCTCAAGCCACGGCTCTACTCAAACGCCTGCACCTCAACACTGATAAAAACCCAACACTATGCATCACTAAAGAAATGAATGGTTAGCAACAGGAAGTCACTGTGTTTATAGAGAGCAGTGGGGGGAGGGGTGGTCTTCAGTGGGGTCAATGCTAGCTGGGTTCTGGGAATAAATGGGCAAGTTTATAGCTCCGCCACAGGCAGTAAGAAGAGCAGCTTGCTCTCTGGCTGTGTTGCAGGAATCGGTTTCACCACTGCAGGGGTTCAAAACTACCCCCAAAACTACCCCCACCCCCCAAACACCCCACCAAACATGGTGATTAAATTAAAGCTGATTAAATAAACGTGAAGTTCTAGTGTTAATTATTATGTGATCAACAAAGTTCTAAACTCTGAAAGCTCCCTGCAGTATTTCCTCCCCACTTCCTTCTACACCACTCATGACTAACTGAAGTACAGGTACAGTACGAGACAGTGCTCCAGGGTTCAGAACGCGACCACATACTCCGCAGGAGGTCCGCACCCCTGCCCCGGCTGCGACTCCTCTCGGCGTGAAGCCTGGAATGTGATGCAATTAGCTGTTTCTCAGCGCTTGCGGTGAGATGGTGATCTCTCATCAACCCCCCCCAAAAAACTCCCCGCCCCAAGTAAATAAATAAATAAAAATAAATGAATAAATAACACACATGCACAACTGTTTAAACAGACCTTCCATCATCCAAGGCCCACTTGTGATGCTGAAATGGGTCACTGAAGAGGTGCTGTGAATTTCAGAACTGTGTGGCTCCTCTGTTTGTTTGTTTGTTTGTTTGTTTGTTTGTTTGTTTGTTTGTTTGTATGTATGTATGTATGTATGTATGTATGTATGTATGTATGTATGTATGTATGTATGTATGTGTAGGCAGCTCTTGTGCCACCACATCCCTCAATGATGCCATCGGCAGCATAATGACGCTACATTACAATCACAAGCCTACATGACACTGCTGGGCTAATTAATTGCCCCACACCAGATGGTTGTATTGACATCCTTGCACTGAACTGTGTATGTTTTAAACCATAGCCTAAATGACCTGAAATGTAGGCATCATTTATGCTGTTAATCATTCCAGTCAGATCTCATTCATATGAATTCGTGGGTAGGAATGGGCACACACTGATCTTGCTGCATACAATCCAAGTGCATTTGCAGTGAGGGAGGAAAGTTGCTAAATATATCAGAAGGGAAAACAGTTCCTGTAATGTAAAGCATATGGACTTCAATCTAATTAGAGTCTCATTCTGATCGTGTAACTAATAAGAACCACTTGTCGCTCTGAATTTTAGCAGCACTCACAAAGTCTCTGCAAATGTCTGTACTGTTTGAACTTGAAAGCAACACACGGGAGTTTATATGAGCATTCAGCATCCAGTAATCTGCACTTTGGTCAGTTTTTATACAGCGAGCAGTGATGCCCTCCATGAGTCATCCTGTTAGTGCCAGGACCATTGGCAGGCGCTGCACAACGCAGGACTGTTACAACGACTGCCCTTAACACCACATCAACGTCACCAGAGACTGCAATGGTGTCGTGCCAGACTATGAGTGACTCAGAATGGCAGCGGGTCATCTTCAGTGACGAGTCCCGCTTTTGTCTGGAGACGACCAACGAATCCGTGTGTGGAGGCACCGTGGTCAGCACCAAGATTAACAGTTTGTTGTCACACGTCACATGTCCAGAAGGCCTGGTGGCTCTCCACCTCCACCCCTACCGCACCATCTGCAGGAACTGTGTGAGAATATTCAAGCTGCATGGGATGGATTATCACAGGACACCATTAGGAACCTCTACAACTCCATGCTGAGACGTCTGGCATGTTGCGTGTAGCTCAATAAATATTGATCATATCAGTCTAAATCTATCAGCATTTATTGTTCCTGGTAATCTTTATCTTCCATCCCAATAGCACTGCAATCCCACACCTCCTTCTGGGTGCAGCTATTCTTTTGACGGTGAGTGTATAAGGTAGACGTTAATGGCACTCTTTCTCCCGCACTGTCTGCAGGCCAGCTAAGGACCAAAATGGTCTACAGTTTAGCAGCCAGGAGAAAACACCAATTTGTCAACCTACAGAGAACAAGTTGCTAATGTTTTCCTTGATGTTTGTCTTGAAAACATGCCATATGTCGCCACAGTCTCAGAAACCCCATTAATTCCCAGCTTAATTCATCTCCTGCAATGATTTGCTTTGAACTAACAATTAGGGATCAAAATCATTTCTACACGCATCATTAAAAAGAACAAATATAAGCTAATACATGCGGAACATTTCGTACTAAGCCAAGGGACCTAAAGGAAAACCATTTAAATAAGGTTCTCAGCAACATAAAAATGCAGCTGTGAAGTTAAAAACCAGGTCTAAGGTCTTCCACTGAAAGACTTTACTTTCGTCTGGAGCCTGATTATCATGTCCTGTACCAACACACCATACAAAGAAGTTTTAGAGGAGCCCAGTACCATCACACAAGTCTACACTCCGACTGAGATGACATAACTGGGGGACAAAAAAAAAGAAAAAAAAAAAAGAAGAAGATTAAAAGGCACCTCACCTTTGTAGCCAAGTACACTGAATATCATCACTGTCAGTAAAAGAGCCTCATAAGAGAGAGTTTTAAGGGCTGGGTGAGGCTGTCATTACAGGAGTTAATTAAGCCAGGGATCAAACAGCCCGAGATGTCAGCTGGTCATGTCTGTTTTCATATGACACTGCCAAATATGGGGCTTATCAAGTGTTTTAATCATACAGTGACTGATCCATAGCGTCTACAAAGTAAAGGGGAATTCCACCCTTCTTTTCAAATTTCAGAATTATTTATTGCTCGAGATGTAAAAAGAGCTACACACGGTGGTTTGATGTGAAGTGGCTCATTACAGAGACTCTCCACCTTAAAAAACAGATCCAGATTGCATCCTTCAGCCCCTGGCTCTGTAGCTGAAACCCTTATAAAAGCCTTCATTACAACCAGACTGGATTGTTGCAATTCAGTGCTAGTTGGGCTCCACACCAGTGGTCTAGAGAAGCTCCAATAGGTCCAGAACTCAGCAGCCAGAGTCCTCACACACACACACACACACACACACACACACACACACACACACAGTAACACAACTCCATAGCATAGTCCTGGAGCCTATCCCAGCATTCAACGGGCAGAAGGCAGGAAACACCCTGAACAGGCTGACAGTCTATCGCAGGGCAGCCACACAGACATACACACTCACACCTAGGGGGGCAATTTAGCATCTCCAGAACATGCAAACTTCACACAGAAAGGATCCGAAAACGAAACGCCCTAGCCGGGAATCCTGCATTGCCATTTTTGGGACCCAGGGGCGCATCTTTTCCTACACAGGGCACAAAGATGCAGATTAAACCCCCAGAACAAAATAGAACAAAAGCTTTAACCTGGGGCTTTTATAAAGAACCACAAGATCACAAACGTGAAACTCGCCAAGTTATAGACATGTCTAGTTCCCTAGTACTCTAGAAAGACTGAATGGATCAGTAGACAGGATTCCATAAAAGACTGAATTAAAATTCCATTACGTCTAATCCATGAAACTCTGGAAAAACTGGGAAATTATACGGCAAAAAAGCTTCAAACTCCAACAGTGCTTGATGGAGCTGAACATTCTTAGTGATTCTGGATATAGGCTAAGGGATGCTTTAAAATGCAGCACAGTGCTGGTCCCATAGAGAGTCCTGTGTTGTACAGCATTAAACTGCGTGGAATAGAGGAGCAGACAGCTGCTTAATCCCTCAGCACAACCACCATCGGCCAGGACACGCCAGCCTCGCTCTCAGGCATGTCCCACTGTTCAAAATATAACAAGGGAATGACAGGTGGCAATGCTGTGATATGCAGAGACTGCAATTCATCCCTGTAATTACACCAACAGCCTCTCTGCACTAAACAATAAGGCCTTAACATTTATATATATATACACATATATATTTATAGGGGAAGTACGAGGGGGGTTACATGTATATATACACACACACACACAGAAATATCCTGTAGGCTGTAAAGCTAAATTCTGGGGGGTCCCTGAAGATAAACGTGCAATGTTATGCTGCCACTGTTTTGCCTGCTTCACCCACAAACTGAACATGCTCAAAGAAAAGCCACCATGTTTCAGATTTAGACGGAGAGTTCACTGAGTATCTGGTTTATATATGAAACTGGTTAGCATTAGTGTGGAGGTTTTAGCTTAGGGTCAATTTATCACCTCCATGACAAATGTCATCACGATATGCCCATCAGTAGTTAGAAACACTGAAGAACTTATTATTATACTGTTTCATTGAAGTTGGTTCAGCGCCGGATGAGAAATGCTGCATAGAAATCGCCGTATAATCATATTTGCACCTCAAAGCCATTACTACACATACATACATACATACATATATATATATATATATACACACACACACACACACACACACACACCTACATAGATAAATGCTAAATGTCATAAATGTTAACGTAAATAAAATGTAACTATGTTTTCTTTAAATGCTCTATAATCGGTTTCAGTGCACCAAACACAAAAGCATGTGAGCGCTGTGAGCGCTGTGACCACTGTGTACCGAGAAGCCTTAAACCAGAGCCCCGCAACCGTGGAACCGTTTTCTTTTGTACCCAGCAGCAAAAAAGTTGTAGCATGACACGTTTCGTTTAATTTGTCCTACTTAACTTTGCACCTCCTGCAATGCGAGTATTATGCATAAACAATATATGATGCAGCCCTAAGTTAAACTGATACAGGATCACAAAACATACAAACACAGCCGAGTCACATTATTATGACCACCAGCTAATATCCAGCACAAGGGCAGCAGCTAGATGGGCTGGGAGTGACTCAATAAGGTCTTTCTAGGTGGTCACAGGTATCTGGAGCCATACTGACTGCAGTGCATCCCACAGCTGCTGGAGGGTGTGTGGGGGGGGATCCGTAGAGTGAACACCACGATCAAGGTGGTGCCACAGATGCTCAGTTGGGTTCAAGTCTGGGGAATTAGGGGGTCAGGGTAGTACTTGGTAGTCTTGGTAATGCTCTTCCAACCAATGCCGGACACTTTTGTCCGTGTGACATGTGGCATTGTCTTGCTGGAAGATCCCATCCGTCCCAGGGAAGACACTCAGCATGTATGGGTGTACAAGATCTGAAAGGATGGACTCATAACCAAGTTGGTTGAGAGGGCCTATCGCACACCTTCTATACCCACCAAGGCAACTCACGACACGCGACTTCCTTTATGAGCTCCATGCCCCCGCTGTCGAAAGTAGGAAGTGGTCATAATATGGTGGCTCGACTGTGTTATGCTGCAATACAGTGCAAAGTATTTTCTTACATCACTAATGACAATGTCAGCTGTAGCCAAATGTTCTAGTGATGCTTTTCTGCTTAACCTTAATACTGTACCGCCCCTCCCCGCACCCCAACACCAAAACTCCTAATACAATGTATGAAAGCCTTCCAAGGCAATGATTACCGGACTGTACCCACTACTGGGAATCATTCATCAGGAGCATTTTCTATGAGGAAGCCTAATTTAAACGACTGGGTTTACTGAGGATTACATATTAAAACTGATTTTGCACTTTAAAGGAACACAATAATCATTCTTCAACCCTTAAAATTCTCTGTGGAAGTCTAAAGGATTATGGGTATTATCCTTGCCAGAGTGGCAAAAATGATTAAGCATAGGAAAAGAAAGGAAAGGAAAATTAGACTACACTAAAATACAGTACCTCCTCCTGAGTGCACCTTTATATGACCATTGTAAGGACGCCGCTTTCCCAGACATGGCTCAATTAGCATAACAAAGGTACGGGATGGCTCCCCCAATGTTCTTAAAGATCAAGCAGATCCCACAAGTACCTGTGAAGTGCCCCGTCCTCCACCCTTTCATCTTTTTGGCACCCATGCAAATGCTGCACTATTTCCTCAACAGGCCCTGGAGGAATACCTCACAGCCATACAGACCACAGACCTAACTGCTATCCTCCCCCACCTACTGCTCCCATTACCTCCCTGCGGACGTGTGTCCCACGGGATGCATTAGGCAGGAAGTACCAACTGAGAACTGATCCCGAACACATTTCAGCTCCAGGTATGTCTCCCACAGAAAGCTTAGCTGTGAAAGGGACACGTTTAACACCGACACTCCATTAAAAAAGGCATCCTGAAAACATTCAGCGAAGTAACACACAAAGATTTATGAAAAACACTCGCAGGCTGATTTGCAACTGGCTTCGGTCCTAGACTCGCTATCCCGCTCTACCTCAGCCAAAGTCAAAACAGGACTCATGAAAGAGCCTGTTGAACTGGGCAGCAAAGACGGAGAAATACTCGAGTCAAGCAATGTCAACAAGCTGCCATGCTTGAGCATAGAGGGGTTTAGACTTCGTTCTAAGGGGAAGTCCACCAGATTTTAAATAAACTAGACCCAATTAAATAGTGGAGAAGTAAACAAAGCTCAATGCTCCGTTCTAAAGAAACATGCTGCATGAGAACCGTTCACAGACGTGGTAAATGGAACCAGACGTCCGCCTGTAAAAGCTCCCTGACTGAAAGTTATTCCCCATGAAGTGGTTAGACATAAAGCTGCTTGATGCCAGACATATGACCTTAATGATCCCGATCCTGGTTGGATTTCTGCAGCTGTCTGATCACTGAAGGAGTCATGTAAACAACATACTCCGATTTATTGGATCGGATTAAGGCCTAGAAACCCGATAAAGAGAGCTGGAATTCAGCTCAGTGCACGTACCCCCTTACTCGGATTTCTTTCGGACTTCTCAGTCTGCACATGTGCAAAAACAGACTGGAAACAGGCAGGGACTGTAACACAGTAACTGAAAGATGGCAACAATAGGCCTCTTTTGAAGTGATGCAGAAGCCAATGCTTCACTATATGTAGGTAGAAAAGACCAAAATGTCCTTCATCATCTAGACTATATGTTCTCACTTTATCAGGTAAAGGGACTTGTTGCTGAGGGGGTGAGGTTGGGGGCTGTGACATGACGTTATGTTATGTTTATGTCACATCTTATTCTGGGAGCTTACTAGCTGGTTGCAAACCAGAAATCCAATTACGGTCTGTCTCATACACATCGAGGCTTTCTATCAACTCATTACTCAAGTGCATGTACACACATTGACCAGATTACTCTGTAGTTGTTGGGCACATTCACTGTTTTATGATAGTTTATGACACAATTTTGCATGCAGGGTGGAGGGGTACATACAGGCTCTCGTGAGGCAAAACAGCCCCTGAAGAAAACGCTCAGACTATTTTACCATCATTAAGAATCTTTATAAAGCCTTCAGGAACGCGTAGGTTCACTGGTGGTGCCTCTGAAATCTCCCTCAAATACAGTTTTTACATGAAAGGTTTAGATATTTGGTTGCTGTCAGAAACAAAAATGTTGTATCTCCATAATGACATCTTCACAGGAGACTAGACCTCTGTCCAAGTAATTCTGGGCCATCTCTTTTGGTCCATTCATCATGAAATTTAAACACAATCTAAAGAGCAACAAGCACTAAAGGACAAAAACGGGAGATGTAAAGTTTGGTTCTTACAGCAGCACTATGCTGCCTACTACCTGACACACTGCTTTATGATAGCTTTGTGATTTAAACAGGATTTTATTTCATTTATATTAAAGGCATTCATACTGGAGGGGTACATGCAGGGCGCTGGGAGGCAAAACAGTTCCCCAAGATGACCAAGTAATTAAAACAGTCCAGCTCCCTGTGGTTGTGCAAATGGTCATGCCTCAGCCCCCCCTTACTGTACTGTCTCCAATGTAAATCAGGCCTCACATTATTCCTCAGTCAAGGGATCCGAGTCTTAGAGTTTACTGGTAACGTTAGCTAGACCCTCCATTGTTCACCCCTCCAAGCCTGTTAACAGACTCGCCACCCCTTCTGGAAAAACTGCATGACTGAACAATACATGGAAACTCTTCTGGAGTTTTGCATGAGGGTTCCCTAGATTAATTTCCCTGTTCCACCTTAAATGGTGCAGCCTTTACATTACTGCCATTCAGCTGCTTATTTGCCAGTTCCCGTTCCACCTTAAATGGTGAAGTTCCATTCGAGCACTGCCACTAAGTTACTTGTTTGAACTTTCCCGTTCCACCTTAAATGGTGCAGCCGTTACATTACTGCCATTTAGCTGCTTATTGGCCAGGTTCTTGTTCTAATGGTACCGTTCCACCTTAACTGGTGCAGAAGTTCCAGTCTAGCAATGCCATCAAGTTACTTGTTTGAACTTTCCCGTTCCACCTTAAATGGTGCAGCAGTTACATTACTACCATTCAGCTTCTTATTTGCCAGGTTCTGGTTATAATCGTACCGTCCCACCTTAAATGTTACAGTTACATTACTGCAATTCAGCTGCTAATTTACCAGTTTATTGTTCCAATTTCCCCATTCCACCTTAAATGGTGCAGAAGTTCAAGTCTAGTACTACCATTCCGCTTCTTATTTGCCAGGTTCTTGCTCCAATCGTACCGTTCCACCTTAAAATGGTACAGCAGTTACATTACTGCCATTTTGTTTATTTGCCAGATTCTTATTAAAATTCCAGTTCCACCTTAAATGGTGCAGCAGTTCTATTCTAGCTCTGCCATTCAGTTAGTTACTCGTTCTTATTTTCCCGTTACAGCTTAAATGGTGCAGCGGCTCCATGTAACTGCTGCACCTTTTAAGGTGGAACGGGAAAATTCGAACAAGAAGCGAAGAAAAACTTTAAAAAGCGGACTAACTCACAAACAACGGCAAAACCACGGACTAACGTGCTAAATCAGGTGTGGAGGAAGTTTCCACCTTAACGATAGACACTAAACTCAGTCCGTATTTCAGGCTTTTCTTACCTTTACAAAGGACCGTGACGACCATGAAAACAGTAGCGTTAGTCCCAAGCGGCACCGACTTCACACCGCGGCGGTGGTCTCTCTCCTCGCTCGATAAACTCATGTCTGGACTCGAAGAAAGTTGCTTCAAAAGACGACTGAAGGGTCTTTACTGGTTTAACAGCCTAATTTGGGTGTTTTTCTCTTCTCGGGACAACGTGAAGGAGCAGAATCCCTCTTCTCCTCCTTCTCCTTCTCCTTCTCCACAGCGAAGCTAGCCTTGCTAGCTAATTGGCTAGTTTTGAATCAGTGCGGATCTGGGAGGCTGAGGCAGGCGCGCGCTCCATGCTGACTCCTGAGCAAAACTCCTCACAAAAGACGCCGGGGAGTGTTTCAGGGAGGGAGAGGAGTCTTCAGCCCGGGCTCACGGCTCCCTCTTCTTCAACCCGAGTGTTCGGATTGGATGGGCGGCTTCCGGTGAAGAGCTGCTGCTGTTGCTCCTGCCTGGAAGGAGGAGCCGTGGAACACACCGGGAGCCCCATTCCCATGGCTTTGTTTAAGACTTAAAGGGGAAGTTCACCAAAATTCCCCAAATCCCTGAATAGTTCAGTCCTTGAGATGTAAACAGGTTCTTTCAGAGGGGTTTGATGTGAAGTGGCTCATTTATGGAGAAATGTACAGATTGTGATCTCTTTACAGTGGTGGTGATGGTAACCAGGGGTCATCATGTCTACAACGCAAATGTAGCCATTTTATTTTCTATCCAAACCACCAATAAACCTGTAAAGGTGTACAAGTTCTTATGGGTAATGATTATGATGATGGTAGTGGTGGTAAAATAGTCATAAACAGTCAGAAATATGGAGGGAAAAGTTTGGGGACTACTTTTCCTTGGAGCACCCGTCATGTATCCATCCACCATGAATTGATTTATGCATTACAAGCCAAAACTAACATAAAGCAATTTGTCAGACATCAGGCAGCACATGTCCAACCATTTCATGTAATAACCTTCTGTGGGGGAGCCGTCTGGTGAGAGGTGGATGTCTGGTCCCTATCACCACCACTGGTTTCTCTAGACCGGAGCATTTCACACCAAGCCCCTCAGAACGGCTTTGTTTACATCCCAACCATTCAACAATGTAGAATTCCTGAAAAACCTCTTTAAAATTATTCGGAGGAGACGATTAAAGCTCTGTTTTAGCTTTTTATTATTCTCGCATACACAAAAACTCAAAACAAATGAACAGAAATAACATGAAATTTACATCTCCACCATGTCGACAATAATGCCTCGAAACGCTGATCCATGCTTCGCAATAGACCGTATGTTTCACAATAGACTATAGTTCTGTGTTAAACTGAGATAAAACCATTAAATACAGTGTAGATAACAAGAGCATGGCATATACAAATGCAGCAATGAAGGTGGCACACAGAGGAGCAAGGTCTGCAAACTGATTATAAGCTCAACTCACTGATTAATTACATGTATTAAAAATATATGGACCTAAAAGACCCCTGATCACTGGACATACGGTATATAATCATACTCTATGTGGTCCCATTAAAAACGGACAATACAGATTTCATATGTAAAGGTGACTCCCCCTAGTGGCCACAGAGGGTAAGTAACTGTTACTGTACTCCCAAATGTAGTACTGAATCTTAAGCCTTGTTCAGACTGCCAGCCCAAATCCGATTGCAGGTATATCCCGATTGCATCTAGACAGTCTGGACAGCAAGACAAAACACAATTTGCAAATCGGATCCACTTCTAAAGCGCATCTCAAGGTAGCTTGAAATGCAATTCCAATCAGGTATCAAGGCATCATTTGAGTCAGTCACAATAATGTTAAATCCACTGTGACAGAAGTGAAGGGATTTTCCCATTTTTGGGATATCCAGACTGATTTCTGATTGTCCCGACAGCAATAATCACAATTTCTGAAAATCCAACCTGGTAGTCTGGAATGCAATTCCAATCGGATATTTCTAAAAAGCTTCTCAGTCTGGATGCTCTGCCCCTGAAATCGGATTCCAAAGTGTCTTTAGCTCCAGTGTGAAAACAACAGCGGTGTCCAATCCAGAGTGACGGACGTGCTGGGATTTGTTACATGGGTACCGATGCTTTTATCGTTACCACAGCATTCCATGCAGACAGGGTTGGGATCTGGACACAGAGATCCAATCTGATCACGGCCTAAGGCCTTGTTCCCAATACCAGCCCAAATCCGATTTTTTTGGCACATATCCAGATTGATGTTTTATTGCCTAGACACATGAAATCTTTTTGGATTTTGCAAATCCAAATGGCATCTGAAGGTAGTTTGAAATGCAATTCCAATCGGATTTCTACAAATCCATCTGTCTGCAGCTTAAATCAGATTTCAAAGTGTCTTGTGCATCACTCGCAGTGTGGAAAACAACGGCAAAGTCAAATCCAGAGTGTCGGAGATGCCGGGATTTGCTATGTAGTTACTGATGCCTATGCAGATACTTTAGGGATCTGGACACACAAATCAGATTTTATCAAACGGCAGTCTCAAAAGATCTGATTTGGGAAACAAATCCGATTCGCCTGCAGTCTAAACACGATTTAAAAACAAACAAATCACTCAGTCGGCCGGTGCAGTCTGCAAAAATTGAACTAAAAAATATTATTATTATTATTTTTAAAATTTATTTACAATAATTAATTGTTTAAAAGTGATAGTACATTTAGATGCACGGCACAACCTATGCAAACACTTATGGCTGTACGGACACCTGTGGTTTGTCGTCACACACAAAGCTCAAAGCAAACACCCAAAATTGGTCAGTGCATTCAAAGCACGAACAAAGCAAACAGTCCTGTACTTTGTAAGAGTACTCATCTGATGAGCTAGAAATGATTGTCAGGCTGTTAGGAAAATCGCTAAATGGAGTGCATTACTGGCAGACTGTCGGTTAGAACCACAAACTGATTTGTGACTGTAGTGTATTCCACTTCTTTTTAAGCCTAAAAGTGTATTTTTTTTTTTTTCTAAAGTAATACTGGAAAAAAAACCTCAAGAGCTATTTCTCTAATCAGACAAACGATTAAAAAACCGTAAGGGCAAAGTAACAAAAACATAAGAGGGACCAACGATCACTAGAACTGAACAGGAATCACACAGAAGTTCACAAAAGTACTCTGTAAAGGTTCTACAAGACTTTGGAGCTTAACCCCTCCCCCCCCCCCAAGACTGAGCCTCACGTCATCATTACACGGGAAAAACGCTTAGTCAGTCTGCCTTCAAAGTTGCAACGTAAAGGTGGAGAAAGAACAGGTGAGACAGGATGTGATTAAGAAAAGAGATACTCCAAGCAGTGCAAAGCACACGGCCTGCATTACTTGTAGCTTATTAGCTAAGCCATCCAAGATGAGGATGTACATAGTACTTGTGGTTTACGGGTGTGGTTATTAAGTACTACTGGCCTGGTTTCCAACAAAATACACTACCTGACCTTCAAGTCTCCCCTAACACCGTTCCACCTGAGTTAACCTGGCTGATGATATTTAAGCAATAAGCCCCATCCTGTCATTTAGAGATGTTTGGCGACTCTTTGGTCCTTCTCTCTGGTGCCACAGGTTTGGGGTTGTAATGATGATCACAGGTGTGTGCATGTGTGTGTGTGTGTGTGTGCTTGTGCATGGTTGTGCACTTGTGTGAGGGTTTCGTGGGGGGGAGGCAGGGTGGGGAGGTAGAGTAGAATGTTCTTAGGGGTCCCGGCGAATGAACCAGATCTCGTTTCGACGGCTCGGCACCCCGGGGTTCTCGTAAACGGCCACCATGTAGGTGTCACGGTGAACGTTTTCAGACGTGCCCAGCAGCTCCCACAGCAGGCCGATCTGGCGGGAGATGGTCTCCTCCGTGGTGGTGCCAAAGAAAACCCTGACAGAGGCAAAGACTTTGTCATTCTACGGTTCTCAACAGAACTGATCATCGGAAATTTATGCAGTATGTTGATTTCAAAACCTGCAGCATCCTCATCACAATCTTTGTCATAGGACACAGAACTTGTTTTAAGTTCTAGATTATGGTCTAGATTATGAGCAGTTATCCAAAGCTAAGGGCACTGTCACACTAGTTTTTTCGGGACTCAGGACCGCTTGCATGTTCAGTATATTTGGTCATATGAGACAGCTGTTGTTGATCCTGGGAGTGGCCCAGAGAACCGGTCTCTGACGTACTAACCTGGCACAGTGCGTATGGAATTCTTGTGTGTGAAAGCAACCCAGCGATAACGAGCCCCTCCCCCAAAAGATCCCAGAATCGTGGCTTGAGTGGACTGAGTAGTGGACTCAAGTATTCAGGACAAGTGTGAAAATTCCTTAAGAGAGAAACTCCCTTACCGTGTGAGGACTCTGATTGCTCCCCTGTCGACGATAGTGATGTCCGGGTCAGAAGGCTGGGGTGGGTTGGCCTGGAACTCTGAAGGCAGGTAGTATGCAGTCAGAATCTCTTTGGCAAAGCTGGTGCCGTCCTCCAGCATTGTTATTTCGTTCACAACAGGCACAGTCATGCCCAAGTAACGGCCTGCGAGTAAAAGGGATCAAGAATTACTGCAACACTGGTTCACAGTTACATCCCACAATTTTGGTAATTGATAACGTCACAGCGGGAATTCCGATGGAGACCTAGCCAACAAGTGGGAACTGGTGACCACTGACTAAGAAACTTGTCGCACTGTCTGTATTCCACCACGGCACCATTTTACAATTATATTTTTTCCAATTTGCATTTTAATAAGTTGTTAATTTTTTATATAGATATTTTAAAAAGTTAATAATATGGCAAAATAATTAAACCAAGGTCAAATCTGGCATTTTATGATGGACTAGTTTTCAAAGGATTCATAATCAAACTGTGTCATAGTGAGGTCTGAGATTTACTATTCTAGATAAAGGGAAATGTTGTTTGAATTTGTTTTAAATTAAACTGATTGCATTCGTACCAGCTGAGTTCTCCTTGCAGATGAAGCGCATGAGTTTCATGAAGCCCATAGAGATACTCTGCTCATACAAGTTCTCTCCATTAGTGATACAGGCCCATTTACCTGCTGGGTACACTCTCTCCTCATACATTATCTCACCCAGCTACACAGACACACACACACACACACACACAGACACACACACACACACACACACACACACACACAGACACACCAAAAAGAAAGAAATAAGGTATTAACACAAACAAAGGCAGAAACGAAACAACTTTCAGTCCTGTGAAAAAGTGTTAGAGCCGCTCACACTGGATGTGTTTTTTCAGAACAGGGACTTTTTATTACCCGAATCTCTTTTTTTCTATTGTGTGAGAGAAGCTTGTTCATGCAGTTAATAAACCGACCACGTTCTAAAAGGGCAGGTGACAGATCCGCCTTTATATAGATAAACGACAGTCCACTAGAGCAGCCGACTGACTGTTTCAGTGCTACCCTCACAGCTAGCTGCAGAGAGATGCAGCACAGCCCAAAGCAGGAGCAGTACCTTTTCATGTCTTGAGATGGCAGTAAAAGGAACTCGTTCTTGTCCCGTCTCCTGGTTTCTCCTTGTCATCTCTGCAATTGGTCCCGTCATTTCTAGGAGAATAAAACACGGCATGAAGTTTTAAGACACTTTGCTGAAAGGTTTTTACTTATTGGTAGGTATTCTCAGGCAGCTGGTCAGAGCAAAATGCTGTAACTCCTCTCCATCCGTCTGAATAAAACCTCATATCTCAGTTTTTTCCAGGATTTAAACACGCCAGTTGTTGTTTAATTGTGTGGACCAAAATTACTTCAGGAAAAAAGATCTCTCTCTTTTTTCACACTTCATGTCGCACTGGTGCTCAACTGTCTAGCACAGATCTCCACATCAACAATAAGAGAAAGTTAGGTGGAGGGGGGATTATGATGTCGGGGTGGTGTTCAGGGGGTGTTGGAACTCTTAATGCTTCAGCAGACCAAGAGATTCTGGACAATTTCATGCTCCCGACTTTGTGGGAACAGTTTGGGGATGGCCCCTTCCTGTCCCAACATGACTGCACACCAGTGCACAAAGCAAGGTCCATAAAGACATGGATGAGCGAGTTTGGTGTGGAAGAGCTTGACTGGCCTGCACAGAGTCCTGACCTCAACCCGATAGAACCCCTTTGGGATGAATTAGAGTAGAGACTGAGAGCCAGGCGTTCTTGGCCAACATCAGTATCTGGCCTCACAAATGCGCTTCTGGAAGAATGGTCAGAAATTCCCATAAACTCATTCCTAAACCTTGTGGAAAGCCTTCCCAGAAGAGTAGAAGCTGTTATAGCTGTAAAGGGTGGGCCGACATCATTTTAAACCCTAAGGATTAAGAATGGGATCTCTCTCAAATTCATATGCGTGTGAAGGCAGACGAACGAATACTTTTGGAAATATTGTGTGTATATCAGTCATAACATTATGACCAACTCGATGTATTTACACACACTGTCCATTTTATCAGCTCCACTGACCATATAGGAGCACTCTGTAGTTCTACAGGTACAGACTGTAGTCCATCTGTTTCTCTGTATACTGTATTACCCTGTTCTTCAATGGTCAGGACCCCCACAAGACCACCACAGAGCAGGTATTATGTGGGTGGTGGATCATTCTCAGCACTGCAGTGACACTGATGTGGTGGTGTGTTAGTGTGTGTTGTGGTGAGTGGATCGGACACAGCAGTGCTGCTGGACACTTCAATGTCACTGCTGGACTGAAAATAGTCCACCAACCAAATATATACACATACATATATAAGGTACCAGGTAGTTTCAACACATCTGGTTATCAATTATCTTAAAGATGATCAGATCTTAAGATCTTAAAGACCCACTGATCTAAAAACTAGTAGTTGTTTCTAGGACAAATATAAGTATACAAATTGATGCCTATAAATGACTATATAGCCAAACCAACCAATATTTTTAAAACTGTTTTTTACTTTGAAAGAATCAGTTTTAACTTTTTCAACACATTTAACAAAAACAGAAACATTTCAGCTTTTTAAAATCTTTGTTTTTTAAAAAAATGGAACTAAAACTGATTTTATCCATCCCTTATAATACCCCAGTCCACCACCAGAAACAGAACGCATCGCAAGCATCACCAAACAGCAATAAAACCTGAACTCAGAAGTTGTACCTCTAGGAACGGACACCTGGTGTGTCCTTCCCACTGCCTGCCAATGAGCATACAGCCGCTCCTGCTCCTCATCATCCATTGGCTCAGAGCTGTCGGTGACATCATCATCCAACTGCTCATCGTCCAGTTCAGCGAGGTCTTCAATAGAGATGAGAGCCATTGTGCTGAATGTCAGTGTGACCTGAAACGCAAGGAGGCACATGGAGCTTTAGGTGAACAGAAGAGGCGGAAGCATTCAGGTTAATTAAGTTAATATTAGAACCGGGAACCCAATAACCCAGACTCCACACACACACTGAACCCTCCAAACAAGCAGCAGTCTAGTCTAGTCTAGTCTACTGAGGAATAATCAGCATTAACCTAATATATTCATTAAAAAAGCCTAACCACAGTTCATGTTACAGGAGTTACTAATAACGGAGCCGACTCAATTTAAAGGTCTACTCTTAAAGGGCCGGCACCCCTCAGGAGATCTAAACCTGGAGTTTAAGAAACAATGACTTTAATCTCTCTCAGCCTTATCTGCCCCCAGACTACTACGATCTGGGACCGGCAAAGGTCAGGATTAACTGACGTGTCTTTCTCCTGCTCTCTCCTCAGCAGACATACACACCCTTAATGTTGCCCTGGTAGGAATTAATATGCAGGGAGTAGGTTTCATTTCAGAATCAGAATCTCTTTATTCACCAAGTATGTTACACATACAAGGAATTTGTCTTGGTGAGAGCAACACGTATGACAAGTAACAAAAAACAAGTAACAAAAACACAGAACACAGATTATTTACAGTATTAAACTAAAGGAAAATTACACTAAACAATAAACAGAGTAGAGAATAAATTAAAAAAGTAAAAAGTACTAAAAGTAATAAAAAGCTGAAGAAGCTGAGAGATGTGAAACAGATTTAGTTGAAAAATATTATATATAGAAAGTTACAGATGACCTGAATATCTACAGAAAGAGAACATCTGTACAGGTGTGCAAATAATCATAGTGCAAATAGGCAGAGTGCAAATAGCTGTTCAGTCCGGTTTGGGTTTTAAGGTTTACAGTGGAAGGTGTCCACTGTGGTTGAGGAGCGCTACAGCTCTGGGGAAAAAGCTGTTAGCATGACGTGTTGTGCTGGTTTTGATGGACCGCAGTCTTCTACCAGAGGGGAGTGTCTGGAAGAGGAGGTGTCCAGGATGTGAGGGGTCAGATGTAATTTTGCCAGCACACTTCCTCATCCTGCTGGTGTAGATCTGCTGAAGTGATGGCAGGTTACATCCAATGATCCTCTCTGCTGTCCTGATGATGCGCTGGAGTTTGGTTCTTTCTTGTGAGGTGGAGGAACCAAACCAGATAGTTATGGAGGCTGTGAGAATGGACTCGATGATTGCTGTGTAGAACTGGATCATCAGGGTCTGTGGCAGGTTGAATTTCTTGAGCTGTCTCATCACCTACTTACAATACTACCTTACCTATGGAGGGGACATGTTCTCTCAGCACCGTGGGCACCTATATTTGCCCATTATTATCCAGTGATGTGTATGCCGGCTCTTTGGCTAAAGGGGTCCAGTCCACGGAAGTTTCTAAAATTCTGCTGAATTAAAAGTGGTTTGGTGTGAAATGCTCCTGATCGTGTCTAGTTAGAATCATTCACAGTGGCAGCGATAGGAACCAGACGTCCAAAGAGTTCAATGCCTACACAAGGTAATTACATTAAATGGTTATGAGTGCTGAATTTGTGTCCTTCTGCCCTGCGATGGATTGACGGCCTGTCCAGGGTGCTTCCTGCCTTCTGCCCAGTGAGCGCTGGGATAGGCTCCAGCACCTCCCGTGACCCAAAACGATTAAGCGGTTCAGAAGAGGAGTGAGTGGGTGAGTGAGTGAAGGTTATGTTCCTCATTGACATTGCTTTATGACAGTTTTGTGTTTTGCTTCCAGCCTACAAACATCCCTCTGAACGCTCCCTCACAGGAAACACTTCACTATGAATTGAGTTGTACAGGAAACAGTTCCGAATACTATGGTTGATGTCTAAGACACTGTCTGTTGGTACATTTTGGGATAGGGTGGGTCTAAAACAGGTTTAAATCTTGTTATTTTCTTGTTATTTTAATCTCATGATGGAGGGAAGCGGTAACCGCAGCATGACACAGCACACAAGGCTTCAGAATGGGAAGTGAAACAGCATAAAACGATCCACTGGTCAGCGCGGTGACACCGACTGGACAGCACCGCGCACAGTATGTTGTTTTTACGAAACATTTTCTCATAAAAAACGACATCATTTCTCGTAGTTAAGAGATCCCGAGGGATTTATGTTTTTCCTGTGCGTGGCAGCAATACGCCACTGTAGTTTACATCTCAATTGGGCTAAAAGATTTGGAAGAATATCTATGGCCCAATCCCATTTCACCCCTTGCCCCTAACACTTAGCCCTACCCCTCTGTTTTGCGTGTTCACGTCTAGGGGTAGGGTTGTCCCGACTGTTGTTGAGATGGAGGGGTAGGGCGAAGTGTTAGGGCCACATGGCCCTTCAAACAGAGATTTTTCAGAGGCACACTCCAAACGGAGTGTTACGAGAAAATTCCCAGAATGCCCTGCGAATCATTGACAAGATGGCTGCACAAGCGACCAAAGAGACCCATAAATATAAGTATTCTCTCTGTTAAGCAGCCGCTGTAATGTAAGATAACCGTTGTAATAGCGTTTTATGCTCATTTTCCTCATAACACGCGTAAAATTACCACTAATACGCTGGTGTCTCGGTCGCTACCTAGCAAAATTCCCCGTTCCACCTTAAATGGTGCAGCAGTTACGTTCTGGTACCTGAGGCTGCTGTACCATTTAAGGTGTAATGGCGAAATTAAAATGTTCAGCTTCATATCACCAAAGAATTCTTGGTGGCAATAATTAATCATTTTAATTCCCCCTCTTTAAAGGTATATGATGCCCTAAATGTATTTAAGCAGTGAGGAGCTGAACTTTACCCTCCTCTGCTATCACTGCAGACCGGCAGGGTCGAATACAGAGAACCGCAAGCAGCCAGTTAAAGAAGTCATGTAGTTTTTTTGTTTGTGCTCTTTTTTATTCGGTGACTCATTAGATGACGTATCCGGTTCTTGAAGTGTTGTCCCATTTCATAGGAGGTAGATTTCAACCACTACCCCTTCTAACTCAGTTTGAAGGGGGATGGTTACACTCGAAAACAAGGGGTAGGGGTAAAAATAAGAAATGGGATTGGGCCAAAGTGCGATTTTTCTGATCAGTATTGCGACTCCGATTTAAAGTCCAGGCCTGTTATTTGGTCAGTAAGCCCAGAGCATCCCGTTTCCCAGTTAGCTGTGGTTGTGATGTCACAGCATACAGCTGTTTGGCTGCCTCTGGTTGATCTAACTCAACATACAGGCAGTTTACAAACTCTGACATTACATTAACATTCCCCATATAAGACACGGTTTGGATCAAATAGCCTATAATTAAAACTGCAGCTAAAATTTCAGCCCTACATCTCAAGGACTGAACTATTCAGAAATTTTGGAAAAACTGGTGGAATTCTCCTTTAAGCCTTGAAACTCATATAATGCGATGGAAACGGGATCCTGTGTATCCTACAGCTCCAAAGACTGAACTATTTGTGAATTTTAAAATATTGGTGTGATTTCCCTTAAAGGGACGTGTCATGGTGCAGTTTCCTGCACTGCAATGTAATCATAAGATTTCCTCTATACCATACAGCCTCTGTTACACTGCAGGCTCTGCCTGTCAAGCCTGTTAGACCCTGCTGATGACGTGATGTAAGCCCACCGCCCTCAGATAAAGCATTTTCATTACCTATACAGCCATCACGGTAAATGAGTGAGGCAGGCTGCATTCACACACTGCACGACTTCGTGCTCCACTCACAATGAAATCCGATTAACCGTCAGGCAACAGCCTTTTCCACCCAGCGCACTCTATTCTCCAGAAGTAGGTCAACCCGCAGCTCGGCGGACACGCAGCAAGAAATACTCCAGACTCGCCAGCGGAAGCGTTTTTCACATAAAACCCCCGAAATCAGCTCCACACATCGCCCGGAATGCGCTCAAAATCTGTATTCTGTGGAACTGTGATGTTCTAATTCGGCATTAACCAACAAGCTTGAGACCTGTCATTATAAACAAGCGCTAAACCAAAAACTGTATACTTTCACACCGCCTTCGACCAACGGATATAGTAATATACTGTAAGCCACATTAGTAAACTGTACTATTTGATGTATATCATTTCAGCTATTCGCTATTTATTGTCCCTTGAGTCAACACACTCCTCGCTACTCACCCTGTTTGCAGGAGCCAAGTAGTGAAATGGTAGCTGCCGCTGCGATCTGCCGCGCATGCGCATTGGCGGTGAGCTTGTCACGTGATACAGCGCGTGTCCAACGCTGCTCGTCGCCTGGTTTGTTTACGTTTGGACTGTGTCCTATTTTGGTGTACAAACTTTCACAGAGAATTAAAATATGGACCTTTTTGTGTTATCTTATTATTTTCTTATTAGTACTATATACATAAGTGTAAGGTGCAGCAGACTAGACCCCTTTTTGGGTATTTTATACAATTAATCTGCTTTATGATTTTTACTGTATCTCTTCTTTTTATTTTATCTTTTTAAAAATAAGCTGATTCATGTGTATTTGAGTATATTTCATTGCTATATTTATTTCATTTTCAGATTACGTATCTATTTTCTCTATTTTTTATGTATGCAAAAAGCGAAATAAATCAATCAATCAATAAGTAGATAAATAAATAAATAAAAACACTGAAGATAAAGCAAACAAAAAAAAAATCGTTTTCATTCGGACTCACGTTTGGCGAATAAATTCATTTTTACCTCAATCTTTAAGATTAATTCCAGTGATTTCAACGTGTCTCAATACCTCAATGGCTGGTGTTGGTACACAGACCTGGGTCTATAAATGGGAAACAGTAGCAGGGGGTCCTCGTGCCTGTGCACTGGACAGCGGGAAGGGGAGGGACTACATGCTGAACTCCACACATTGTAAAGGAGAGATGGCAAAGAAAAAGACTTTCTTAGATCATGCAAGATCAAAGATTCATGTAATCAGTAAAATAAACCTAAAACAGAAGCTGGTGAAAGAAGCTGACTGCAGCGTCGTGGAGGGTTGAAAGGCATGTAAAGGGGTGAGGAGTTTGCATTGGTTCTGCTGGACAGGTGTGCAGCATTAATTCACTTTTGTTGCTTCACAGAACCAATAGGTCAGTATTGCTTAGTCCTGTTTGCTAAAGTTTGGGAATAGCAGCAGCAGTTATTAGTTTGCTAAGCTGTAATCTAGTTAATGTTAGTTGCATTACTTGCAGTGTCTGTTTGCTGTAATGTTATATCATTGTATTTGTCTGTACAATGTTTTGCAAAGGGTTTAATGGCCACGAAGATCTAAACTCTAATTCTACATTTGCTCAATGAATCTGGGGGTTTAGCCTCTGAAGGAGCACAGAAGGGAGGGGTGTATTTGTTTTGCTGTTGAGCTCACATATAAACGACTGTTCTCCAGAATCCTATACCGCACCTTTAAACATTGGCACAGGGCAAATTCATAAGCTGATTTTGCTTCTACTGAGCTTTTGAGCTCTCATTCCATCATGCCCAATAGATCATATAAATATCTGATAGATGATATTCCATGATTAACAAATATTAATACACGCGACAAATAAAAACATAAACATTGGAATTTATTTGAATTGAAATCAACCAAAAACAATCTCCACAATACGCTCTCAAGTATGGTATAGCATTACAACAGGGTAGATAAACACACTTCTATTCAGTGTAAAGTAATTGCATACTGTGAATTTAATCTCCAGGCTAAATATATTTTCCCTTATCACAGGAATATTAACATTTACAATTATTAACGGATGCCAGACTGCCTGGTGTAGCCTATACGCTATTGGTGAGTATTGACTTACCAAGCATATACAGTATATTCTAAGTACTGAGCCACAGGCTGGCAAGACAAGGCGCCATAACATTCTGGCACTGCACTGTGTAAAACCTGACACATGAAAAACAAGGGTACAAAGGGCAATCCAGCCAAATGACACCTGAACTGATCGCTTAATAAAGACCCATATCAGGTCACAAACACACTTCCCTTCAGGGCATTCATCGTCATCTAAACCTCTTTATAACAGGTCAATAAAGCTACCTGTATTCAAAGGAGTGCATTACAACCCAGCTGTAATGCTGTGAAGTAAGGATATACAGCTGTTGCTTTGGATACCTCCGCTCTGGACGCGGTCACCACTGGGGTTTTAAATCGTAGGGCCAAGTTTCACTAAAAGACAGTGAATGAACGAGCGTAGGTATTATATACAGCAGCTGCTGACATTCTTCAGAATAGCTGCAATTTTAATTTCCAGAGCCTTTAATTAGGTCAACGGTCACGTATTGAACAGTGACACCATTTGTGTAATTTTGCCTCTGTAAATCACCACAGTGGAGTGGAAATGATGCAATCGAGATATACACAGTCGAGTCACATTATTATGACACCTTTCTACTTTCGATGACGGCAGGGCGTAGTTCATGAACGAAGTCACGTTTTCGTGGCATTCTCTGAGACCACTCATCCGTGTTGAAGGCACGTTCAACCAATTTGGGTATGAGTCCATCCTTGCAGATTACGTACACCCATACATGCTGGTTGCCTTCCCTGGGGCAGATGGGATCTTCCAGCAAGGCAATGCCACATGCCACACGGCTAGAAATGTCCCACATTGGTTGGAGGAGCACGACCAAGACCTCCAAGTCCTACCCTGGAACCCCTGATTCCTGCTTACTCTGTATATTAGCTGGTGGTCATAATAATGTGACTCGACTGTGTAATTTTCAGTGTGCTGTAAGTTTTCAGCTTTAATTTAATAAAATAAAATTAAAAAATAACAGGACTGCAAACACAATGATTATTTTTCATACTTCGTATTTACCTCAGAGCTGTTATTACTGTATCCACTGTTTAGAGCTAGCTGCTGCTAACGCTGCTCAGTTCACCTGACATACGTTTAGCCTAGCTGTTAGCTCCCCTCGGCTATTTCACTCTGAAACTGATCCTCTAAAGCGAGTTCATCTTTTATTAATCTTCAGGCCTGTATATTTTAACTTTCTGAGGCTCATTCTGATGAAAACATACCCCACTACAATCACTACACTCACATTTATACTTGGAGTTGGCTGTGTTTTGCTCCCCAGTGTTACCCACCGCCATTTTCTCTGGCTGAAGCAGGCTGAGAGCTGGTGAGGCCGCGGTGCATGATGGGATGCAGTACACCATGAAGATAGCTCTCCCTGTATACTAGAACCTCTGACTGGAGTAGAACACCATCCGGGGATCTTCAGTGCACTACAGATCTTTAATTTGGTCACATACTACATACTACATACTACTTTTATTTTGTACTCTAGTAGAATGTAGTATGCCATTTCAAATACAGCCTGAGAGCTGGTGAGGCCGCGGTGCATGATGGGATGCAGTACTGCACAAAGACAGCTCTCCCTATACTATACTATATCTGACTGGTGTATAACACCAGTGCATCTTCAGTGCATAGTAGTACACGAGTAGTATGCAGTATGCCATTTCAAATACAGCCCATGTGTTGCTAGCCGGAGTTCTAAGCCGTGTCCCTGTGCTCCTGAGTATCTTGCGGTGTGTCTTCGTGTTTTCCTTGTTTCTCTACTCTGGTATCTTGTTTTTGTGGTCATGTATTGTCCCTGATGCCGCCAGCGTGTGTTTTCACGTCTGCCTGTTCTGACTATGGTTCCTGAACAGCCTTAAATAAAACCACTCTGCACTTGCTACCTGCCTCAACCCCCCGACACACTGTAATTCCTTACTGGTTAAAGTGAAAGCCTACACTGTCAGTCACAGCTTGACTGCTTAATTTCAAATCCATTGTGCTCGTGTACAGAGGCAAAATGACAACAATCGTGTCACTGTCCAAATATTTATGGACCTGACTGTATGTTGGTTTCTACATTCATGTGCTTTCATTATTATTACTAACAGTTGATGAAGGTTCAGTTAAAAATTCCACCATCATCTGATTTCATGTCACAAACTACAAAACTATAAAAAAAACCCAACAACAGAAAAGAAGGACGTAGAACAACTTTGCGTCACTATCCAAACATAAATATACTTGAAATGGTGCAGAAGGTCAAAGTTAGAAGGTGCCAATCAAATTAGAGGACAGAGAATTCCTGTCAGTGTATATGCCGGGGCGCATGCTTTCTATTGGCCTTTGCTGCTGTACAGCTCCACTGTGCTGGTGCTCAGGGGTCGACTATCTCTCAGCCTCCTGCCCGTTCCTGCGCTCTGTGAACAGAGAGACGTTTTAGCTTAAAGTGGAAACGGCAAAACACAAACACTGCCAGATTATTTCTTCACTGCTGGTTCAAATCAAACCATCTCACCTGAAAAGAGTCGTTGTCTCCGCTCTTGTTTAAGTAAGTCAGTGAGGCAGCCCTCTTCAAGCTAGATGAGACAAATCAATATGTCACAAATCAATAAAGTGTCTAAGAGTCTCAGATTCTAAAATCAACCAAGAGGAAAAAAGCAGTCCTCGAGAAAAGAACATATCGTATAATAACATCACAGTGTCTGTTTAAAGGAGCAGTGTGTAATTTCTAGTAGTAATTTATATATATGTGGGACTGTGGGAGCATTTAATCTATCACTGCTAGAGATTACATACTGCTCCTTTAAACAGAGTGTCAGCCTAGTAGTTGTAATGCTGGTAGTATTTCTGATTCTATTTCTGAAGATTTAAGCTATTAAAATATCCTGCCTGGAGTTTATGTACGAAGCTACTGATAAACGCTGTATGTGCTACGATAGAACATCTCACATTACCACCAAATTCAAGCTGCCACTTCAGCCTCTGCTGAAAGACGACCCACTTCTATGTAGATACTGTATGTAGGCTCATTCTAAGCTAACGAAAACTAGACAATTCGTGGTTACACATGATTATGCACTAATGAAAACATAAAATGAAAACTAAAATTTACACACGGCTCCTTTAAATGCTTACATACAGACTTACAGCATTACGTTCTGTGTGTGTCTGTATGTGTGTGTCTCTTACTAGGGGTTGTATGTGTCTGGTGGTATGGTTGACTGCAGCTTCTTCACCAGCATCTCACTGCTTTTACGAATCGCTTCCCGTAGTTTTCCCAGAGAGCCAGTCCTTCTCAAAGTGCCATCCTGCCAACACACACACACGTACGCATACATCATACACAGCTCATAACACACCATACATCACCAATGCAGAAAAACAGCTGCAGATCTACCACAGAGTTGGATCGAATGCATCGAACCCAGATCTCAGTCTTGTGGCTAATCAATGCCTTTTTGAGGGTATGGTGGATCATAAGTAAGGTCAGGCACTGTGTAGCCTCAGCATGCATGCAAGCAGTAGAATTAAGTTGTAGCTGTTCATTCTTGGCACTGCAGGGGGCGGTACGTGCCTGACTGTCTGTTCAGACACACTTGGAGGCTGTTTGTTTACTGGAAGCCTTTTTCCCCCCTCTGTCACTGCCTCAGCGCCCTGTGTTGCTATAAGAATAAGAAGACTATATGAAAAATCATATTCACAGTAAAACACTACTCGGGATAAAGAGGTGCTTTGTGAATAGAAATCAGTGTTTTTCCGAACACCGCATGGAATGGCTTATCGGACACAACTTTGGAGCAGTTGTACTACGAGCCCTGCTGTATTATTGTTCCCACAGAAAGAAACTAGGAACTAGGTCACCACATGGGAGAGAGCCTTTGATAAAACAACACTCTACAGTGCACAGGACATACACTCCAACATGGAAAGAAGGAGCAACAGAGGAGAGGCAGTGACGGTACAGAGAGGGGGAGAGAGAGAGGGTGTCTTCTGTAAACATGAGCTTTGTACTGCCTTCCCATTAAAGTCTGTGTAAAGCTGTAATAAACGTGTTCTGCGTTTGTGCACCACAGTAAAGTGTGTTATTGAGCATGCAGCCAAATGATTAAAGGTGCAATATGTAATATTTGTAGTGTTTAAAACATTCCATAATTAACTAAACTAAACTGATGTTTTTGATGGAATGCCAATGGCTATGAAAATGGCTATGCTTGGCAGATATTTTGAGACGCACTGATATTTGCACATGACCATTGCGGATTTCTGTGTGTCCATATATCACCAACCAATCTGCATGGGTTGCTGTGGTGGCAATGTAAGCATCAGTACCCGCATAGCTACACTGGTGACACGGATTGCAAACGTGCATGCAGGAGAGATGGAGGTGTGTCATCTCGCCTTCCAAACAATCGCAAATCCTTAGGCTCGAAATGTAGCTACTGGGCACTGGCCTAGCTGATGGTAATGAGCTCTAGTGTTTGTAACGTTATAGTGTTAAGGTGAGGTTAAAGGTTCACACAGACGATGATATTCCAGATATGCAAACTGTCACTAACTGCAAAATAACATTCACATTTAAAACAGAGCAGAACAGCATACAGGGGTTTCAGCTGAGACCAGTGGAAGGAACGCAAGGGGTTTAGCATAAGGAGTTTCTAGGGAATAACGGGCATTTCGGAGCCAATCCCTAAACATGCTGAGTCTCCAGTTGGCATCTTTAGCAGAGATTTGGACTTTCTTTTGGCTGAACAGTTGGCTTTTCTTCTCCGGTCACGTGCACGTCTTCTTAAAAAGCAGCCCCTTTCCTGAGCACAAAGGCAGCGTCCCTGCCTCGGTTTCACTCATTAACGTGATTTAAAGGCGAAGCACATTTTGTAAAGCTATTGAGCCTTTGTTGCACCACACTGAGGGGCATTTTCTTAGCTAATGAATGCCTAAGACCTCCTCTGAGCATCAGGGACCAAACCACAGGACCACTATTGGCTCTGCTATTCCTTAGGCAAATACATACAATGCAGGAACACACACTGAGCTTTAACATTAAACATTCATATTCACACAGTATACCCATATCTATTCCCCAAAGACCGAAAATGTGCAAAGCTAATAATATGAGCATGTGTAACTAAATCACCCATAATCATTTGCTAGTTTTGTTCTTGTAGCTACAAACCACTATTGTGTTCCTTGTCAGCGTACTAGGTACATATTCATTTTGCATTGAGTGAGTTAAAGCTAGGGGTTTAACAGCACAGTGCAAATGCCTTTTCTGACGGCTGTGTATCTTTAAAACCGCATGCTTTGTAAAAGCGACCTCAGTCCTTCATCCCTGATCAAATAGAAAAAATGCAATTAGAAGCTGAAGGAAGAACAAGTGGGTAAACCAAATAACTGCAAGGCTTTATGCATCTAAAGGCCTTTTAGCATGTACGTCTATAACACAGTCTGCTTTCTGCAGGATAAATGCTTGAGTGCAAACAATAAAGTACTTTTCTAATGAGCCAAATCACTTATCTCAGGTATATGTTAAAGCTCTCTCTCTCTCTCTCTCTCTATAAAAAAAAATATATATACATATATATATATATATATATATATATATATATATATATATATATATATATATATATATATATATGTAT
>CM067489.1:29576952-29696832 GCA_034552555.1 Semaprochilodus insignis
TATATATATAATATAATATAAGTAATATAAATGTGGTAATTTCCACACCCAGGTAAAAATATATAAAGGTATAAAATATATAAATAGGTAAAAGTAAAAGTATATTTTAATGTATTCGAAATGTACTTTAATATCAGCAAGTACATTTCAAGCACATTATTGTTTTTATGTGCTAAATACAAGTGCAATATATATAAGTAGTACTGAGGTAAATATATATATATATATACACACTACATTTTACCTCAGTAGTACTTCAGTGTACTTGTGTATGTATATAAAGGTATAAATTATATATATGTAAAGGTAAATGTATATTCAGGTGATTCCTAATAGTGTCTCAGAATAGTATAGTTAGTATAATGTGTTCTATTTAAGTATATTTTATTTTTTAAAAATGTTTTACTGCTCCTTTTTTGTCTGCTTAAATTATGCTTTATTCTGTAGCACTTTGAGATTGTTTCAAATGTAAAGTGTGTTACAAATAAAAAGTATTATTATTATTATTATTATTATTATTATATTTTAATAGCACTAATGATATATATTTAGCATGTTAAGTACATAGTTAGTATATGAAAATAGTACACTTTCAGTACATTAATCACCAATGCAAGGAAGTATACTAAGTGTACTTTAATGAAGTATACTTAGGTACACTGAAGTACTCCTGAGGTAAAGTGTACCTGTAATTATTACATTTGTAATAAATATATTGCAGTTGTATTTAGCACACAAAACGATACTGAGCTTGAAATGTGCCTACCATTATTAAAGTACATTTCTAGTACATCAGAACATACTTAATTAACTTTACCTGGGGTTGTCTGGATGCAGTCTGTCTAACATCATTCTCAAACTGTGAAACAGATATTCTCCTTCCCTAACGGAAGAACTACATAGCCCACAACATGACTGTGGGTGGGCTGACAGTCATTCTGAAATCAGTAAAGGGGCTGTGATTCGTGCCAGGCACTTCTTTTGAACAGAATAAGCCATTTCTTATTCATATACAGTGAAGTGTAATCTATATTATGCAAGCACCAAGCACTCTATTACGAGCATTACAGCACTGTGTCCCTTTGCTCACTGGTATGTTACATAACTCAATGATATAGCCATTAGAAGATGGTAAATGGTGGCCATTAAGGGCTGCACATGGTCAGCAACAACACCCAAACAGACGGCAGCATTCAAGCGGCCACTGATTGATATTAATGGTTCAGATTGTGCCAAGCAAATCCCTCACACCATCTATACACTCCACCAACTTGTTAGTACGGTTTCTATCGCTGTATAATGCCCTCTGCTGACATTGATGACGTATGCTTTGACTATCCTTGGTTCCAGTAAAAGCTGGTTTGAATGCAGACTGGTTCTCTGGATAGCACCAAGGTTCTACGAAGCCTGAACGGAACCAATTCAAAAGCCTGTGTTCTTTTGGTCGACAAGGGCTATGAGATCCTTTTCTGCTAGCCTCAACTGTACAGCGTGGTTATCTGAGTTACTGCAGCCTTTCGGTCAGCTTGAACCAGTCTGGCCATTCACCGCTGACATCTCTCACCAACAAGCTGTTTCTGTCTGCAGAGCTGCCACTCACCGTTCTGAGGAACTCTAGAGACCGCTGTGCGTGAAAATCCCAGGGGATCAGCAAACTAGCACCCCAACCAGCAATGCCATGGCCAGAATCACTGAGATCACATTTTAACCTCACTCTGATGGATGAGGTGAACATTATCTGAAGCTGCTGGACTGTATCAGCATGTTGTCACCTGAGAGGCTGATTAGATAATTGCATTAATGAGAATGCGTGCAGGTGTTCCTAATAAAGTGCTCGGCGAGGACTCATTTTAAGTTTGGTCAATGAGGTCATTATTTCAGTCTTGTTCTGAAAGACTTAGAACAGTGGTCACGAACACTGGTCCTAGAGATCTACCCTCCTCCAGAGTCTGGTTCCAGCTACAGTCTGCCATTCCTGCTTCAGCTAATTAACTTCTTTGGAACTTCTTGATTGGCTTCAGTTAGGGGGATGTTTTGTTATGCTAGCTGCAACTGATTTCTGTAGGAAAGGAGATGTCCTGGAGGAGGATCGCTGACTGACATGCACTACCCCTTCTCAGGCCTGCATAGTACCGCACATGACTTCTGACATGCTGGCTCCTTCCTGGCCCCACCTGCTCCACCCCCTGCTCATACCTGCAGCTGATCATTGCCTCTGCTTCTTAAACCCCTTTGTTTGCTGAGTTAGTTTGCGAAGTCCCTGTGTTCTAACCCGGGTTCTGAGCCGTGTTTGCCTTGCCTGTTTCTGATTGCTTTCCCTTGTCTCCTGGTTTCTGGTTTTGCCGTATGTCTCTGTTGTGGTTTTTGACCCCTGCCTGCAGTTTGGATTGTGAGTACTGGACTGCCCCAAATAAAGCCCCTCAGTGCTTGCAACTTGTCTCAACCCCCTCATTACAGTGACCACTGTTTTGGGAGATACAGCCCTGGTTAGGATTTGTTTCTGTTGCAATAGTTTCTGGAATGTCATCAGATGTCACCACTATCACTAGAAAACGGCTGCTCAAAAGTCGCTGCTCTGCTGTCAACCTGTCTACACAGGCCCAGGCTCGGTCTGGCCTCACCGGCTCAGATCTGCTCTCGGATTGGTTTCTGTCTCAAGGTTTGTGTTCCACTCTACTCTGTAGTCAGGGTGGTATATGTTTGACGGTGTGTGTGTGTGTGTGTGTGTGTGTTTGCATGACTGTATGATACCGAAACACTCACCCCATTCCACTCCACACTGCCTTCTTCTCCAGATTCATACCTCACGCCGTAAAGAGAAGCGCTCCTCCTCCGGTTGGCATCCTTGACAGGATCCACAGCTGCTCCCTGATACACACACACACACACACACACACAGAGAGAGAGAGAGAGAGAGAGAGATTAGATACTGAATATTTGTCTATTCTTATCTGTTCTTGCTTCTCACATACAATATTAATATTGTAATATCATGTGATGCAGCACCTAGACCCTTTAAGATGTTGTATTGCCATTCATTCATTTATATAGTCTATAACTTAGAGGTGCGGTATGTGATTTCAATCCAATACACTTTTTGTCAAATTCAGTGAATATCTCCTCACGGTCCGCTAGCTCTGTGTGTGTGGGCACTAGAAAGGAATCTGTTGTTGGTACACGGGTCTGGGTCTGTTGATGGGAAATAAGCAAAGTGGCTGGGGCCAAACATCACAACATGCTTCCAGACTATCAGTAACGGGGGAGTGCATGCTCGTGTACAGGACAGGAGGAAGAGGAGGAGCTACATGCTGAACTCCATGCCTGGTAAAGAAGGAGAGATGGCTGAGGAAAGAGGAAAAGCTCTGAAGAGCAAAGATTGAGACAGAAGTTGATAGATCAGGCAGGAGATTTTCAACAGTGAAGAGACCTCAGAGAGTTGATCAGGCTGAAGACGGCTTTTCTGTTCCACCTTGAATGTGCGGCAATTCGATTCTGGCATTCGAGGTACCTGAATGTAACTGCCTCATCATTTAAGGTGGCACAGAAACACTGTGGTGAAAGTTGACGAATAAGAAGCTTAAGACTTCTGCTTCATGGAGTGCTGAAAGGCAAGTATTGTTTAGTCCTGTCAACTAATGCTTGTAATAGCTACTGGATAGCATCACAGCACATTTGTAGCGAAAGTTTGTTGTAACAGTATATCATGGTATTTGTCTGTACAATTTTGCAGAGGTTTTTATGGCAAGAAAAGTTAGCTAGGCTAGTGTCATTCGCCTTGGGAATACACATTCATGAAATTGGGTGGGGGGGGGGGGGGGTGGAGCTTCAGAACAAGCACTGAAGGGAGGGGTGTATTTCTTTTTGGTGCCGAGTTCAAATACAGACAGTCATTCGCCACAGTCATGTACTGCGCCTTTAAGGTAAGGTACACCTGCTTTCTTGCTGTTTCGTGCCCATGTACAATGTAAGAACTGCATGCATTATGTAGTGTTATGGCCCTAAAATGGAAAAGAGGAAAGCTGGGTTCCAAAAACTAGGCTGCAGCCAAAGAAAGGTGGATCCTCGATAGGACTGTTCATGGCGATGTACCAAGGCTGTGTTTGTGCAAAATCTGATGGATATATATGGAAAATACTGTTGATATGAATGATGTGTCATGTAGCAGGTACAAGATGTTGTGAGCTATTAAAAGTTGTCTTTCAAGCTAAAAATGAACGATTGCTCGAAAGCAGGTGCGTTTACACCCTCTAATAGAAATACCGTTTCTGTTCAATAAAAAAAAAACGTATTTTTTTTTATTTTTACTTTTATGCATCATTTAAACAAAGCTGTTTCGCTGCTGTTTACACTGTGTGTAAATTTCATGAGGAATGGACCAACAGAAATGGCCCAAAACCGCTTGGAAAGTCTGGTTCCATTGACTTACATTAGAACTAAACTAGGTTTTGCCCTTTCCTGTAAGGTTGCTAATTTGGAGATACTTGTTCTACTTTGGGCAGTGATAATGTTTCCCTGGCCTTTTAAACTACTTGTCTCAATTGGTTTCATCTGCCCGACATATACGCTGACCTTTCATATACGCTGCTCGCACAAAGCATTATTGGCATCAGGATACTCCAGTAGCCTCCTCGAAAAACCTGAATGGCAGAATGTAGGCCGTAGTTCTCGGCTGCACGGAGGATTTATTCCCCCGGTTGCAACAGCCTTGGATGATGTAGTAGTTTGGAAATGCAGCCCAGCTTTTGGAACGCAGCTGACGTTGAACGACTGACCTGTTTCCGGGTTTTCAGGGTATACTCCTCGAGCATCTCCGCGGCTTCAGTTTTGCCCTGCTGGCGGTACAGAACTGCAAGATTCCGTAGACTAGTGTTTACTATGGGGCTGTGGGTCGGAGTATACACACACACACACACACACACACACACACACACACAACATGCCATTCAGTATGATCTCAAGTCCCAGCTCAAGCAGCCACATTTCCAATGCTTTGAACAGCCTGTCTCTGCTATGGTTATAGCCAAGACCACACAAGCACGCTGCCCATAGAAGGCAATGTCTAATTAACTGGGAATGTTCCACCTGCAGCTATAATTGGACACCTGCGCAGAGGGGACTTGCTTGTGTTCGGGAAATGTAATTGGACCTTGTTTTTTCCTCACCTGTTCACCTTGCTTGCTTTGTACCAGGCCATTTGTTCACTGTAATGAGGATCCTCTTGTGCCAAGCCCTGCGAGGAAACCGAACAGAAAATGAGAGAGTGAAAAAAACCCCAAACACATGCTCACAGATGAGTCAGCGGAGTTTGGTTTACATCACACACAATACTGGGCAACACCTCAGGGTAACAAACAGTGACTGTAGGCTCGGCAGTTCCTGAAATGTCTTACTTTATTCTCTTCCTTCTCCTCTGCATGCATCCAGATGGGTTTGTTTTCAGCTGGAAAGAAAGAGAAAGGTAAGTTCATTTTAATGAGGCCCCAAATGTAAGGCCATGCAGCAAACACCCACCAACGATCCTCCCCGTCAGTCTGTTGGGTGCAATTCCATATAATACCTATTTAATACAATATACACTCATCATCAAAAGAACAGCTGCACCCAGAAGGAGGTGTGGGATTGCAGTGCTATTGGGAAGGAAGATAAAGGTCACCAGGATCAATAAATGATGATAAATTTAGACTGATATGAACAATATTTACTGAGCTACACATACAGAAGTAGTGTTTCTCAGTATGGAGCTAACGCAACATGCCAGACGTCTCGGCATGGAGTTGTAGAGGTTCCTAATGGTGTCCTGTGATAATCCATCCCATGCAGCTTGAATATCCTTACACAGTTCCTGCAGATGGTGCGGTAGGGGTGGAGGCGGAGGGACACCAGGCCTTCTGGATGTGTGACACGTGACAATAAGCCAGTCATCTTGGTGCTGACCACGGTGCCTCCACACACGGATTCATTGGTTGTCCCCACCAAGACAAAAGCGGGACTCGTCACTGAAGATGACCTGCTGCCATTCTGAGTCACTCCATGACAGTCTGGCACGACACCATTGCATGGCAGTCGTTGTAATGGTCTGCATGCATGTGGTCCTGCATTGTGCAGCCATCTGCCAATGGTGCTGCACTAACAGGACATGACTCATGGAGGACATCACTGCTCACAGAATGTCTGGAATCGTGGCTGTTGGGTCAGTCAGGTACAGCGATAAGGTGTGAATCATTTGCATGTCTCACAATATCAAACCTACACACCAAGTTTCATTCCTGTTGGTTGATTCCATCTATTTGTGCAGCTATTCTTTAGATGATGAGTGTATAATAATACGGAGCAATGTGTTCTATATCGTTTGTAATTATTTATCTGTACTACCAAAACTATTTGCTCTGAGAGAGTTTTTTCTTGGCCTGCTCATTGGGAGTCTAGACCCAGATTTTCTGTCAAACTGCTTTGTGACAATGCTTGTTGTGAAAGGCACTATTTAAATAAAGCTTGACTTGAACTTGGATTTCACAAGAACACAGTTATGGCAAGGTAAACACAGAGCGGAGACAGAGGGGAGAATTTCAATCACTCATTGATTTATTGAAACAATGTCTGAAGAAATCAACAGTACTGATTGAAAAAAAAATCAATTTGAGAGTAAAGAAAGACATACAGACAACATACAGATGTGTCCTTCCTAAGACAAGAACAGGACTGAATTAAAAAAGTGAATCAAGTAAAAAAGCATAGCAAGCACTTACATTCATGCACACACAAACCACGTCAAGGCCAGTCTTCACCAGTTTACTGATCTGGCCCAACTACGCAATTTGTTGATGCAAGAGTGTCTGAACATTGATGTGGCCTACATCCAGAAACTTGTCCAGTTAATGCCAAATCCAATCACAGCTGTTATTGGTGGAGGTATTATATGCTATTAGGAACAGTTCAGTCGCAGGCTGATTGAGTCATTTGTTGTCTGGTGATCTTTATATATGCTATGAATACTAACACTGTATCTATGAAAGTACATACAGGGGTTGGACAATGAAACTGAAACACCTGGTTTTAGACCACAATCATTTATTAGTATGGTGTAGGGCCTCCTCCTCCTTTTGGGGCCAATACAGCGTCAGTTCGTCTTGGGAATGACATATAGAAGTCCTGCACAGTGGTCAGAGGGATTTTAAGCCATTCTTCTTGCAGAATAGTGGCCAGGTCACTACGTGATGCTGGTGGAGGAAAACGTCCTTCTTGGTGGTATGCTGACATTACCCTGGATACCGTGGCTCTTGATACATCACAAAGACTTGCTGTCTTGGTCACAGATGCGCCAGCAAGACGTGCACCAACAATTTGTCCTCTTTTGAACCCATAATTATGTGTGCATTGCAATATTTTGAGCAGAACTGTGCTCTTACCTGCTAATTGAACCTTCACACTCTGCTCTTACTGGTGCAATGTGCAGTTAAGGCTGGTCCAATTTAGCCATGAAACCTCACACACTAAAATGACAGGTGTTTCAGTTTCATTGTCCAACCCCTGTACATTTCATACAAGTTAAGAGATTATGTCTGAATTGTTTGGTTTGGTTTCTCGGTAAGGGATTAAACCTGATCATGGAATCTTCTTTTTAGAATTAGGTGAGGCCAATCATTCCCTGAGTAACGACTTTAGAGACAATTTTTTGCCATTTGTGATTTACACACAGAGGAATTTGTCTTCCGCATTTAACCCACATACACACACGCTAGGGGGCAGTGAGCACACTTGCTGGGAGCAGTGGGCAGCCCTACCCATGGCGCCCAGGGAGCATTTGGGGCTTAGGTGCCTTGCTCAAGGGCACTTCAGTCGTTACTGTCAGTTCAGGGAAGCGAACCAGCAACCCTCCGGTTACAAGGCTGGTTCCCTAACCGCCCACGACTGCCCCATAAGCCCATGACTTCCCCATAATGCTGCATTTATAGGATCTCAATTCTAAATGCCGTGTAAGTCCAGGATTAGGCTTAATCCCTGTGCAGGATACTGATCCTTTATGTGTATGTTCAGTACAATGTCTTTGTTTATTCAAGTTAGCCAGCTAACTCAATAATATTAAATTATGTTATTTAAGATGTTGTGGGTCTTCAGAGACACGGAGCAGTCCGTTGAGATCAGCTCGTGCTTCTGTCAGTCAGGCCTTGGGCTGTTTTTTAAATGATGTGTACAAGATGTTGTAAAGGGGAAAAGAGGAAGCATGAGAGACTGGAAGGTAATGCCATGAAAACAGAGGGTCACACAGTGCATTTAGTAATCTGTGAAATCACAAACAAACAAAGTGTAGAAACACGCGTGTTCAGTAATCCTGGGCAGTGTGTGAGAATTAAAAACTGGGAAATCATTATTTGTGGAAGGCTATAAAACATAAGCCCAGAATCAACATTCTACCGGTATTCAAAGGTCTCTGAATGTGAAACATTTAAGATTCTTGTACAGTTATAGTCAAAAGACTAGCTGCACCCAGAATGAATCAACCGACAGGAATGAAACTTGGTGTTTAGGTTTGACATCGTGAGACATGCAAATGATTCCAGTCTCACGCTCGGCCGCGCATGTGATGTAAGCAAGGACAGGTCTTATCGCTGTACCTGACTTACCCAACAGCCACAATTGCAGACATTCACTGAGCAGTGATGTCCTCCATGAGTCATCCTGTTAGTGCAGCACCATTGAAAGATGGCTGCATGGCGCAGGACTACATGCACACAGACCGTTACGACGACTGTCCTTAACACCATGTCAACGTCAACAAAGACTGCAATGGTGTCGTGCCAGACTGTCATGGAGTGACTCAGAATGGCAGCGGGTCATCTTCAGTCCCGCTTTTGTCTTGGTGGAGACGACCAACGAATCCGTGTGTGTGGAGGCACCGTGGTCAGCACCAAGATGAACGGCTTAATGTCACCCATCACACGTCCAGAAGGTCTGGTGTCACTCCATCTCCACCCCTACCACACCATCTGCAGGAACTGTGTGAGAGTATTCAAGCTGCATGGGATGGATTATCACAGGACACCATTAGGAACCTCTACAACTCCATGCCGAGACGTCTGGCATGTTGCGTTAGCTCCATACTGAGAGACACAACTTCTGTATGTGTAGCTCAATAAATATTGATCATATCAGTCTAAATTTATCATCATTTATTGATCCTGGTGACCTTTATCTTCCTTCCCAACAGCACTGCAATCCCACACCTCCTTCTGGGTGCAGCTACTCTTTTGATGATGTGTGTAATATCTGTGATAATCATGGCTTTGAAAATGAATACTCACCATCTACTATTCCAAACTCCTTCTCGTGGGCTCGCGTGAGGATCTCTTTGTACAAGATCTCGGCCTCCTTGTACTTGCCCTGCTTCAGATAGCAGGATGCCTACAGGAATAAAAATGTACAGGAGAACCGTAACCGTGATTCATAATGATCAGTTGCTGGATGAAGTACACAAACCATGTATCTGAGTTAGAGATCCCCAAGGTAAAATATCCCTCCAGTAAAAGTAGAAGTTCCTCCCTTTAGACCTCCACTGGAGGAAAATGACTAAAGTATTTACCTTCAAATGTACTTAAGTATGGAGAGTAACAGGAGCATGATTTATTATGGCTCTAATGTCCTATTATCATTTCTGGAACAAGACTCTTAATCAGCTCAGTGTAGGTGAAGAGACTCTAGTGTCTCTCAGTCCACCAGTCTTTAATAGAAGCTCATTCAGTGACACTCATGTCTATTCAAAAGATCATAAGCACAGAACACCGAAGGAGAACAGTTTCCATTAGCTAGAACCAAGCTCTGTCTAACAGGTCAAAACAAGCTCACAACAAAGTGACCTCTGTACCCTGATTGGTGGGCTCACCAACACACTACTGACATTACACTTACTGAGTTACTGTCCACCACTGGTTGGTGGAAGATGTTCTGATATTATTTTCCCAAACTCTGGAATAGCATTCCAGAGAATAACAGGAATGTAGCTTATGTAGGCGAGTTTAAATCCAGATGTACTAAACTAAAACGGAATTTTCGAACAAAAATTAAAAGAGCTTTTATTGCATAATTTATGCTCAATTATCACACCTAGAAATTCACTTTCATAGACCCTTTCAACAACACTGATCAGAATATTAACTTTTTACATTTGAACAAATATAATAAATCTAAGTTTTTTAAGGCTTTCAATTCCCTTTCCACTGTATTCAGACACCATTCCAATTTTTCCTAGAGCAATATAAATCAATAATAATTTCACATTGGTAGACAAATGTAAAGAATTTAGACAAATATAATTTATGTACTGTAAAAAAAATTGGGTCCTAGCACTGACTCTTGTGGAACCCCACAAGTAACCTCCCATTTCCAGCCAGGAAGGCTATTATCTACTATACCGTAATGTTTTGTGAAGACCCTCACGGTATATTCCTTGCTGTCAATCGAAGTAGCTATCTCTTCTACCAGTTGCATCACCGCCATAGATGTAGATGTGCACTCACCAGGTTGTTCTTTGTTTTAGCGACGAGTGCATCATCTAGGCCCAGGCTCTGTTCATAGATCTCGAGGGCTCTGCAGTAGTAGTACTCCACTTCCTCATACTTGCCCTGGCTCTGGCACAAAAGTGCCAGGTTATTGAGTTGCTTGGCTACATCGGGGTGATCCCTACCCAGCACCTGAGAAGGACCAGATAAAAAGAGACAATGAAAGATGAAACACTTTTTTCACATCTGAGATAGAACTTGTGTTTGCTGTTTGCTACAAAATGCCTAACGGATCTTTCCGTCTTTGGCCTGAGGAACAATAGCCATTATTACCTGATCGTCAGAACACATTACATGTTTCCAATATGCATCCTTCCATTATAGGACTATATGACTTTTTTATTGGGATAATAAAGTATCTATCTATCTATCTATTTATCTATCTATCTATCTATCTATCTATCTATCTATCTATCTATCCATCTATCCATCCATCTATTTATCTATCAAAGTGTATGGTGATCTGCATCATAGATGCAACCCAGTTTTGAACACAGTGCCATATGAGACATCTTACGTCCTGTCCCATGTGTTTGCGGTGGAGCCTACCTTTTCCCTCAGTTCCAGAGCTCTCTTGCACAGCGGTTCAGCCTCAATGTATTTCCCTCTTTTGCCAAATAGCACCGCCAGATTGTTCAGTGTGGCAGCCACCTGTAATAGATCCAGGACACACACAGAGCTCAAACAGACTGGCAGACGTTTGTCTTGTGTGTGTTGGCTTGAGGGCTGCCACTCACCGAGGGGTGGTCCTCACCCAGAGTCTTCTCTCTGATAGCCACAACATCATAGAGGAGGCGAATAGCTTCTTTGTAATTATTCTGGTCCCTGTTGTTAAAAGAGTTCTTTCAGAAGACATGGGCAACTGTCAACTGTCAAGACATGGGCAACTGTCAAGACATGGGCAACTCTCCACTGTCAAGATATGGGCAACTGTCAACTGTCAAGACATGGGCCGCTTTCAAGACATGGGCAACTGTCAAGACATGGGCAACTGTCAACTGTCAAGACATGGGCAACTGTCAAGACATGGGCAACTGTCAACTGTCAAGACATGATCAACTGTTAACAGCAGTTAATACTGTGTATATGTGGTGTAAAAACATCTATAAGAAATAAATCTGTGAAAGATCTGAATGGATATCAGGCAGAATCTGTAGATCTCAGTGGAATTCAACCTCATATACATTTACATTTACAGCACTTAGCTGACGCTCTTATCCAGAGCGACTTACAAGGTTAATCATATTGTAAACAGGCCTATGTAGTGTTAGGAGTCTTGCCCAAGGACTTTTATTGGTGTAGCATGGAATAGCTACTCAGACCAAACATGAGGTGGTAGTTCACTGGCAGGTAGTGGTTTTATCCATTGCGCCACACCAACCACTCATCTCTTCTTATGGAAACTTGCCTGTACACAAGAGCAAGGATGTTGAGCATGTTGGCTACGTCAGGATGGTCATGGCCTGAGGTCCTCTCCAGGTCCTCTAGCATCTGTTTGCAAAGCGGCACAGCCACCTCATAGCGGCCCTGGCTGGCATACCGAAGCACCAGTTTGTGGAGTGCTTGAAGGTGAGGTGGAACCTCATAGCCCCCCCGTTGGGTTGCTGGAGGCACAGATGCTGATATTACAATGCATGTTTGCAGTTACAATGAAAGCTGCTGCTGTTCTTTACAGGGAAATTCTTACTTCCTTGTTGCTGCTCCTCTTCATCATTTGGGAACAGATCGTCCAGAGTATCCTTTGCTGTTTCTCCATTTTTCACGTCTTGCTAGAAACAAAAACAATAAAATGACAATTTAGTACAACCTATTATTAATATAGAATAACTCCATTAACATAACTGTATTCATTTTCAGGGTCCAGTCATTTATTTATGCTCCAAAATGCATGGAAGTATAAATACACTCATCGTCAAAAGAATAGCTGCACCCGGGAGAAAGTGTTGGATTGCTGTTGGGGAGGAAGATAAAGGTTACCAGGAACAATAAATGATGATAAATTTAGACTGATATGGGCAATATTTATTGAGCTACACATACAGAAGTAGCATCTCTCAGTATGGAGCTAACGCTAACGCCATGGAGTTGTAGAGGTTCTTAATGGTGTCCTGTGATAATCCATCCCATGCAGCTTGAATATTCTCACACAGTTCCTGCAGATGGTGCGGTAGGGGTGGAGGTGGAGTGACACCAGACCTTCTGGACGTGTAACATGTGACAACAAACCGTTCATCTTGGTGCTGACTGTGGTGCCTCCACACACGGATTCATTGGTCGTCTCCACCAAAACAAAAGCGGGACTCGTCACTGAAGATGAGCCGCTGCCATTCTGAGTCACTCCATGACAATCAGGCACGACACCATTGCAGTCTTTGGTGATGTTGATGTGGTGTTGAGGGCAGTCGTTGTAGCGGTCTACGTGCATGTAGTCCTGCGTTGTGCAGCCATCCACCAACTGTCACACCTTCCTTGACACCGCCAATGTCCCAAACTCCATTTCTCAGAGTGCACTACCCGATGACGTCACACTCACATGTCCCCAGTCATCCAATCACACCTCATTCTCCGTTCTAACTCTCCTGGGTACTGAATACACACACCTGCTTCTCATCACCCAGTCTGCATTTAAACCCCTCACACACACACACACACACACATTGCAAAGTTTTTCCAAACCCTGTTTGCATCACTGATTATTTGCTTCTCTGGTTTTCGACTCTCTTTTTGTTTATCTGATTACCCTCTTGGACCACCCCTTTGGATTTGTTCGCTGGTCTATCTGACTTCCTGGTTTTCGACCCTTGCCTGTCCCTCTATCTATGATCCTGCATTGCCCATTTGTTATGTTTGCTTGGATTTCACTGTTGTGCTCAACTGTCGATCTGTTTAATAAAACTCATCTGACTTTTAGCTCTGCATACGTCGAGCCAAGTTCTTTGTCCCTGACACAAACCTACCCACCAAGTTTCATTCCTGTGGGGTGATTCCTTCTGGGTGCAGCTATTTGTCCAACTATTTTTTGATGATGAGAGTAGAATAAAAATCTGTCTCACTGAGACAGAGATGGAGACTCTGAGCACCACAGTTCTTACCTGGAGGGCAATAGTTACACAAGAAGAACAGCTAAGTATAGCCAGTGTGTGTGTGTGTGTGTGTGTGTGTGTGTGTGTGCATATCAGACAGAGATAAGTGCAGGGAGGTATTTGTCCTACCGTTGGCAAGGAATCTTCATCGTACTTCTTCATCTGGTTCATGAACTCCAGGTGCTTCTTGTCTTCCTCCAGCTGGGCCACAGTCAGCTCGCTCTTTTGCAGCTTTTGCTGTGTGTTGCTCAGCTCGTCCCTTAGCCACTCATTCTCCTGGCGCAGCCACCGCACCTGTGCCCGCAGCTTCTGCTTCTCTGACTCCACTGAGCTCAGGTGGCTCACCAGAGCCATCATCACCTGCAGCATCAGCAGCAGGGAGAAACCCAAAGCATCACTCAGAGATCTCAGAAAAGGGAGGCATTTGCTAGCATCGTGCTAACATCTCAGCTGTGCTTGACTAGATTGACCTATTCTTTGTCTGTTTCTTCAGCCTTCCTCGCTTACTTTGGCTATATCAAACCTTTCCACCTCCCCACACGCCTCACCTTACCTTCGCCTCCCCCAGGCCCAACTCTATCATCTCCACAGACTTGCGAAGCCGTGAGGACTTCTCGTGCACCAGGGTGGCCTCCTCATCCTTGTTCAGGCACTTGATGGTCTCGAGCAGGCTGTACAGAATGACATCGTGTTCTGTCTTCAGTGCCTCTAAGCCCTGGATCACCCGCGTGGTGCCAGAGTGGATCTCCTCCTGTGTTAGTCTTTCCAGCTTCTCCTCACGTGGGTACACCATGGTGGACATGCTCCAAGTGACAGGAACAGGCCTGTGGAGGAACATGAGGCTTCAGTCACTGTGATTTACAGAGAGGTAACAGAGAGATGCATTCATGTCTTTGTTTAATTACCATCAGTTAACATCTTATGAAAGTCTAGAGAAAGTCACTCGGCGTGTTTCAAGCTGAAAGTACACATGGCGGTAGGCGTAGCTGCCTTCTCTTATCAAAGTACGCTTCCACTCCCCGAGCACCGCCTTCATGACACAGTCACATGAATGAGACCTAAGAAGCTCGGAATGTTGCTCCCACCAGGGTTCAACGTGAACCAATCAGAAGACTGAGCAATCAAGCAAAGAGTAATCTGTTTGAGTGCTCCGGATTAAAGCCGTGAACCACAACACTGTGAAAATGCTGGGAACATCATTAAATGTGTATTTGACTGTATATCCTGTACAATCATTCACAGCTACCTGTTTAAGGTTAAACCTTGCAAAGTCTTGTGTCTTATAATGATTAACAAGCAAATAAAGATACAGCCACTACAAGAATTCGCTTCAACAATAGGCATAGGTGGCAACTACCCCTGCCCAGAACTAAAGTTGACCCAGGAAGACCAGCAACCCCTCCCCACTGACCCAAAACCGGAGAATAAGGAGGTTTAGATGATGCATGAAAACCCAAGTTGACACTGAAGACAAAAGTTACAATTTAAGGTGTATATGTGTGTGTGTACGTGTGTATGTGTGTATTTGTGTATGTGTGTGTGTGTGTATATGCGTGTGTATGTGTGCATATGTGTGTGTGTGTATGTATGTATGCGTATGTATAAATGTGTGTGTGTGTACGTGTGTATTTGTGTGTGTGTGCGTGTGTGTGCATGTGTGTGTGTGTATATGCGTGTGTACGTGTGCATGTGTGTGTGTGTGTATGTATGCATATGTATAAATGTGTATGTGTATGTGTGTATGTATGTGTGTGTATATGTGTGTGTGATCATATGTATGTGTGTGTGTGTGTGTGTGTGCGTGTGTGTATGTGTGTATATGTGTGTGTGTGTATGTATGTGTATGTATAAATGTGTGTGTGTGTGTAAGTGTCTGTGTATGTGTATGTGTGTATATGCGTGTGTGTATATGTATGTGTATGTATGTATATGTATATATATATGTGTGTGTGTGTGTTTGTGTGTGTGTGTGTGTGTGTACTGAATGGCTGCACAGCTTAAAAGGTTCCCACTTTCTGCTAGGCTGTAGTTGCTCTGGGAGAATAGAGGGATGAATAAACGACACACCGAGGAGTGTGGGTCAGTATGACTGTGGATTAGAGTTTGGCGACTGTAGGTTAAAGGAAACAGGGTTTGTGTAGGAAACGAAAATGAATGGGAGAATGTGAGAAACAGGGGATGGAAAAAAGTGACCAACAGATGAGTGCAGGTCAGACTAACATTGAGTTTGTGCTGCGGGTCTGCCCTGAGATAGTGTATGCAAAATGGTGTCTGTCGGTCAAGCAGAAGTACAGTAAATATGCGTGTACTTTTCCACCCCACTCATTCTTAATGAATTAAAGAAAAAAAAATGTCGGATGACGTGGTGTTAAGGACAGTCGTCGTAACGGTCTGCATACATGTAGTTGCGTGTTGTGCAGCCGTCTGCCAATGGTGCTGGCACTAACAGAATGACTCATGGAGGACATCACTGCTCGCTGAAAGTCCGAATTGTGGCTGTTAGGTCAGTCAGGTACAGCAATAAGGCCCGTCCTTGCTTACATCACATGTGCGGCTGAGCGTGAAACTGGAATCATTTGCATTTCTCACGATATCAAACCCACCCACCAAGTGTCATTCCAGTCGGTTGATTCCTTCTGGGTGCAGCTATTTGATGAATGTATATAGGCATCAAACCACTCTCCATTCCAAACCCATGTTAACAGAATTTGCTTGTCTTGGTTACGTCGCCTGAAACTTAAAGGTGATCATGCAACACTGTATATCTATTAATATACGTCAGTCAAGTCAACATTTATTCATATAGCACCATTTACCACAAATGTAGTCATACAGATTGTTAGCTGTGACAGAAGACTTGAATACACTACATGGTGTTAACAGAGTGCAGCAGTGACAGCGGGCCTGGCTATTACAGCAGAACTAAAAGGGAGAGCCAGACGGTAACAAAGACACGAGGGCTCCCTGAGAAGTCAGCGCCCCTCCAGTCCACCGTCAACAAACCTGAGTGAACATGAAGAGCAGCGGGACGACAGCCGCAAGATTCTAACAGGATTCTAACAGGATATAAACACAAACGTCATATATTATTAGTGTCCTTCTGTTGGAGAGACTATCTATCCTGTAAAATCACATTTTGGAAAAGCAGCTATAAATATCACCCCTATCATACACCGAGTACCTACACGCTCCTCACCGTGAGTCATTTATAAGTGAGTTCATTACATAAGACTGCTCTCTGTGCTTATCTGTGATTATACCTGAGTCACAGGTGCTTTATGGTGGCATTCCAAACCCTGATCATAGGTCACTGTACTGTGCTCTCCTGACTCTTTATTAACCAGTAGTAACAACATGGATACTCCAGGACCGGCTGTCTCTGGGGACTGTTTTGCTGTATGACACCCTGCATGCATCTCTAGAACCGATGTTAAGAAGTACATTGTAGCTCAAATGTTTAACTCTTATCTATCGTTTATTTATCTGTCCATCCACAGCGTCTCGGGCGATCAGGCAGTGCGTTCATAACCGTTGAATGTAAGGGCTTTTTGTGATGTAGCTTATATAAGACGTCTGGTTCCATTCACCGCCACTGTGAACAAAGCTCCACCGGAATTAAGCATTACCACACCAAACCACTCTGGATGACCGTGTTTATGTATGGCCTCGACTTATAGAGGCATTTAGGAGAACATGAACAGTGGCTTTACCATGACAGTTTTATCTAGAACCATTGTCGTTGTCTTTTATTAAAGAGTACTTGAAAAGGCATATTTTTGCCAGGCTTATAACAGGCTTATAACAGGCTTATAACAATAAAATTTATTTTTTTTTAAATATATTTTTTTTATTTTAAAAAAGGTTCTATATAGAACCGTATACAATACATTCAACCGTTTCACCATCCACAAATCAATGCCCAAAGTGTTCATGGTTCTACATAGAACCATTGTCTTTACTAAAGTACCTATTAAGAACCATTTAAGCATGCTTAAAGTGTTAATGGTTCTACATAGAACCATTTTGTTTAGTACAGAACCACCGACTGTATTCGTTAGGAGTGTATTTTGGGCTGTAACAGTAGAAGAACGCTGTTTGGTGCTTAATAGAACCTTAATAGAACCATTTTCCATTTTCTAGCTTTTTGAGGAACCGTTTCATCATGCAAGGCATATGCAAATGGTTCTCAGAGACTGCAGGTTTCTCTACAAGTGAACCACGTCACATCAAACCACTCCGAGTGAATCGCTTCACATCTTAAGGACTGCAGTATTCCGGAATTTTGAGAAGTTAGTGGAGTTCCCCTGTAATGATAATCTACATGCTTTACAGTCAAACACAGTCACACAAAACCTACATCAGTCTGCTCTAGTGTCGTGTTATGGAACCGACCAGCATACCTGCAGGGTTGTCTGGGGGTCTCGGGTTGTCTGGGGGTCTCCCACCACCAAAGCAACAGCAGGTCCACTCGGGGTCAGTACAGCCTCTACTGTACTGTCACTACTGGACTCCACTCACTGTACTGTCTTCACTGAGTTACTAATCTACCTTAATGTTACTGAACACTGGACAGTCCACACACACGCACACACACACACACACACACACACACACACACACACACACACACACACACACCAGTAACCAAGATCAGCTCAATGCCATTCATCTACACAGAGTGAGGCGCCCGTACCTGCAGTGCTCTTCCACAAAGGTGTCCGCTCCGGTTGAACAGCTGACTGGACGGGCTTTCCGTCAGAGTCCCTTAGATCCAAGATATCCTCTCTGCTGGGAGAAACATTCCCGGCGACCTCAGCGGCTTTAGCTGGACTGTTTTACAGCCTGTTTAACAGGCGTGTCTGAAAATCAGCATGTGAGAAGATCAGTACCACCAGCAGCAGGTTTACTGCCTTAACAGACACACAACTACACACTGCTTTAACACCATGGGTTCTTTCAGAACGATGATGGTTCTCTATAGGACCATGAACACCCAAAGAACTATTTGCATGCTTAAATGGTTCTCGGCTTGCTAAAATGGTTCTTGGGATTCATGGTGTAAATGATTTTCTATACAGCACCAAAAAGGGTTCTGCTACACTCTACAGGATGGTTCCTCAAGGGTTCTGTAGTAAATACAGTCTTTCTACCTTAATTAAAGTACCCTAAAGAACCGTCTATTTTAACAGTGTATTTTTACAATGCCAAACCTACAACAGAAGAACCCTTTTGGGTGCTATATATAACCATATGCAACGTATTCAGTCAATCTGAGGAACCATTTCACCATGCAAAGAAGCATTTAATCATACAAATGGTTCTTTAAAGAACCCAAACTTGTAGAACCCTACAATTGTAGAACAATAGAACAACCCTTTTGGGTGCTATACATAACCATATGCAAAGTATTCAGTCAATCTGAGGAACCATTTCACCATGCAAAGAATCTATTAATCATGAAAATGGTTCTTTGAATGTTAGCAGTTTTATCTAGAACCATTGTCACAATGCTTGTAACAATAAAAGAACTATTTTTTATTATTTTCAGAAAGGTTCTATATAGAACCGTATACAATACATTCAACCGTTTCACCATCCACACAGCAATGCCTAAAGTTTTCAAGTTTTTTAAAGTTTGTCTTTACTAAAGTACCTATTAAGAACCATTTAAGCATGCTTGCTATGTAGAACCATTTGGTTTAGTACAGAACCACTGAGTAATCATTTTTTAGGAGTGTATTGTCATGATGCCAGGGCTGTAACAGTAGAAGAACGCTGCTTGGTGCTTAATGGAACCATTTTCCATTTTCCAGCTATTTGAGGAACCGTTTCACCATGCATTGTATGTAAGTGGTTCTTTGAGTGTTTGGGGCTCGATATAGAACCACTGTCTCTATTAAAATACCCTTATTAAGAGTAATTTTGGGTTATGACTGATGGATTGTTTTGCTTTACTGCCCTCTACAGGGAGGCAGGAGGCATCACAGGCTGGTGCTGGTTATTGTACAGTATGCGCTAGCAGTCAAAAGTTCAGACACGCCCAAGTAAATGGATGTAGCTGGTGATCTTAAAGACACTACAGACTCACACTTAACAGCTCCAACTGATGAGAGTCTGAACCAGTACATATCCTGATATACCACATATACTCTTGATGTACCACAGTATGATATTTCTCCATATCTCCACCTCTAATATATATTTAGTGGTGTAAAAACTTTGATCTCTTTTTCTGCACAGTGTAAAAGCTCTAGTTCTCCTTTCAGTCTAGTGAATATTCATGATGGACCGACCAATAGAATTGCTCCAAACCTGCTTAGAGATAAACCTTGTTCTATCAGCCTCCACTGCAGGTTAAGAAAGCTGGTTCATCCTCCTGTAAAGCTCCATTCTGGAGGGTTTTAAGGTGGACTGTGTAATTCCATGAGTGCTGTTTTATAGTTTGGTGTCTTCACTTTTATTCTACAGTAAAGCATTAAGATAAACATAAGGAGAACCTGCTATGAGGAGCCGTGTCTAAACTCCTGACTGGTACTGGTACTTTGTTCTGATTACAATTTATTTGTCTTGTGAACTCAAGAAAAGCCGAAATACTGACAGTTGTTTTCTTAAGATCACAACTTTTTTTTGTGATCAAGATTTTACTTTTCTTGTGATCTCAGGATAACGAAAGAAGACCTGAAGGCTGTTCATCAGTAGAACGTATGGTATTAATAATACAGGGTGACAGTAAAAACACACTCATCATCACCAGAATAGTTGTACCCAGAAGGAAGTGTGGGGTTGCAATGCTCAGTGCTAAAACAGCATTTGTGGAGTCACAAAATTGTTTAAAAATGCTGAAAAAAAAGCTAAATTAATTCAGCACAGATGTGGAGCATTTCGGGGTTTATTCATCAATTTACACAACATTGTTATGTATTTATTAAATACACAAACAAACAAACAAAACACACACTCGCAGGTTCCTTGATTTCTGTATTGAGCTACATGTGAAATGTAGTAATAACCTTATCGCAAAACAAACTGTCCTATAAAGAGAATGACCCATTATTACTGTAATAGATCTGAAGCTGTTATTTTAATTTTACTTTAATTCAGTTTCTTTTTACTTTTCTCATGTACTATTAATTTATTTTGGCGTCAGTACTCAGAATCAGTTCTTTGTTGACCTCGTTGCATGATTTATTATCCTTTTTGAGCACTTACAGAAAACCTGTTTGTAGCTGTGATTAGTACTCGGGAGACGCAGATCTGGAAAACGGAACGTGATTGGGAAACGGACGTGTCATCATCGGGTGGTGGGTTATGGGAAATGGAGTCCGGGAGATCGGAGGTGAGAGGAGAACCAGCGGGCGTGACAGTAGCCTGGTGAATTCTTTGAATAAACATGCTAAAACAGCTTTTTTGGAGCCTTGAACTTGTTTAAAAATACTAAAAAAGAAACTAAATTAATTCAGCACAATAATGGAGCTTTTTATGGTTTATTTCATCAATTTACACAATATGTGAAATGTCGTAATAACCGTATTGCAAAACAAAATGTAATCTATACAGAGAATGACCGATTTCTACTGTAAAGGATCTGAAGTTGCTCTGTTGTTTATTTTTTGGCATCAGTAATCAGGTACGTTATCATTTTATCCTTTATCTTCTTTGTTTATCTTTTTGAAGGATGTTTGAGCTCTTTAAGAAACCCTGGTTTTATCCTAGTCAATTCTTTGAATGAACTCGGTGCTGAAACAGCATTTCTGGAGTCGTGAACTTAAAAATAAATAAATAAATAAATAACTTAAGCATAAATAAATATGGAGCTTTTTATGGTTTATTTCATCAATTTACACAATATTGTTATGTATTTATCAGTTTGTGCACTTTTGTAAAACAGAACTGTGGTTCTTTGTTTTCTGTATTCAGTTCCACGTGAAATATCATAATAACTTTATTGCAACACAAAATATTCTACAAAGCGAATGACCGATTGCTGCTTGAACCGATCTAAAGTTGCTCTGTTATGTTAATATTAATTTAATTCATTCAAATCTCCTTTATTCATCTTTTTGCTTGATTTTTATCTTTTTTGAGCTCTTGAACTTGTTTGTAAATACCAAAAAAACCCAAAAACAAAACAACAAACACCAACAAAAATCACTTAAGCACAAATCTCTGAGCTTTTTATGGTTTATTTCATCAATGTACACAATATTGTTATGTATTTATCAAATACAGAAAAAAAGCAAAACAAAAAAAAAGTTTGTGCACTTGTAAAACAGAACTCGCAGGTTCGTCGTTTTCTGTATTCAGTTACATGTGAAATGTCGTAAAACCTTATTGCAACACAAAATATTCTATAAAAGAGGTCAACTCCTTTAAAAGGTTAATACAAAACAACATGTTAATAATAATAACAGTTAAAAAGAATGCAGGCAAGGTTAAAATCGTTTCCGTATTCACAACAGGTCTTATTTTTTAAGACGACCGAACAACCAAGTAAAAACGATATGAAACGACAATACGTACGTTCACACGTGGAACAGGAGAACAAAAACAAGCCAAGCTCAGTGGTCTACCTCAAAAAGAATACTGTCATATAACTTAAAACCAACTTTGTGCAAATATGTCCGCAAATCTATATATTGACAGACTGGCTGCATATTAGCGTTCTGACGAATCACTTTTGGCCGTAATGAAGGGTGAGCATTCCCACATTTGCCCAAAAGGTAGTGCTTAATAAACAGAACAAAGTTCTAAATGGAGTCAGGTAAGCATAACCAATGTTAAGGTACGTAACTGCTGAACGTAACTGCTGAACGTAGGTAACTGTGTTCTACAACGCGTACGAAGGAAGCCGAGCTGTTCGGCAGAACGCCCTGTAGAGCCAACAGGACAAAGTATGAAAACACATTTAGAGTTTTTCTGAATTGTACAATGAACGATGAGGCCACACAGAATTCCTCTCTATGTAACAGTGTAGCAGTCTCACCTCGGTTTATCAAAAACAATAAACAATAAACAATAAACCAAACAACGTAACACTCCAGGAAAATTCCCCATCCTCAAATAATACTGAAGACCTTCTCCCGTCTTCTCCTCCATCACACCAGCATCCATTCTCCCTTTCATACGCCAGTCCAGAGGGGCCATCAAGCTGTTCTACTTTTCTGGACTGTTATCTTGAGATCATGACATAATTGTTCTGTGACCTCAAGACAACAAATGTTGTTTTCTCAAGATTGTAACTTATCTTGAGGTCACAAGACAAATAAGTTATGATCTAAAGGCAATGAACCTCGAATTCTCGAAATCACAACTGTCTTGTGATCTCAGGATAACAAAAGCTGTTTTCGCAAGATTGCAACTAATCTCGAGACAACTAAGTTGTGATCTCAAGATACTGAAAGTGTTTTCTCAAGATCACAACTTATATACTTACTTGTGTTGTGATCTCAGGATAATGAGATTTTCTTGAGATCACAGCTTTTTTCTTGTGAATCCAACACAAATATATGTATTTTTTTATATCACAACTTATTTTGAAATCACAGGACAAGGTGTGATCTCAAGATAACAAACGGTATTTGAACAAGATCTCAAGACAATGAAGTTCTTATCTCAAGATAACAAGCCAGAAAATTACAACTACCTTACGGCCTCTTTGGACTTCTGTACTCTCTCTTACACACACACACACGCTCTCACACACACACACACACACACACACTCACACACGCGTGCACACACACACACACACACACACACACATACAGAAAAAGCTAGGACTGAGCCCCTCCCCCAAACACTTCTGTTAACCATGTCACCAAACCAAGTGGATTAAGCTCTTCTTCAGACACACACACACACACACGTGTACACACACACACACACACACACACACACACACACACACACGTGTGCACACACACACACACTCTTGTAAAGGGACTTTAGTGATTTATACAAAAAATAGCTCTAAAAGCTCCTAAAAGATCAAAGTGATCGAGCACCTTGCTCTCCGCTTGCGCCCTGCCTCGTTCTTTCAGCCAGAGCCCTTTTATGGCAGTTGACAGCTGACTTACTGGACCCTTAATTCAGAACAGCTCGCCACCGAGCACAGTCAGAACAGCAACCGTGCCGTTCCCTAATGGACTCATGATGCCGAGCAGACGGGTAATGTGATCAATAGAAACGCCTCCTTTATCACCAGGCCTCGGAGAAGACCTCTGGAGCATCACTCTGGCCTCGGGCTCACAGACAAAGAGCAGATCCAATCTGTTTAAAGGGCACATCTCTGAAACAATGCGACGTGGTTGTACGGCGACAGTTTTTGGTCTGAGTTCACGTCCATATTCCTGCCTTAAACAGAGGTATAGGTATAGGCCCAGTACCTGCAGCCAGTTTAAAGGGCAACTCCACCAAATTCTCAATCATTAGAATTCATTAATTAATCTGCATAATTAAACGGCTGGGATGTAAACAAAGTGGTTTAGAGTGGTCTGATGTGAAATGCTCTGTACTAGGGAAACATACCTGCTTAAGATCTTTACAGTGGCGGTGATGGGAACCGGGGGTCATGATGCCTATGACAAAAATGCCTTATTTACTTATTTACTGCTATTATTTACTATGTTTATGATGACATCTAAAAAATAAGGCTTTCTCTGGGGACTATTTTGCCTTACAACACCTTACATGTACCCCGCCGCCACAAATCAATCTAAAGGATACTATAGCAAACTGGAGTAGAACAGTGTCTCGGGCATCACGCAGCATAAACACAACCGTTCCATGTCATAGCTTGCTGTGATGCATCAGACGATGGGTTCGCATCACCGCCAGAGGTTTCTGTCGAATGATGCATTTGACTTCAAAACACTCCAAATGACTTCATTCACATTTTAATGATTAAATCATGTAGAAATTTGAAAAAAAAAAAAACTGGTGGAGTTCCCCTTTGAAACCTCCCTTTTAGATTTGCGCCAAACTGAGCCGTCCTCCTTTAAAAAAAGCTCAGACAGGAGGAGAGCAGCAACTCTCTACTCGTCTTTTTTTCCTTTTCTCGTTTGGCGTTCAGAAGGCTGTGCTTCCGGAAATCAACCCAGGCAAATATGCTAGAACTATTAAGTACTGAAATCACTTAAAACCAGAGAGAATACACATTCTTAAGAGCAAGAGCTGCCGCTCTTTACTTTTCACAGCAAGGTCTGAATCACTTTGAAACCCCGACCCCCCCTGCACAGCCCTGCCCCCCACAGCCCACCCACGCCCAAATTCACCAACAATACCCCTTTTCAATACAATCGCACTTCTGCATCAACCCCCCTCCCCCTCTTCCAACACCAGCACCACCACACACACCATGTTGTACACGGAACAAAAACCGCCACAGGATTTCACCGAACAAAATCATAGAAACTGTAACCAAACAAAGTGCAAAACCAAGCTGCCATTACATGGTGGCTATGAAATTCTAACCACAATATGTATACAAAAAGGCAGCATTTCATATTTATATATATATTTATATATATATATATATTTATATATTTCATTAGGAACAGACTTTTCCTTTTGCTGGTGCAACAGCGTATAACAGGACAGTTACATTAATAACAACAACGACGACATCCATTTTGTTTCGGGGACACAGGCTGAGTGTTTCCACAGGAAAATCCATGTATCTTTTCTCTCTCTCTCTCTCTCTCTTTTTTTTGCTCTCTTTTCCTCAGGCGGTCTCCCCCTCATTATGCGAGGCGGGCGCCAGAGAAAGCTCAAGAACGGCACGGGCTTGTCACATGGGCTTGGTGTAGCCGAAGATTCCCACAGGGAAGTGCTTTACATGAGTGGGCCACTGGGCCGCCAGCTGAAAAAACTTCACGTCGTGCCATTCCACACCGTCGATGGAGACTGGACGCCAAAGGGAAGGAGAGGAGAGAGAAAAGTGAGGACCACGGCATGCAGGTGCAGACGGAACTGGACAAACTCTACAAGGCTGCACAATAACTTCGTACAAAGTAATGGGTGTCTAAAATGATGCTGTTTGTCTGAAACAAAGTAGTACTGTGATGTAGCCAGCAGATGGCAGTGTTCGCCTAAAGCAGCTTCCAAAGAGCTTTGAAAGATTTTTATGTTGAGACCTTCGCTACCCGATCTGTGTCCCCTTCCAGAATTTGCTCCACCCATGTACCTTTTACTGGCAGTACCCGATCTGTGTCCTCTTCCTGATTTGCTCCACCCATGTACCTTTTACTGGCAGTACCCGATCTGTGTCCTCTTCCTGATTTGCTCCACCCATGTACCTTTTACTGGCAGTACCTGTTCTGTGTCCCCTTCCTGATTTGCTCCACCATGTACCACTGACTGGCAGTACCCGATCTATGTCCCCTTCCTGATTTGCTCTACCATTCTACCTCTGACTGGCAGTACCCAATCTGTGTCCTCTTCCTGATTTGCTCCACCCATGTACCTTTTACTGGCAGTACCTGTTCTGTGTCCCCTTCCTGATTTGCTCCACCCATGTACCTTTTACTGGCAGTACCTGTTCTGTGTCCCCTTCCTGATTTGCTCCACCCATGTACCTTTTACTGGCAGTACCCGATCTATGTCCCCTTCCTGATTTGCTCTACCATTCTACCTCTGACTGGCAGTACCCGATCTGTGTCCCCTTCCTGATTTGCTCCACCCATGTATCTTTTACTGGCAGTACCCGATCTGTGTCCTCTTCCTGATTTGCTCCACCCATGTACCTTTTACTAGCAGTATCTGTTCTGTGTCCCCTTCCTGATTCGCTCCACCCATGTAGCTTTTACTGGCGATAACCGATCTATGTCCCCTTCCTGATTTGCTCCACCCATGTATCTTTTACTGGCAGTACCCGATCTGTGTCCTCTTTCTGATTTGCTCCACCCATGTACCTTTTACTAGCAGTATCTATTCTGTGTCCTCTTCCTGATTTGCTCCACCCATGTACCTTTTACTAGCAGTATCTATTCTGTGTCCTCTTCCTGATTTGCTCCACCCATGTACCTTTTACTAGCAGTATCTGTTCTGATCATAAAATGTAAAACGGTGTATATATTCATTACAGTGGTGCGCATGCATGCACGGTGCAAACTGGGCAGAGGATGCAGATCGGGTAGCGACATACCTCAATCAAATCTAGTTTTGCATTTATCTGTGAAGTGGTCATAGGGACGTACGCGTGTGCAAGATGTGTTTTACCTCTCAGCATGGTGTGTTGGTGCTTGGCCGTGCAGATCAGTCTACTAATACCGTCTATCACCTGGCTCTTGGAGTCCACATCCTTCTCTTTTGGCTTCTTACTGAGGAAAATCACTGAAGAGATACAGAGACAAACCACACACCATAACTTACTGTTAGCTACTGCCAAAAATTCTCTCAAACTGTGATAATAATTTCAATATATTGATTATCCCTGTAATAATAATGCCCCTGTAGGCCTAGGTTGGAACTACATTGCGTTCGGAATGAAGATTCTGCACCGAAAGCCCAGGACTAGGCCTAATCCCTATCCAGGAAACTGACCATAAAGGACTGGAATTAGAAGCCAGGAACGATCAGCAAAGTATTCATAGACGGAGGACGTGCATCACCTTTCTTATTTTTCTCCTTCATGACTACCGTCATGGACATGCCAGGCGGAGGAGTGAGTTCTCCTCCACTGGGAATGCGGGAGACCTGCAAGGAGCGGAAGTTGCTCTTCAGCGTGTTCTTAATCCCTACATCTCTCTTCTCCCCCTCCTTCTTCTTTTCTGCACCCTGGCACGTCCAGTAATCCACCTGCAGGCCCATCACCTCTCCGCCCGAGCCTGGAGAACTACATGCAGACATGAAACAGACAATAAATTCAGAAATCAGACGGTCACCAAAATGACTCCTTAATAATAATAATAATAATAATAATAATAATAATAATAATAATAATAAAGTAAATAAAGGGGTTATGTGTGCTTTGTGAATGTAAGGAAGAAATTACATGTATTAGAGAGTGAAAAGGAGAAAGAGAGAGAGAGAGTGAACAGTGAGTGATGTACCCTGCTCCAGACAAACTGGCAGAGACGGAGGGAGATGAGGGTGGAGTACAGGTCATATCTTTCCCGTACGGCGCCCCCGTCTGGGCTGGAGGTGAAGACAGCATGTTCATACTGCCCATCATCATGGCATCATCAGAGTCCACTACACAGGGAGCACACAGAGACAAACACACAGGCCCATTAAATCACGATCGCCGTGGTTAGGTGTGGTCAGTGTGATGATGGGTGTGATCACTGGTGTAATTAATTACATCACAGTATTCTTTAATGGAACCCTGCAGCATAACAATGACATACGCATGTACAGCAGATGTTATACACAGTCATGAGCTGTCAATGCAACTTGTCAAGACATCACAATTGATGACATATGTCATGACAAATATGAGTAATGGTAATCTCAAGGCACCTTGTGACAGCATCCACTATGACTTGTTTATGGCATGGATATGCAGCAGGTTCTAGTGTTACCCTTTCCTGAGTATATCACTAGCACGGACTGTACTTCTGGAACACCGAACAAACGCATGCATCATAAAAACAGGTACCTTTAGACCAGTGGTTCCCAATCCTGGCCCTGGAGAACCCCCTTACCCAGGGATGCAGTGTTATAGAATAGTTCCAAAGCAGTCTAATATTGTTTAATATGACCTAATAAAGATGTTTTATACCTTGTTATTTACCGTTAGTTTGTGTTCCAGTGTGGACATAACACAATCAGTTACCACCAGTGTGTGAAATACCTCCGGGTATTCGGGAGGGGGTGGGTAGATTAGCTGATACTAGCTTTAATAGCAATAACATGTTTGATTTAACAGTTCTTCTTCTGGAATTGCTCTTTTCTAGCAATGCGCTCCCACTTACATTAACGTATGCCGGGCATAGTTACATGCTATGAAGGACTAACTGAGTGAACCGATTTGCTACAGCACCACCTTGAGGCAGACCAGCGCCACAGCTCTAGTTGGTTAAGAATACCAAAGACAGAAGCTGACCTATTGTGGGTAGAGCAGCTAAGCAGCTAAACAATGACCTTTGATGCTTGCACCTATTCTCCCCTAACAGACAGCATGATGTCATGATGTCATGGTTTATTTTCAGGGACCCCCACCCCCACTGCCTCGTTATGACACACCATGTTTCAGGTTAATTAGCAAAAAGGCTAATCATTTGGCATGACGTCATCAGCCACGTCACATATACACTGCTTACACACCTTCCCTTCCCTGCACGGTTTAGTGTCTGTCCTGCTCCCAACACACCCGATCCAACTAATCCGCTAATTAAAAAGCCCTTCTTGAGTTAAAGTGGGTGTGGCTTGACTGGAAAACCCAGAAGGGCTGAAAGGGGGGGCGGTCCTCCAGGACCAGGGTGGGCAACCACTTATTAAGACCATCTATAGAGAGCTTACAAACAACAGCCAGAAGTGTACAGTAAGTGCGGAAAGCTGCATCATTTGTGGTGTTCTGAAATGAACTGTATATCAGTTCTCTGTTTGTGGTGTGGGCATGGTGCACATGCAGATCCTACCTGAAGTGGACAGGTTGTGCTCAACAATGCCTACTTTCACCAACTGTGAAGAGACGAGCAAACATAAATATTAGGGATGTGAATCTTGAGAAAGAGCCGTACCGATCTGCACTGACTCAGTCAAGCGAATCAAACAAGCAGCTCTTACCCCAATGAACGGCACAAACTTCTGACAGGAGTCCTCATCAGGGCTGAAAGAAAGAAGGAAAGAAGAGAAGGAGCATTAGAACAGCGCAAACCCAAACACGGATATAACGCTACGGAGGTCCGTGAGGGTTGCGGGATGCGTGCTCGGGTGTCCGGGTGTAAGGGAGGGAGCATGTCACATCTGACTGACTGAGTGAGTGGCGTGGCATGGTGGCATCCCCTGGTGGCAGGGTGCTGTGAGGTCACGGTGAAGAAGCAGAGGTCATGCCATGTGGTCATGAGAGGATGCTGAAAGAGCTGCTTACAACCTCCGCCACTGAGGCGTGGTGTAAGGCCTTGGACACCAGGAGAAATGGACACCAGAAGTTGGCCTGGGGCCTGCATCGCCTATACATCAGGGGTGTTTTCACCATGATGGTCTCCTTCCACCCAGCTCTAATTTTACGGACACGCCTTTTGGTAACCGAATCATGATCTCAGTGAAGCCTAAATGCGAACGAAGCCCATCTGCTGAGCAGCCATGGTTAAATAAACGTAAGAGGAAAAAATAAATAAATAAATAAAACATGGAATGACAATAGTTATGTGTTGAATAGGGTCCCCTGAGCTTGGGCTGCTCAGGATAGGTTGAGGTTACACTGCTTCACTATGCTGTACTGTTAAAGTGCCTGATCATAAAGCTGAAGTCTGGTGCAGAGGAGATTGCTCTGTGACATTGACTGCTGCCGACCTCCTTCTTGACGAGGCACCTGCGTACTGGCAGCGTTCCAGCTGTGAAGGGAAAAAGTCACCCATCTGCTGTCTAGCCCTGTTTTTTGGCCCCCGTCTTTTTATTTGCTTCATCAATCGATGTCAATCTAATTCTGTCACTTTTACATCACTTTTAATACCCTACCCTCTCCATCCTCCCGCTGCTCCTCTTCCTAATCCGCTGCCCACCTCACTCTCTTTTATCCTTTCTTTTATGTGAAGTGGTAATTGGCTGCATGACCTTTCTCTTTATATGCCTATGTCCTTACTCTAGGGAAATACAGACCTGTCCAGACTAGTTATCGGCCCTGAGCCTCTCACTCTCACGGCTTTGCAGGCGGGTGTGTGTTAGTGGTAAAAGCCGCACGCCTTCTTGTTTTTTCCTACTTCCATTTCCTTGATAGACACATCGTGATATCTATATATTTTAATATAATTAAGTTATCGTAAAGAAGCTTGTTGTTAGGACACTCCAGCGCACTCGCTCAAATCAAAACCAGACCAAAGCCGGAAAAAAAATTTAAATAAATAAATAAATAAATAAATTGAACAACAGAACAGACGAGGATTAAACATAGACACACATTAGAATTAGCAGTGACGCAGACGGTTGGTGACACACTCAGTGTATGGTTGGGTTAGACACGAGAGGGGCAAACTGGGAACGTCAACCCACACACACAGTCAAGATACCTGATGTAAAAATCAAAATACAAACTTCTCTTCCTTGAGTGCCAACATAAGAAAAGAGGGAAAGAAACCCAAAGCACAACAGCATTACAAAAGCGTTCCTCGGCGCCATTCATCACTGCTTTCTCAACGGCAGAGAACTAAAACACACACAACAACTCACAAAGAACAGGATCAGCAAGTTCAATCAAAAATATATAAGCTGGAAAATTAAAGAAAATCATCTCAATAAACAGATAAACAAAAACAAATACATGACATCTTCTTAAAGATGCCCCAAAACACCTGATCAGTCTCGTAACGTGCTGGTCGGATGAGGCATGTTGGGGAGAATGTGCCCATTTATTCTGAGCGTTTTCACACTTGGTCCGTATACTCGAGTCCGCCCCCAGGACCGATTCTGGGCTCGCCTATTATGGCTGGTTTTGCATTCACACACAAGAATTCCATCTGAACTGTGAATGGATTGTGCAATTCCATGTGTCACTCTTCTGGGCGAAGGTTTGGCAAAATGGCTTCATCCGTTTGCTGCTTTTTTATGATTCTCCTTGAGTACCAACACACTCCAGCCGCAAAGAACAGCACCTGTGGGTTGTACATGCCGTTTCACCGCATGCCAAGCGCACCGACAAACGAGGAATTCTTGTGTGAGAAGGTTACGTGTTACGTGGACAGGGAAGCAGTCATGCTACAAAACGCACCAATCACACAACCACACAAACGGCGCCGGATTGCTTCAACACGTGCAACAGGCCATACGGGAGTTCCAAACAAGTCATCGATTTCCAGAGGACTAGAAATCAGTTCTCTGGACCGCTCATGGGCTCGAAAAACAGCTCTCACGGTTGACCAAACGTGCAAGTGGTCCTGGGTCCGGAAAAAAAGTCTAGTGTGAAAACGCCCTATAATGTAGTCAATTGGACCAGTGTGCGAGTAATATTGAAAAATGGTCTTTGGGTGGTCTCAGATTTTACTGCAAAACTTAATAAAAGAGAGAAATGAGCACATAAAGAGTTCCTCTCTACTGTCTTCTCTAGGCACACACTCACACAAGAGTACCTTTTCTGCTTGTAGGTAAGCATAGCTTCCGAGATGGGGAACTGATGGGACACGTTCGCTCCAGCCAGGTACTGAGATACTCGGCCAGCTATGTCAATATTGTCTGTGGAGACAGAAAACCAATGTAAACTGTCTTCCTATACGTTAAACACTACATAACACTTACGATGCCCAAGTCCTGAATAAATATGACTGGAATTATGGAATATTGTAAACATAAAGATCTGGAGCAAACCTGACGTTGGGGCCTCTAACCTCCCGAATACATCTCTCCAGCCAGCATCCAGGAAGATGTTATTGAACTTGCTATCAAAGGATGAGATATACTTCGCCACTGGGTGACAACCTGGACAAAGTTAAAAATCAAAGAGTGAGAATGAGGAAAAGCCAAACGGGAATGCTGATTTTCTTCCATTTTGAGTGTCCAGAGAGATATCAAGACATCATTCCTTACCGACTGGGATGACCAGGAAGCGGATGTAGCTCAGCCAATCAGGAGTCTTGTTCGCGAGCTGCTCCACAAAGCACCTGAGCACAGTGCTGAGGTAACTCTGGTCACCTGCGACCGCTACCTTAATCGTGGGCGGCGTCTGCGCGTTGCAGTTGCAGCTGAGGAGGGAAGCGGCACATCTCATAAATAAAGGACAGAACCACCCCATCGGGAATCTCTGTGCCAAGGAGCTTTCTCGGCAATTCCCTAGTGAAAGTTGAGGACTTCAGAACCTGCCCATGGCACTTAGCAACAGTTGCTATGCATAAGTGCAGGAAATCAGACGCTCAAAAGCAAAAGCATGGAGTCCTTTTGAAGACGATCCTTCAGAAGGTTATCACACGGAGTGATGAAAATGGCTATAAATTCATGAAAACTCAAAAATAGACCCTCACAATCTCTGGATCCTGGTGACGATAGTGTTGAAGGCAGCTTGAACGTCAGCAGCGGAGATGGTGGAGACAATGGGCTGATTGTGCTCGTGTAGGATCTCATTCAGATACTGGAGAGAAAGACAGAATGAGAGACGGAGAGACGGAGAGAGAGAGAAAATGTTACAAACAGAGAAAGATTAAATGAGATCGTGCCCTCAGTAAGATTAGCAGGTCTGGGAGAGATGGCTAGCCTAAAGCTGCAAGTGCAAGTCAGTGTACTGTCCAAAGACACATAAATATACCACACTGGATTCCTTAGTGCTGCAGAAATGAGAGGAAAAGAGGTGGCGGAACGTCAGCTATATGTCTTTCACACATTATCTGCTCGTGAATGTAGGAAAACAGAGCAACTGTGGCATCTATTAGATCACAAAAGAGTTATCAAAAGATACTAGAGTAATAAAACCGATCCTGATTTCAAGGGGCTAATAATATTAGTGGGATAACTGATATTATATATACATATAAACGTGTATCTGTATATATGTATATATGTGTATGAGTGTGTATGTACATGTATGTATATATACAGTTCTGGAAATAAATAAGAGACCACTCCAGTTTCTTCTTAAATCAGCATCTCCACATGTGCAGCAGGTTCTTCAGCAGGAGTGAGGAACAGAATGTTGGGTTCTAGCTTAACTTGGAGATACAGTGAGCATCTGGTTCATAAGAACAAGGTCAAGCAGCAAACACACAGGACAACACAGCTACAGACTGACAGAGGGTGAAATGCACAGCGAGCATGGTTCTAAAAACAGGCTTCTGGAGGGTCATTAGTGATTTTCTAAATAAACAGATCTAAAATACAATATTTGATCTGGAATTTGGGAGACGTGTTTCCAGTAGTGTATAGAATAAAACAGAACTGCTCATTTTGGTCCAACACAAACCCAGAAACCGTACAACTAGAGAAACTGATCATTTTGAGGTATGTCTCTTAAATTATTCCAGAGCTGTATATATATATATACACACATGTATCTGTATGTATGTACGTATGCATATGTTTATTTATTATTATTATTAGTAGTAATATTCCTCCCCCATTAATGATGTCAACTGTCTGTAAAGCACTTTAAAGCTGTCAACGGTTTGAAAGGTGTTCTATAAATAAACATTTATTATTATTATTATTATTATTATTATTATTAATTTTTTTTATACAACTTAACCTAGTACTTCACACTCCAAATGTTTAGTTAAAACAGATACGCTTATTAGATCTCAAACTGTTTAGATATTAAACAGGGGGCCTATTATGCTCACTGTTTAGAATTTCATTTTGGGGTCTACTAGAACAGATATACATGCTTAAATTTTCCCAAAACACAATATTGTCCTCATAATGTACATCTATATTCACCCTCTGCCTAAAACGCTCTGTTAAGCGCCTGTGTCTTTAAGCTCCGCCCACTCTGTTTCTACTGATCAACCAGAGTAGCATCCTGCTACAAAGTTCCAGCCCCACATCGCTGTTGTATCAGTTTGATCCAGAGACCAATCCTGAAAGTCAGGCAGAACAAGCTCTTAGATCCACCTTCCTAAGCTAGGCTGGAGCAGGAGTGGTCACCACTGTTGTAACTCTCTGTGTGTTGTGCAAGGCTGTACCAAGCTTGCCGGTAGGTGGGCAATAAGGACTGGGTTACAAGATGACATCAGCGTGTAACAGAGGGAAACAAAAGCTGGAATTTCAACAAGGCATTTCAGAAAAAAAAGAAAAGTGTCTGTAGGAAGTTTCGGTAGGAGAGAGTTTTACCCTCTGACGTGTACTTGCAGTGTTTTGCTGACCGTTTATATACACAGAAATATACATAACACACTAATGGATAGGGAAAAAAATGGAAAAGCACAACAGCTCCCCTTTAAATATATAAATATTAAATATAAATATTGGGTTTGCACTGGAGGTGAAGTTGAGATCACAAATTTTTATCCCGGCCATTATCGTGACCTTAAATGTTAGTCGTTGGTCGCAAATAAAAAAAACCTTATTAAATAGAAAACTGTCAATACTTGCCAATTGATATATTAACATAAGTACATCACTGCTGTTGGAACAAAACCTTGTTTTTGAAAAACTCCAGCTTTGGAATAATTTGAAAACCATGAAAGAAATGGCCCAAAACTACTTGGAAACAAATCTGGTTACATTACATTAGAAGAAAAATCTGTTATCATTTTGGAATTTGGAGGTTTTGCTATGACAGCAGTGATGTCCATGGCTTTCAGTGGAAACTGCTGCCAATTATATGCAATTATGCATTGTAATAATACATTCCGGCCTCGGAAAACCAAGGAAATCAGTAATAAGTGCCTATTAACGTGGAGAATTATTAATTATAGTACGATAAATGTCGGTGTCTTCGGGGTGGCAGTAACAGGGGTCTACTTCATAGCTGGAGCAGAGTGAAGTGCAGGCAGCACTGCTGGAGCAGGAAGAGCAAAGGACTGGATTTGCAGCAGGGGCTGGAGGGCATGGTGAGAGCACCACCTGCTCACACTCACCCGCTTCACACGCACGAGTACACATACACAGAAAACACATCTACACAGCTAACATTAATTTAGATTAAAAATACCACAGACAGCCACGCGCGCACACACACCTGGCCCTGCCAGTCGGTAGTGTTGATGAGGATGATGTTCTCAGGTAGCTGCTCATCAGAGTTGAGAATCTGATTGAGCTGGTCGTACACTGACTTCCTGGGAACCTGGACCAGATGCAGAAAAGAGGACACACAGAACCAAAGATGACACAATGTAACGACGCAAGCTCCTTCTTAAATAAACCTCAGACTGGCACAAACATACCTGAACTGTGAGTCTGGAGTCCGGTGAGGTTTCACTATCGATGCTACTGGTTCGGTCGCTCTGAGCCTTCGAGTTCTGTCTGTCCTTCATAGAGGTGCTACGGGGCCGTCTCTGCAGCTTACTGTCAGTTTTACTGGAGACACAATTCACAGATTGACCATTTATAGCTCAGTCACTACAGCTAGCCTTTAGCATTATACTAGCCGTATATTATTACTCTCAAGGTCATTGGGTCATACGTACAACCCTCACCTATCCAGCTATGTATGCATGTATATGTATCGTCATTGTGATAAAGCACATCAGAATATGTCGTAATATGCTGTTATAAAAATAAAGAGCTGCAGAGTTTGTATTAGCCTGCTTTGTGCTGCCTGTGCTCAGGGACACACTATTAAGCTCACCAGGGCAAAACTAACCTGTGACAGCTGTTACTGGATTTGGCATGTGCTGGACAGGTTTCTGGATGTAGGCCAGATCAATGTTCAGACACTCTTACAGCAAAGAATTGTGCAGTTGGACCAGATTTGGTGGATGCCTTCCCTGGCACAATTCTAATGGGAATTCCCTGTAGACTGGGATTTTAGCCACTGCTGGTAGACCCGTATGACCGTACGCTTCCATACACCTACAGATTCAGCTACTTCCTTCACACTATGGTCTTTGGCACACCCAAATACAGTCACTCCTTTTAGCCAATCATTAACATCTGCTTTGGAGCCATTTTCCACACATGGAACGAGACATTCCCTGCACTGTAGCGCCTCTTCTCAATCTATGGATCCCGTCACTCACACCCTGCAGGTGTTTATAGCCCCACCATCCTCGTGCAGCGCCATCTGCAGGAGCCTGAAGTTACTACCAGCTTAAACACACAAGGTGACTCATTTTTTGTCCGGGGAGCATATTTCTTAATTGTACTGAATTCAGAAACACATTTAATAAATAATAGAACAAAACCCAATGAGGCTGGATAACATAGTGGATAACACCCCCTGGCTGCATCGAACCGAGCCAGACAGAGAGACTTAACCTAGTCTTTGCCTTATGTATAATTATCTTTACGGCCATTTGCCATTTTTTTATAGTCTTGTTGTTTGAAACTCCAAGATGGTGCACTGGATGAGCAACGGCCCACCTAGTGAGGACGCAATAGATAATTCCGGCAGCACATTATGCAGAGTCATTTTTCAAACAAGCTTTGGATTTGGCATTTCGGAATGTCAGAAAAGAACCTTTGGAAAGCTATGCACAGACCATCTGTAGGGCGAGTTGTCGTTTCCAGTCACCAGCCACCCTTGCCAACTGATAAGAGAATCGCTGCTGTGTTAAGAAAGCTGCCCGCTCATGTGGAGTACAGGGCTGTGGGCAAAACGCTTGCTGTTTACATGTATGCCAATCAAAAAGATCAGGAATAGTACAGAACCAGGTGACTTAAGGCTTGAAACGATTTCATACGGAATAACCTTTTCCCGTCACTGTGTTTCGGGGTTTAGCGATATTCTAACTTTTCCACCTCGTTTTAGTATAAAAACTGTTTTTGCAATATTTTGCGAATCCAATTTCAGGCTTTAGATGTTTGGTTTTGAACATTTTCAAAATTCACAAAAAGCTGGTGGATGGAAAACCTGCTACCGTGCTTCCTTAGCACTGTATGTGGCAGCAGTCCTTAAAGAGGAGGGGGATACAAGGATAAAAAAAACTTTAAAAAGTAAATAAAAACAGTTTCCTCATGGTACTAAGAACCCAGGATACCATGGCATAAGGAATTACTGTGCATTATCCTTCCTTCTATTCAAGCAATGGACAATGGAATAGCAAGACTAGGTGTAAGATGACCTTTCAAATCGTCAAGGGACTGTAAACAGTAAAAAAGGGACTGTACACAGTAAAAAACACTAAATATGAAGTGTAGCATTTGGATAGAGCACACTCCTGTATGTTCAGCCCTGGAGGCAGAGATTCATTCCCTCCAAAACAGAACTGCTAAAGCTCAGCGTTATGCAACTATACATCTAAATCACTTCAACACAAATAATATCCATCTTCACAGTTTACAAGAAGCAAGTCCAAGATCAACTGTGGAGAGGCATGTTTTCCCCGAAGCCCCTGAAATACTGGGTAAGCTCAAAAAACCTGGAATTACTGATTCACTGGAGATCTCCAGGCTCATTAAATAGCATGCAGTGTCTGTTAGCCAGCCATGCAGAGGATTCCAACTCTTAATGAGTTTGTTAGCCAAACGAACAAACAAACACACACACACACACACACACACACACACACACAAACTGTCTGGCAGCAGTTTCAGCCTTGCCTCACAGCTCTCAAGACAGACGAGCGCACGCTGCAAAACAGACAGTGGACAGACTTCGTTCCCATGAGACCCGCTAAAGGCATAAATCCACCTCACAGCGAATTCAAGCAAGAACAGTGTTATGCACACACGGCATCCATTTAGTAAACTGAATAAAAGAAGGAACAATGGGTCCAACCGTACCTAGGGGACATGTGGGTCTGAGACTCAGTCTTGCAGAGTTTGCCCACTGAGCTGGCCAGTTTATCTGTGCTGATGTCCCAGCTCAGGTTTGCATCACACGGGGCACCTCCTGCTCCAGCGTCCTCCTCTGTTGTCTCCTGCAGAGAGAGATCAACATCACGCCATGCCAGAGTGCTTCTGCATGAAATCCAAACGTTGTCATGGTGACAGCCACTTGGCCGGACCACGGGCGACGAATCAGAATTAGAGCATGCAGTCGCAGATGTCCTTGAGAAAGGTGTTTTTGCACAAGCGTGTGCGAGAGAGGAAGACGCTACTAACATTTTTAACAACTCTATTATTCTATACAATAGCCAGCCTTTCCTCTGGTGCTCTCCACCGCAACCATTTTCCTCCTTCAAGGCCTGTTCTCCTACCACCCTACACTTCTGTAACGGAAGTCTCTTTAACTGGCGGAGCGGAAAACTGAGATAAGCTTAAAGGTGCCATAGAAGCATTTATTCAGTACCTTAATTATGTTCTCTGATGTCCTATACATATAAGGTATGCGACTTTGGTCAGGGTGAAAAACGGCCACACGCCCATTTACAACCCATAATTCGGTCCTAGAATGAAACGAGCCGTTTCGCCCTTTTTTGGTGAGCTCATGAATATTTTAATGAGCTCTGCTCTGATTGGCTGGTTTAAATTGAGACGCCTCGATGATCACACAGAAGCAACATGTGGAAATAGACTAAATAAAATGAGCCTCTCTTTAAATAAGCTCTGCCCTCATACTATTCAGTTAGCTATGCTAGTTAGCTTGGAGCTAATGCTAGTAGCTAACGTTACCTGTACTAGCTACTGGCTTTCCATCTGGACATCAACACACAGTGGATTAAAGTTGTTCCTCAATATGAAACTCTCAGTGTAAGATGATCTGCTTCAACCGGCAAACACGGATACAATCACACAGCATGGCTGCTACTTAGCAGCAGGCTGCTGTTGGAGTTGTGATGCTAATGAAGGTGGAGCGGCTCCTCTCTTCAGTCTCCTCACTGCTAAACGCTGAGCGAAGCTGCTCCTTTTTGTTCTTGCAGAGCAAACTAACGACTTTCAATTACATTTGTCTGGGATGTGGGAGCTGAAGTTGGCTTTCTATTTGCCAGCTGTACCATTTAAGGTGGAATGGAACATTTGATTAAGAAGGTGGCAAATAGGAATATCACCCACTCAGTACCGCTGACAGTTCGTTTTCTGGGGAAGAGCACCACAAGTGCCAACGCCTGAAGCACAGCCTGGAACAGTAGATTTCTCCACACAGACCACCATTTTCATGGCTGGTTTCGGTGGGCTAGAACGTGAGGTGGTGTATGTTAAGTTGGGGGAGGGGGGGCGGTGTATGAATGAGTGTGTTGCATCACAGTTTAGGTTTTTGGAATCAGCTTGTTTTATTATCCTCCTTTGTACATTCAGGATTTCAGCTTGAAGGAGGAACAACAGTGTTTGAGGCTCACGGTATGTCAGTTGCATGTACCAAACTCTCTCTAATTCAAGTATGACAATAGAAATGCAGTCTTTCATTCTATGGCACCTTTAAAGACGAAGCGTTCAACACAAGTAAGGGAGTGAAGCCGGAAAACAGAAGAAAGATACTGACCCCCCCTGCAGAGTCTGCCATTGCCGTGTCATCCTGGTACCGCCCGACCGCAGCTCTGTCCTTTTCTACTGTCAGCAGGTCTCCGCCCTACGCACATGCACATACAGACACACGACGAGTAAACCTCAGGATCTCAGGTCGCTGCTGGAGATCTGTACTGAGAGGGAATTGTGTTTGGATTTCATTAAAGGCTTACAGGAAAGGACTGCTCTCTAGGCTGACTCTTTTGACTGTGCAAACTGCCGATCTCAGTTTGGGAGCTGGAGTGAGACATGCCCTCAAAGAACGGCCTGGAAGAAACCACACCAACACGCACATACAACATTCAATACTGTAAACACAGCATGTTATAATTAAGCAACAGAGCAGGAGAGGCAGAGTGTTACAGTTACATAAGGCCTACGATTCAATAACAGGCATGAGCTGGAGGCAGAGCTCGTACATCATCGCAGCTCCGATAAAGAAGCCCCAAACACTGGATCTTCAGCCTTAACCATACGATTTAGCATACTATATTTATAATTTAGTATACTGGACTTTTTTCTCAGGTGTGTCACCACACTCACTTGTTTGTAAACAAATAAATAAACAAAAACAAATATGGCAGCTGGCAAAAGCAGGACCTGGTGTGTATTTCAGAGATGACTAGATCACTAGATGATGGTCTATGGCTGTATTGGCACACTACTATACTGCATACTACATACTACAGTAGTATGCACTGCACACTGTATACGCCCCCTGTGTGTAGTATGCAGTACAGTAACAAGTTCTGACCTACAGTGTAGTATACTAATACAGTCACATGACCAGTTACCTCACATTTACCTCAGAGCTGTTATTACTGTATCCACTGTTTAGAGCTAGCTGCTGCTAACGCTGCTCAGTTCACCTGAACTACGTTTAGCCTAGCTGTTAGCTACCCTCGGCTATTTCACTCTGAAACTGAACCTCTAAAGCGAGTTCATCTTTTATTAATCTTCAGACCTGTATATTTTAACTTTCGGAGGCTCATTCTGATGAAAACATACCCCACTACAATCACTACACCCACAGTTATACTCGGAGTGGGCTGCGTTTTGTTCCTCAGTGTTACCCACCACCATTTCCTCTGGCTGAAGCAGACTGAGAGCTGGTGAGGCCGCGGTGCATGATGGGACGCAGTACACCGTGAAGATAGCTCCACCTGTATACTAGAACCTCTGACTGGAGTAGAACACCATCCGGGGATCTTCAGTGCACTACAGATCTTCAATTTGGTCGCATACTACATACTACATACTACTTTTAGGCCGATTTAGTATGTGAGTAGTATGTAGTATGCCACTTCGTATACAGCCTATGAATGATTTATTTATTTGTCTGTTTTAAGTTTGCCTATATATCATTTTGGTTGCACTCTAATGACTTTTATGAGTTACGACATTTCTTCTCCCTTTATTAATTCAATCTGAATTGTTCTCTTAATTATTTGACCATTTATACTGTTTGATTTTATCTTCAATTTGTTCTACATAGTCTTTTGTTCAATTTAGTATTTTTTAGCTTGTTTTATTTATTTATTTATAATTCAGTATAATTTTAGATAGCTCTAAAATCCATTTCTTTTTCAATCCCTTAAACTATAAATGCTTGGCTGCATTGAAAACGAGGGTCACCCTCAATGTACGCTACTATTTTCCCATGAAGAGCGTATTTCCGAGTGAAAATTAAGGATGACTGATTGCATTAAGGAATAATTATGTCAATTTTGTGATTTCAATGGATTGTCATTGGACATTAATTTTGCATGTTTGCTCTAAACTAAAACAATGTTGTCTGGGATGTGGCAACTAAAGTTGGCTTTCTATTTGCCAGCTGTACCATTTAAGGTGGAATGGAACATTCTATTAAGACGGTGGCAAATAGGAACCATCAACCATGTACCGCTGACAGTTTGGTTCCTTGGGAAGAGCACAAAAAGTGCCAACACCTGGAGCACAGCCTGGAACAGTAGATTTCTCCACACAGTCCACCTGTTTGATTTTATCTTCAAATTGTTCTACATAGTCTTTTGTTCAATTTAGTGTTCCAGATTAAAATCCAGTGTCATTTCTTTTTCAATCCCTTAAACTGTAAATGCTGGGTTACACTGAAAACGAGGGTCACCCTCAAAGTACACTACTATTTTCCGATGATGACTGTATTTCCAAGGGAAAATTAAGGTTGAGTGATTAACTCATTGCCTTTGGGAGTAATAATGTTGTTTTTGTGATTTCAGTGGATTTCCACTGGACATTAATTGTGCACGTTTCCTTGTAAACTAAAACAATGTTATTTTAACCTGAGGAGGTTAATACTGGCAATTCTTTCCACCAAAATAAAAAGAGATACAGCCATAAAAATGATGGATTTTTTCAGTACCTGCCAGGTTAACCTGAATAAAGCCAGTTTCACAGTCAATTTTGTCTGCCAAGTTGTATTTTGTTAGTTTCAGGCTAATTTCAGTCTGAGTCAGGGTTGCTCTGTCTCAGCTGCCAAATCAAAAGTTTTCTTAAGGTCAGCGGCAGGTTCGGAATTCGATAGTCTTGTTGTACCAGGGATGCTACCGTCATTATGGACAAAAAACCTGCTTGCTTTTGTTTGTGACAGGACACTTCCCGAAGAAAACCAGATTGTTTTGTCGGAACCATGTGTGTATAACACTGAATTGAACGCAACAATAGATTCAGGAGCTCTGTGTTGCCTGTGGCAGGAATCACAACAGCGCAACACTGAAAATGCTTCTTACTTGAGCTTAGGTTTTGGGGTGCTGAGGACGCTCTCGTTGTCTTCCATCTCAGGGCCACTGTCGCTCTGATTGTACACCTCTAGGCTGTCATACAGCAGGTCCAGATCCTCCTCCACTTCTTGGGTCTGATCCACTGGGTCCGAATCCAGAACCTGCGTCCACAAAAACACCCGCTTATGCCTCTCTTCTAGGGGCTTACGTGCAAAACCCATAGCACTGATAATTGCTGAACGGTGAAGCGACTGATTACTTGTTCATCTGGTTTAAAGGAGGGAAAACAGTTTCTTCATATTCCAATTTGCATTTTCAAAGCAAGACCCTGGCAATGCTGGAACACGGCCTGATCCCAAGCTCCTTACACCTTAGCATCATTCACTGCGGCATCTGTGGAGGTGCCTGACGTTACAGCCGGATGACGCTCCATTTCATTGCTGCAATAGCGAATGTGGGGGCTACAGAAGCTACCGCAACATATTTCAGCCACATGCATTTCAGACCTCCAGATAATTGAATCATTTTTTATCTGTCATCACACATAAGCCTGCTTCCTGTAATCCGTCTTAAGACTAAGAAGCTCACAGTAGGCTACAGTAACTGTCAATGGAGATGACATTTAGATACTGACTAATGAAGCCATGGATTGTCTGAAGCCCTCAATTAAATTTCAAGTTATTAAAGTCATATTTCATAACTGATCAACATTGCTGGCCCAGCAGGAGGCCGTTATGAAGCTGGCGTTGACAGGCATTAGGCCATTAGTTCTTTGTTCGGGGAGATGGTCAGAATTGTCAGCCCTATGGCACACTCCCAAAGCACAGTTCCAAAATTCCGGGTGATCTATGCATGATTCATCACTCCGAGGAACACGCTTCTACTGCCCTAGAGTCATGTGGTGGCGTGCTTTGCACCACTACAGCTGGTGCTTGGCAGTGCACATAGTGATATTAGGGTTGTGTGCAGCTGCTTGGCCATGTGCCCATGTTATGAAGCTCCACACAGTTCTTGTGCTGATGTCGCTTCCACTGTAGTGAGCGATGCAACAGAGGATAAGCAGTGTGCTACACCCTTCGGGCAGGCCTGCTCTCTGAGGCCTACCGCTTGGTGGCAGAGTGGTTGTTGCTCCTAGACAGTTGTCTGGGACAGCTCTAGCAGGATAGAAAGTCAACCGATTTTTGGCAAAGATGGTTGTCACTGAGCTGTTCAGTACAATCCATTCTACTGCCAGTGTTTGTCTATGGAGACTGCATGGCTATGTGTTTGATTTTGTACACCTGTCAGCAACGGGTGTGGCTAGAACACCTGAATTCATAATAATTAGGAGGGATGTCCACATACTGTTGACCATATACACAGTCGAGTCACTTTATTATATCCCCCAAGGTTTACCAACTGGTAATATATATATCGTCGCTGTCCAAAGAAAAACAAGTATCTCCAAAATAGCAACTTTACAGGAGAGGCCAAAACCCTATTTAATTCTAATGCAAGTCAATGGAACCGGACTTTTTCCAAGCGATTTGTGGGCCATTTCTGTTGGTCGAATCATCATGAAATTCACACACAGTGTAAACAGCAGCTCATGTGATCAAATGAGACATAAAAGTAAAAACCAACAAAAACGGAGATACATGTTTTTCATTGGACAGCAACGATATAATAAAATAAATACACGAAAATAATTGGAGAAAGACGTGATACCCATTACAGCTGCTGGGCTATTATAGAGTACAAAGAGCCACCAGGGATGCTGTTTTCAAATATGTATATATTTTCAATATGTATAGATGGCGAACACTGCCACAGAAACTTTTCAAAAGTCTTTTAATTACACTTAATTACACTCATCGTTAAAAGAACAGCTGGACCCAGAAGGAGGTGTGGGATTGCAGTGCTATTGGGAAGGAAGATAAAGGTTACCAGGAACAATAAATGATGATAGATTTAGACTGATATGATCAATATTTACTGAGCTACACATACAGAAGTACTGCCTCTCTGTCATGCGCCCGTCAAGCCCCGCATGGGCTATACCTCCTCTTCCCAGAACCCCTCGGATTACCGCGTGACCTCTCACTCACAGCCGGCAGCCAATCGCAGAGCAGCCTCGCCAGAGTATTGATTACTTCCACCTGGTGCTAGCTGTTTAGCAAACGTTTCTGTTTTTTCAGTACTTACCAAGCCTTATTATCTCTGTTTGCTGTTTTGGTTTTCGGATCCGTTGCTCTGTTTTTTTGACCACGTCTCTGGTTTTGCACTACGTTTGTATTGTTTGCCGGTTCCTGACTTCCTGCCTGTTTTTGACTCCGCTCTTGTTTGTTCCCTTTTCTAATAAAACTTTTAAGCCTCTGCGAACGTCCTGATTGGCCCAACCCTGACAATCTCAGTATGGCATCAGGCCACCATGTTTGCTGACACAGCATGTCGTCTGCCTATGGTGCTGTGTTGGGTCAGTAAGGTACAGTGATAAGGCCCGTTCTTGCTTATGTCACATGCACGGCCAAGCGTGAAACTGGTATAATTTGCATGTCTCATAATGTCAAATCTACCCACCGAGTTTTATTCCTGTGGGTTGATTTCTTCTGGGTGCAGCTATTTTTTGATGATGAGTGTAATATTTTTATTATTGCTCCAACTGCTATGTTGTCATGGATCTTCAGGATCCAAGAATTCCCAAGGAAGCATTCAAAGACAACCACACAACACTTCACATCAACTCAGACATCAGGGGACAAATTAGGTCCTGGAAGGTTGACAACTTCACAGGAGAAGGAACTTCTAATGTAAGTCGATGGAACCAGACGTTTTTCCAAGTAATTTTAGGCCATTTCTTGCAGTCTGTTCATCATGCAATTTAGGCCCAGTGTAAAGGGCAACAGACAGTTTCAAATTATGTCAAAAAGTGAAGAACAACAAAAAAGAACTTTCAAGGTTTTGTTTTCCGGGAATAGCGGCGTATTAATCACGATGAGTGGGGCAACAAAAATGTTCCAAAACAACTAAAAAATATCCCGTTCCTTTCCTTTACTCTGGATGTTTTTTAGCCTCCTCCTGGTAATGATATAATTGTGGAGATGCCAGCTTTTGTTGTGACAGACGCAATATACAGTATATGCAAGCCACTTCAAGTGTGTCATCCAGCAACGCTTTGATTACCCCTGGCAATGATGTCGGTCAGCTGACGGATTGAGGGCAGCCAGGCAGTGTAGTTTAGTGGTAATGTGTTAGCGTAATGTCCTCACTTTCAACCAGCCAGCTGCAACTCTGATGGCCTGGAATATCTAGGTCACTTCCTGTTTGAGTCAGGGATAATGTGAGCGCGAAGCCGCTGGCGAGAATCATAGGATACACGGCTAAAGCTACAGAGGCTGGCGAACACAGCTAAACCTAGACACTAGAACAGCAAGGCAGAGCATGGCTCCTCTCACTGTCCCGCAGAAACGCCCTCTGGTAAGGTCATATCAGGGTCACGTGCATAGGCGACAGTTCTATGACGAATACTGTCTTCCGTTCTCCACCCGGTTTGACTGACTTCCAATAACGTGCCAAGAAAACACAGCTATGAATTCATGATTAAAGCTGGGGCTGCTCCAATAACGGATTCATCTGACGGGGCGATAAAGTGTGCGCAGCGGAGATGGACTGTGCGGTAGCGGCTGGCAAAGCAATTTCCTGCATTGTGCTGTATCTGAGAGTCATACTCACCTCGTCTGATACTTTGAACCTCTTCAGAAGGGCAACAAACTTCTGCTTGAAATTAGGTTGCTGGAGAAGGAGAAAGAAAACAAGTACGCATCGTTCAGCTTTAAAATATCCACAGCAATAACTGCAGCTAAAGTAATTGACCTAAATGCCATTAAGCCATTTCATCACGTCGGGGGAAAAAATAAACAAGAATGGAAGGATGAACTATTCCTCTTTGTCATGATGCCACAAGCAGGAGACCCTACGGGGAGTTCAGAGTAAACAGATAAAAAAATTATATCTCATGCCAATAAATGCCATGTTCCCCACTGACAAGAGCAAACATCAAACAAACTGTACACACAGCAAACCAGGTCAGCTAGAAAATAAACGTCAGATTGATCTAAATAAGTAACTCAGGATTTGCAAGAGATGGGAGTGCGTCGGAAAACCCACTGGGTCAAACTCACTTCGTCAGTACTTTGACTGTTTGTGTGGCGTATGTGTCTAAGGGACAGGAGCCTATATTGGTCTTGCACTAGACGACACAGTGATCTCAGCCTGACATTTCTGCTCCCGATGCTCAGCTTAGCCTCAGAGGATTAAGTCACCTTCCATGGCCTTCCAGAGAGAAGGCAACAGGTCACAAACCTAGTGAGCCAAAGCCACACCACAGAGCACAAATCTGATCTGGCTATTTCTTACTAAGCCCTACTGGAGTAGTAAGGAAGTAAGGAAGTAAATAAATAAACGAATAAAGTCAATAAAAACCTGACCTGGTGTAAAGACGCAAACTGTTTAAGTGGTGTGCCCCACAGCTCTATTCTGGGGCCCATTCTTTTCCTACACACCCTTGTCATAGAAGTGGTCCGGATCATTTTCCTCCGTGATTTCTTCGGCTTGCGCTGAACATCGTCGTCCTCGTCGTACAGGTCCTGTGGTAGGGTTCGTGTTAGTTCACATACAGTTATTATCACAGTGTGAATTAGAAAGGAAAGCTCATAAACCGAGTAGCGTGCAGCTAATTCAAATGAGATTTCTCTTTATAGTTTATGACATACGGATAGGAAGCCTACTGAGAGGCAGCTCTTACCTGAGCCTGAACGGCATCGTCACTGGCCTCCTGCTCCGATGAGTAGCTGTCGTCGTCATCTTCCGAATAGTTATCCATATCTGGAGATCGATCTGGGAAGAAATAAAAAAAATGCCTTCATATCTCTTAACCAACGCTGTGCAAACAAGCATCAGACAACAGCATCTATCTGCTGGAATTCTACCTCGTCTTAAGTTTCATCTCTTCAGAGCAACGGGATCTTGGATTTCGCAATGCAAACCATTCTTAAGATATACACTCATCGTCAAAAGAATAGCTGCACCCAGAAGGAATCAACTGGCAGGAATGAAACTTGGAGGGTAGGTCTGACATCGTGAGACATACGACTGATTCAAGTTTCATGCTCGGTTGCACATGTGACATAGGCAGGGACGGGCCTTATCGCTGTACCTGACTGACCCAACAGCCACAATTGCAGACATTCAGCGAGCAGTGATGCCTCCATGAGTCATCCTGTTAGTGCCAGCACCATTGGTAGACGGCTGCACAACGCAGGACTACATGCACACAGACTGTTACAACGACTGTCCTTAACACCACGTCAACATCGCCAAAGACTGCAATGGTGTCGTGTCAGACTGTCATAGAGTGACTCAGAATGGCAGCGGGTCATCTTCAGTGACAAGTCCCGCTTTTGTCTTGGTGGAGACGACCAACGAATGGAGGCACTGTGGTCAGCACCAAGATGAACGGTTTGTTGTCACGTGTCACACGTCCAGAAGGCCTGGTGTCACTACACCTCCACCCCTACTGCACCATCTGCAGGAACTGTGTGAGAATATTCAAGCTGCAAGGGATGGATTATCACAGGACACCATCAGGAACCTCTACAACTCCATGCTGAGACGTCTGGCGTGTTGTGTTAGCAAACATGGCAGCCCAACACCGTACTGAGAGACACTACTTCTGTATGTGTAGCTCAATAAATATTGATCATATCAGTCTAAATTTATCATCATTTATCGTTCCTGGTAACCTTTATCTTGAGTGTACTTCCATTGCCGGCAGTGACACAGGCCACTGTTAATGCACTACAGACTACAGTTTAAGTGTGGGAAAGCTTGGTCTGTGCGGCTGTGGCCTGAACACTGCTGAGTGGATGATGGGAAGACCTCTCTGTGGGGCCCGCTGTGGTGCCTTAATGCACTCAACTTTAACTGCTCCGGTGGGCTCACTTGTTTATATAATGAACCGCTTACAACAAAGCCACTTTAGCCCAACGCTAATGGAACATCTAACCAGGGGCACATGGGGCCTGGAGGTTTGGATCTATATCCTGCCCACCTTTTCCAAAGTACTATGAAGAGAAAGGTTGCCATTTTAATAGGAAACAGTGGGAGTTTAGAGGTTCCTGTTGTTGTTCGAGACACAAGCCCGAATGCTGGTCTAGCGGTTTCGGTTCTAGAGCTCACCTGAAGCTTTGGCTTTTGCTCCTGGCTGGCCGCTGCCATCCTCAGGGTCAATGGGCTGACTAGACAAAGAGTACACACTCAGTTCTGCTGCACGAACGGGGGCTTCCTTCACGTTGCTGTGGAGACCTAGAATCTGGCCTCCGTCTGTTGGGTGCTGCATCACCTAGAGACACAGAAACGCAGTTGCATAAATGTTGCAAACAAGCCCCCTCCTCCTCCTCCTACCCCCTATCCCCCCACATCCCCCCTATCCAAGACACATGCATGCTGACTTGGCTTCTTACTACACTCCTTTACAGCCTTGGATTCCATTTGCACTTCCTTTCTCTATTAACTACCTCCACAAAAACATCTCTCCTCGCGGCTCCTCATGTCATTTCACTCCTGCATTCTGTTATCTGTCCCTATTTTGAGAGGGGGGTGGGTGGTGGTGTTGGGGCTGACGCTGACTGCTCCATCTATCCTGCTCTCAGGCAGAAGAGAAGCTCTCTCTTTGTTCCCCTAGTTAGCCGTCTGCCGAATGACGGCCACTCCGTCATTCTAACCGAAGGCTTGGCGGAGTGGCGCTCGGAGCTTGCGGGGGTGCAACTGGTGAAACTAATTGCAGGTATTTGAAGGAACGTCAGGAGGCTGCATAGACGGTGCCAGTCTGCCCACGCGTTCACATAATGGAGCTCGCGCGCACACACATGCACACACGCTCTAAATGCCAGGTTGGTGTAGCAAAGAAAAATCAGTAGGGGGAGGTGAGGGGCAGTTCTCCACATTATTAACCCGAGTAAGAGAACCTCCAGAGACGGCTCTGTCAAAACGGCATGTAAGAGAGAAAAACGAGAATCTCTTTCTCTTTTTTCCCCCCACTCCTTCACAAAGGCTTTGTTTATGCAGTCTTTCAGAAATCTCAGGAGGAGCCAAACTGGGGTCAGCCACTTAACTCCATGTCTTTTAATAGCTGTTTATCTAAGGGTTTTCTGAAGTGCGAGTTTTAGGTCTCCGTACGAGCATGGACCTTCTCGCGTATGATCTAATCGTGTCTGACATTGTATGGAAGGATCCTTGTCTGGACCAACAGGCTGCAATGGTATCTATTGGAAGTGTCTTCTTCCTTCAGGTGCGGTTAAGGTGGCCACTTTCATCACACCAAAAAGGAGGACATCCCACCCCGCAAAAGGAGGACATCATACAGGGGGTGGGGGGCAGGTACGATACTAGAACCGAATTAAAATCATAACCTAACATAAATGATTGCTTTGCTCACCTACTTAGGTGGAATGGATGACATTCGTGAGTCAGACGGGAGCTTACTAATTGACTAGCATTTAGAAGGCTGACCTGCAGTTAGCCGGCAGGCGAGTCACATGACCTCGTTGAACCAATGAAATCTAAGCCATTTCTTTTGACATGGACGTGAGCCAATGGCACACATAATATTGTCGGCGAGTGAACATTTTAAACAGTTCATCCCGAAAAGAGGACTAATAGGCGTCCGTCCAGGTACTGCGCCAGATGGAGGACTGGGAGTTGAAAAACTGGACTGTCTGGCCTAAAACCGGACTTGTGGTCACCCTAGATGTGGTGTGTGCACCCACATCAGACTTCAGCGGAGTAATTGAGTTTCACAGTGACATTACACTGGAAGCAGAAGTTACCAGGAAGTCCCGGAGACTACATGACTACATCGCAGAGGTCTAGACACAAATTAGGCTCCGGAGCTATGTGAGGTGCCATTGTCGGTTTTTACAGATAACAGTACATCATACAGTGCCACAAACCACATAACCAAATCTGCCTGCATTGAAGCAGAGCAAGGGCTGGACTCTGGAGAGATGCCATGCAGATGTGGGATGTATAAATCTACATATAATTCTGTCTTTCTGAAACTGTCTCCCTCTCAGATAGCCCGAAACCTCTATGCAGTTCAAGGTAAGTGTGTGATGATTTGCATGATGCCAATAAGGTTGCATTACATGTTAGCCTGTTAGCAAAATGCTATCCCTTTCAGTCTGTATTAGTAAGTGATGATTTCACCTTTCAATAACAGCAACAATATCATTTTGATGGTACACTGACTTATAATAGGGAGAAAGACATGGCAGTTATTGCCACTCCGGGCCCGGAACATCTGCGAGAACTGTGTAACGCTTTACAGCACCACGTCAACAACAACTACTACAGACTACTACAGATCTTCAACAACTGTGGATCTTCAACAACTGTGGATCTTCAACAACTACGGATCTTCAACAACTACGGATCTTCAACAACTACAGATCTTCAGCAACTACGGATCTTCAGCAACTACGGATCTTCAACAACTACGGATCTTCAACAACTGTGGATCTTCGACAACTACGGATCTTCAACAACTACGGATCTTCAACAACTGTGGATCTTCGACAACTACGGATCTTCAACAACTGCGGATCTTCGACAACTGTGGATCTTCAACAACTGTGGATCTTCAACAACTGTGGATCTTCAACAACTGTGGATCTTCAACAACTGTGGATCTTCGACAACTACGGATCTTCAGCAACTACGGATCTTCGACAACTGTGGATCTTCAACAACTGTGGATCTTCAACAACTGTGGATCTTCGACAACTACGGATCTTCAACAACTGCAGATCTTCGACAACTACGGATCTTCAACAACTGCAGATCTTCAACAACTGCGGATCTTCAACAACTACGGATCTTCAGCAACTACGGATCTTCAACAACTGCGTATCTTCAACAACTGCGGATCTTCAACAACTGTGGATCTTCAACAACTGCGTATCTTCAACAACTGCGGATCTTCAACAACTGTGGATCTTCAACAACTACGGATCTTCAACATCTACGGATCTTCAAGTACTACAAATCTTCAACAATTATGGATCTTCAACAACTAGAACCAGCCATGTGACCGGAGGGTTGCCGGTTCAACTATGGATGCCAGCATTCCAAGAAACAAATTCAAAGTTTGGATAGTCTTTTTCTCTCATGCCAAATAACCCTTAAAAATTTAAACCTGCTGCAATAAAGTCCTGTAAAATTACTCTACCTCGTACGTCCACAGAGGAATTTGTCTACTGTATTTAACCCATCCATGAAGTGAAACACCCACACACTCTACACACACTAGGGGGCAGTGAGCACACTTGCCCAGGAGTGCTGAGCAGCCCTATCCATGGAACTCAGGGAGGAGCAGTTGGGGGTTAGATGCCTTGCTCAAGGGCAAATCAGTCGTGTCCTGTCAGTTCAGGGAATCGTACCAGCGACCCTCCAGTCACAAAGCTGATTCAGTTGCGTCCTGTCAGTTCAGGGAATTGAACTGCGCAACCCTCTGGCCACATGGCTGGTTCAGTGATGTCCTGTCAGTTCATGGAATCGAACCGGTGACCCTCCTGTCACAAAGCTGATTCAGCAGTGTCCTGTCAGTTCAGGGAATCGAACCGGCGACTCTCCGGTCACAAAGCCGATTCGGTGGCGTCCTGTCAGTTCAGGGAATCGAACCACGCAACCCTCTGGTCTCAAGGCTGATTCAGTGGTGTCCTGTCAGTTCAGAGAATTAAACCGGCAACCCTCCAGTCACTAGGCTGATTCAGTGGTGTCCTGTCAGTTCAGGGAAACGAACCGATGACCCTCCCTTACTTCAGGCCCACGACTCTAGGTGGACCCCAAGAGCAAATCATCGAATTTCACATAAGGCTGCTCTAAAGCATCAGTTATACAGGAAATGGGAAACAAATATGGTGACCAAAGAGAGTTTTAATACTGACTGAGCACTAGACAGACTTAGCTGTGTGGCTGTAGGTGTATTTTCATTCCCACCTCTGCCATGTTGATGACCCCCACAGCCAGGGTTTTGTATCCTAGAATGGTCCGATTCTTATAGCGCTTCCTCCTTTGAAGCATGATCTGTAAGCGGTTGGCATCTCTCTTCAGGAAGTGTGGATACTGAGGAGAAAGGGAAAACAGAAGGAAAACAGATTACAGAGATAAAGTGAAAGAGAGAGGTGAGGCAGAGAACACAACGACTCGCCTGGACTGTTACAGAATATTACATCACTTTGGACTGAAGCAATGTAGCGTCCCTGCCTGTTCCCACAGGAATTCTGTCTCTCTCCCTCACACACAAATACAAACACACGCACACGCGCACACACACACACACACACACACACTCACACACACACACAAACATATACACACACACACTTTGATCCTGTTCAGTCCACCTCCACCAGGCATCAGCTTTGATATCTGACCAAAAACATAACCGACTAAAAACTGGGAAGCTTTAAAGGGACACGGGGTGGAATGTGTAAACACTACTGGGCTTCTGAGCATAACCAGCTCTTCAAATCAGGCTCCAGCCACCTTTCAACTCCTCTTTCTGAGTTTTGCTCTTGAAAACAACCTCATAACCGTGCAACTGACTTTGAATCAATTACAAACCCACCCAGCCACTGAATTTTGGTATATTTGTCAGTGTTTTCATGACATACTCTTCAAAAACTTCATATTATCTCCATATTAACGATTTTATCAAATAGAGATGCCACAAAGGCCAACTCCTTGTGGCATGTCAGTGACAAACCTCGAAAAACCTAATAGTACGAGCTTTCCATGGTATCGACAGTACAGCACATTCCTGTGTAACTGCATTCGGAGGAAAACCTAGTACCATCCACTGAGGCAACAGTGCAGCAGGTCATGTCTGATAACTAGTGCTGGTTACAGGGGTGCAGAGGGTGTTTTAGGTTTTGGGGGGGGGTTCGAAAATGTAAGCAGCATATGCGTGACGTAACCGGTGACATTAGGGCTGCACTATATACATTGTGATTACATCTATATCATTACAATGTGCACATGTGCAATACTCACACTGCAGGATGTGCAATGATAAGTAAGACAAATTGAGGGGCAGTAAGCACACTTGCCCGGAGCGGTGGGCAGCCCTATCCACGACACCCAGGGAAAGGTTGGGGGTTATGTGCCTTGCTCAAGGGCACTTCAGTTGTGTCCTTGTGTCGGTTCAGGGGATCAAACCGGCGACCCTCCGGTCACAAGGCTGATTCCCTTACTTATCGCAAACTTGCACAGTTCCTGCTTTTGTGTTCGGGGCACTGATTATAGAGCACTAAAGTTCCAGAAAATATGGATCACCTTGCACAAAAGTGTTAAGAAGTCACTTCTCAGCTTTTTATTATTATTATTTCCACTCTAATCATTTTATAATAAGTAATGTTTGTTTTCTAAATAACGCTGTTGACGACATCTGGTGAGAATTCCTGAATATTTTTCCATACCGCAATATATACTGCAATATTGCAATGTCAGTTTTTTCCAATATGGTGCAGACCTAAGTCACGTCATACAAAATGTCCCATCCTGACCTGTCTTGCCCCTGTTTGTCTCTGGTTTTCTGTTTCTGTCTCTGTTGCCTTTTGTTGTCCTGCGCCATGTGCTTCTATTTGTTTTGGTTTATAGCTCCACCTGTCTCTGCCCTCTTGTCATGCCCCTCACCTGTCCCTAGTTTGTAGCTCCGCCCCTTCCCAGATGTTCCTGGTCAGCCCTCGTGTATTTAGACTCCCAGTTGTTCTCTTTGTGCTTGCTTGGTGTTCCGTCCTGCTGTCGGTTGTTCTGTTACTGTGTTTTTCCATTTCTGTTTGTAGTTATTGGTTTATATTAAAACTTCGGACTTGCACTTGCCTCCGTGTTACTCTCCAAGTTACACAAAACAATTTATTTTTTATCTTTTTATTTTTGTTTGATAATTTACATCAAACAGAGAGTGTCAGGAGGTGCTGTAACGTGGCGAAAGATGACAATATACCCACATAACTGACACATTAAACCACATCCTGATTTCTCGGCTCTTTCCTCTGTTTGGATTAACTTTATGCAAATGAGCTGAGTGTTGTCCAGTCAGACTGCTGACATGTGGTGTGGTAACCACCCATAGTCACATACTCCCAACACACTCAAAGCAAGACATATGACTGTTGCTAAAAACGAATGTACTGTATAGGGAGCTCTGCGCACAATTCCCTCTTTGCACCTCAGCCTGCGTGTGACCTCAAAGTGGCCAGCAGGGGGCGAGGGGAGCAGTTCAGCCAGTTCAGCTCGCTGCACTTCAAATACATTAACGTAAACCATATAGCTACTGAACGAATAAAACACAAACTCCGCTCTAAAACAGGCAGACAGAGGCCAAATTAGTTTCAAGGTCAGATTTGTTCTAATTCATTTTTATTAATTTTTTTAATCTAACATTTCTGCAGCTGCAAGTAACCAACCCTGAAATCTGGGGGTGCTGAATATGTACATCCTCAGGACCCCCCCTTCCTCCATCCCTCCTGGCATGTATGACTTGGCTCTAAACTACCTTACTGGTACTGGTGTTTGTGAGTTGTTCAGCCACATGTGAGCAAAACATAAAGTTTGCTTGTAGGTTTAATTAGTGCTACTACTGTTAGACAGTTCTATAATTTACACCATATACAGTAGCAGTAATGTAAACAGGAATAACACTCATGTATCAATAACAAAGGCTGCATGAAGGCTATATGCCATGTTGCTATCTCTTTTATTTGTTCCCACAAAATCTTTTTTAAGTCCAGAATTTCTGTTATCAGTTATGCTGGCATGACTACAATGACCACAACTGAGCCGCCAGCATCTGGCACTGATCATGAACCCGATCTCTCACTTTAACAGAGAACCTGTGGGTTGGCTCACTACCTCCTGGATTAATCAGAATGTATCTAATAGATGTTCCGAGCTCCTTTTCCTGTTAGCTCTGTCTTTCTCTCTTCATCCGGGATCGACCTGAGGAGGATGGGTTCCCCCCTCGAGCCTGGCTTCTATCGAGGTGTCTTCCTTTTACTCTAAGGGAGTTTTCCCTTGCCACTGTTGCCTCTGGCTTGCTCACGGGGGGCTTGGACCCGGATTTCCTTTCCCCACGTCTGTACACGAACTCCTCGTTTGCTTTTCCTTGATATAAACTGCTTTTCTGTGAAGCTGCTTTGAGACCACCTTAGTTGTAAAAAGCGCTATACAAATAAATATTGGTTGACTGATTGTACTGAACCGAGTACAGAGTAATTTCACTGACCACCAAAATCCTGTTATCCTGTGACCTCCCTATTACCAATACACACCACAGCCTTACCTACTGATAGATTTTTGGTCATTTGGTCAATGGTATCTACCTGCAAGGAGAAAGTGAGCTCCAGGTCTGTCTCCATCAGGCCGCTGGGAGGGAGCACGTACTCGTTGGACCTCAGTATACGTTTGGAGCCCTGCAGGCACAAAGATACAAATGAGGAAGTATTTAACAGACTTCTCATAGTAAACGTGCTCATCAAGACGGACTTCTCCTGTCATCTGTCACTGTCAAACAGCGCCATGAATACAGACTGCTTAAGCTGCGTAGTAGAATGCCAACTGACTGTCACCGTTACGGGGTCTTATTTCATTATCATGCTTTTGAGTGATGAAACCATGTACCATGATAATGAAATAAGACCCAATAACGGTGACTGTCAGTTGGAATACTACTGTACAGCTTGGCAATATCCCTTACATGCAGTGCTATTATGCACCACACAGTTCCTGAGGCTGTAAATAAAGCAAGAAAATGGCAGTGCTTCCCAGCTGATGAGCTGGAGGTTAAGCGACGCTGGGCTTCCAGCAGTGGAGTCAGATAACTGTTTGGCATCAGTCTGTAGGCCCAGCCTCCAGCCTGACGGGAACAGCCAAGCTAAAGGGACAAAATGGACTTAGAGGCAAAGACTGGTGCGCGCACACACACACACACACGCACACACACACACACACACAGATATACACACACACACACACACACACACACACACACACACATTCACTCACACAAAAGCAAACTGAATTGCTTTAACCTGAATAAACATTTGGCACAGAGACCAGCGCTGGAATGGTCCTGATGCTATAGTGACCCAGCTAAAGTAGTTAGAATTGACCCGTGTTGTAGTGGGAGCTCTGGTAACACTTCCTATGAATCCTGTATTCATAATGCTCTCTAAATGCACTTATATGGGGTTATTTAGCTCATAAGCTCAGCAGACATGAAAAATGAGTCCCCTGTGACTGAAACATACCTAATAGCGTTTAACACCTCCACCAGGACCAATAGAGGCTGTGATAGGATTTGGCATGGACTGGACAAGCTTCTGGATGTAGGCCACATCAATGTTCAGACACTCTTACATCAAAGAATTGGTCAGTTGGGCCAGATTTGGTGGATGCCTTTCCTGAAACAATTCCGAGGAGAATTCCCTGTAGACTGGGATTTTAGCCACTGCTGGTAGACCCGTATGACCATACGCTTCCATACACCTGCAGATTCAGCTACTTCCTTCACACTATGGTCTTTGGCACGCCCAAATGCAGTCACTCCTTTTAGCCAATCATTAACATCTGCTCTGGAGCCATTTTCCACACATGGAACGAGACATTCCCTGCACTGTATCACCTCTTCCCAATCTATGGATCCCGTCACTCACACCCCGCAGGTATTTGTAGCCCCATCATCCTCGTCAAAAGTTTAGAGACGGCTCCTCATAGCAGGTTCTCCTTATGTTTATCTTAATGCTTTACTGTAGAATAGAAGCGAAGACATCAAACTATAAAATATCACTCATGGAATTATACAGTCCACCTTAAAAACCTCCAAACTGGAACTTTACAGGAGGATGAACCAGCTTTCTTAACCTGCAGTGGAGGCTGATATAACAAGGTTTATTTCTAAGCAGGTTTGGAGCAATTCTATTGGTCGGTCCCTCATGAATATTCACTAAACTGAAAGGAGAACTAGAGCTTTTACACTGTGCAGAAAAAGAGATCAAAGTTTTTACACCACTAAATATATATTAGAGGTGGAGATATGGAGCTGGTAAATGTGAGTCTGTAGAGTCTTTAAAATCACCAAACACATCTATTTAGTTGGGTGTGTCTAAACTTTTGACTGGTAGTGTACATGCAATGTTATTGGGGGGGGAATAATGTTCAATCATGTAATAACTTTCTGTGAGGGAGCTTTTAAAGGTGGACGTCCGGTTCCTATCATCACCACTGTGAACAATTCCGACTCAGCAAGATTCTCTATAATGAAGCACTTCACACCAAACCACTCTGAATGACTTTGTTACCATATCAACCATTAATTATGCAGAAATTCTGAAATACTGGTGGACTTCCCCTTTGAAGCCTGCAATGACAGACTGGCATGAAGCTCTGCAAGCTATGAGTGTGCAATACAACATTAATTTCTATAATCAAATAATGAAAACAATGAATTGGAGAGGGAGGGGGGGGCGGAGCTTCTGAAGGAGCACTGAAGATGAGAGGGTGTATGTGTCTTGCTGTTGACCTCCTTCCTTCAGCCTCCGAGGTCCAGTCCTGCTTCTGGTAGGATACTTGCCCGCGGCAAACATACAGTTTAGGTAACAAAACACATATTTAGGTACGCCTTGTTCATCCAGGGTTGGAACTAAATTTGCAGTGCCTCAGATGCAGGGCTGGGTTCTTTAGGGCAGCAGTATAATGTGACCTTAAAGGACTATCCTCATCTGCTCCTCCAGAGAGCCTTAAATAGACTTCCAATTAATTAAGACTTTAAGGATTTGACTTCCGATCCAGAATAAGCTTGGCGGCTAAGGAGTATTGTGAGATCCGTCGCCTCAGCATTCCTACCTGGTGAGGTAGCCAGTGATAGTACAAAAACAAGGAGTGACCTTCCAGTCAATTCTCAACACTGAGTGCCTTTGATACAACCCAGTTTGGTTGTTGGGCTCAGATCAGTCGTACACTCATCATCAAAACAATAGTTGGAATACCAGGAACAATAAATGATGATAAATTTAGACTGATATGATCAATATTTATTGAGCTACACATACAGGAGTAGTGTCTCTCAGTATGGCGCCGGGTCGCCATGTTTGTTAACGCAACATGCCAGACGTCTCAGCATGGAGTTGTAGAGGTTCCTAATGGTGTCCTGTGATAATCCATCCCATGCAGCTTGAATATTCTCACACAGTTCCTGCAGATGGTGCGGTAGGGGTGGAGGTGGAGTGACACCAGGCCTTCTGGACGCATGACCCGTGACAACAAACCGTTCATCTTGGTGCTGACCACGGGCCTCCGCACACAGATTTGTTGGTCGTCTCCACCAAGACAAAAGCGGGACTCGTCACTGAAGATGACCCACTGCCGTTCTGAGTCACTCCGTGACAGTCTGGCACGACACCATTGCAGTCTTTGGTGACGGTGACGTGGTGTTAAGGACAGTCGTCATAACGGTCTGTGTGCATGTAGTCCTGCGTAGTGCAGCCGTCTGCCAATGGTGCTGCACTAACAGGATGACTCATGGAGGGCATCACTGCTTGCTCAGTGTCCGCGGTCGTGGCTGTTGGGTCAGTCAGGTACAGCGATAAGGCCCGTCCTTGTTTATGTCGCATGCGCAGCCGAGCATGAAACTTGAATCTCAAACCAGCTATCTGAGCAACTATTATTTGGAGGATGAGTGTGTGCATACAAGACGATCTTGCATAAAATGCAGAAATTAAAATGCTTGTTTGTGACACACACACACACACACACACACACACACACACACACACACACACTCCCACCAACACACTGACAGTATAGCTGAAAAGACCTGTAAGGAATGCCGAGGGCCTCCTAGAGCTCTGAAATAAACCTCTCTGCGAATCCACCACACATCGTTTCAGTCCCCCTCGGATCCCACCCATCTTATCCTTTCACTTCACTGTTCCCACTGAACAAGCTGTCACCTTGGCAACAGCTCACAGTTACCACCGTGCCATGTGTGAAGGGCTCCGAGCTGCACAAGAGACAGAAAGAGGCAGACAATAGAAACACACAGATGCACAGCCGTACCTGAATTTTGACAGCGATGACCACAGAGTTGAGCTCCCGGTCCAGTTCCTTCAGCACAATGAGCTTTTTCAATGTAAGGCTGCACAACCTGAGGAGGGAAAGAGAGCAGAAGAGAGAGAGGCTCGTTAGATTGGTTGTCCAAAACCTGAGCTTTACAGTACCGGTCAACAATTTCATTTGCGATTATATTCCTGAAACAGTTTTGTTTACTTGAATAATAATAAATGATTGACTGATATTTCTGTTTCGTTCATGTCATCGTGTCAGGTAATGAGTAATATGCAATCTTGCTAACACTGGAATCAAGACTCTAGTATTGAGACATCACTTGGCTGAACTCGCACTGGGTAAAAGGATGCCAATAACTCACACACCTACATTCACATCTGTTTAAAACACAGCTCTGTCACTCACACATGCCCTGATTACCTGTTAGGCAATTCCCATACAACACTCATCATTCGTCATGTTTTAGTCATCAGCTGTCCCACACACGACTGATGAAACAGAGGACCCGTCTGGAGACACACCTTATCTTGACAATAGCATTGACTCAACTCCTGCAATGGACTTTTAACGGAGCTGCAGATGCACTCACACTTCCAGGTGAGACGCTAAACTGAGTCTATAAGAAGCCAATTATTTCCCACAGTGAGGTTTCAGCAGAGGGAGGGGGCAGGCCCTTATTTCTCAGCCACAGCCACAGGCATCTAGCCCGCAGGGGCGAGCGGGTTTGTTTCGGGAGCACTTGAGGAAAAACATGTGCATTCATGTCAGCTTATACTAGACTGGAACAAGGAAGGGGGATGCAGCAACGGACACAGAGTGGATCGGAAATCATCAAGACCACAGAGACTAAGAGTGTGTGAGAGTGTGTTTAATCTTGAATTAATTAATTAAGAATAATAATTAATAATATGAAATTAATTGTATAATTAATTATTTATTTTTATTCATTAATTTGTTCAATTATGCTAATTTTCGGTGTAACTGTAATAACTGTAATAACATAACTATAATCATTTGGGGTCTACTAGAATAGAATTTACATGTTTCCATGTTCCAAAAACATTGTGCAACAATATTTTCCTCATACCGTACGTCTGTATTCACCCTCTGTCAGAAATGCTCTGTTACAGCTCCTGTTTCTTAAAGTCCCGCCTCCCCACAAGTCCAGTGTGTGCTCTGACTGGTCAGCTCACCCAGTCTGTTCTGAGTGACCAACTGCCCGAGTGGTTGAGAGCGGTTATATGTAAAGTAAGCCCAAGATGGCGCATGCCTGTTCAAGTGAATGGGGAGTCCAGGTCCTGTCTGTTTAAGTGGGTGTGTCGCTTTGCTTCCGAGTCACCCCTCCCCCTGTCCCGGGCTGGTTAGACCTGAAACAAACTCGTTTTGTCCTCAAATCTCTTCATCAGCAAAGACTGGCAAGAAGAAAAATGAGCAATCACTAAAAGGGGAAGTCTGGCGAAATACTCAGAATTTCCCACTGGAGTGACTTGGACTCGGATTTGCAGTTGTCTGGGAATGTGTCGTCCCCTGCCCCCCACGCTGTGAACATGTATATGGACATGCTGGCTCTCAGCTTTATGTATCCTCTCTGATAGCAGCATCCCGCCACAAGTTCCACCCCTACAGACGGGCAATAAGGACTGTGTTACGAGATGACATCACCGCGTAACAGAGAAAACAGCTGGAATTCCAACTAGACCTTTCAGGCAGCTGGGAAAAGTGGTTTCAGTGGGAGAGAGTTTCGCCTCTGGCATGTACTAGGGCTTTGGAACTTTGCAGAACGTTCACATGCACAGAAAGCTCCATAACAAACTAAAGGAAAGAGGAAAACTGGAAAAGTGTAATAGATCCCCTTTAATCTTCGCCAGGCATAGAGCTTTAGAATGCAGACAGAGGTGATCCAGACCAGAGATTCCTCCTCACATACACGGCTCAATGACTCATCCGTGCTGAGGCTGGAGAAATTCATAATCTTTGACTTCCTTTATTCGCATAAGGACTTCTCTCTCTTTCTCCCTCTCTCTCTCTCTCTCTCTCTCTCCTTTTTGTTTCTATGATTACATTAACAAAGAAATGCACTCAGCCCATATGCCAAACTGAAAGCCTGAACTCACTAAACCCTGACAGTAGAATGACACACACACACACACACACCAACAATCACATGGAAATGGTCGGAAAAGAAACTACATTCAGGTCCACAAACTCAATGCGCACACACACACACACACACACTCGCACACAAACAAACAGAGAGAAGCACTGATGGAGAACAGGGGAGAAAAGTTTGTGCTAAGTCAGCACAAAGCATGGCCACCTGACCGAAACTATTCACTACTGGCCTCTGTGAGAGGCCCAGTGGAAGCAAAAGAGGGTTGAAAGGGCCGGACGCTGCACGCCAGGGAGCATGGGAAAAAAAACCCAAACAGTGGGCTGCTTTCAGCAGCACCGCTAACACTCTTCAGATCCACTGTCGCTCTTACATAAGACTCTGCTGCCTGAGAGTCAGGAGAAAGCGTCAGTGCCAGCTTTCAGAAACAATGTCCTGCTGAGGATTCAGCCAGTCGTGCTAGGCTGCGCATGTCTGACAAGCAGAGGTTTACTACTGAACGCTGAAGTCTTGACAGAGGAAGAAGTAACACTGACGAGCCCGTCTGACACACTTTACTTCCCTTTTATCTTCTTCCTGAAGCTTGCTAACAGGACTGGGATGTTCAAATCTATAAATGGGCCAATCACAATCACAGAAGGAATCGACCCACAGGAATGAAACTTGGTGGGTAGCTTTGACATTGTGAGACATGCAAATGATCCAAGATTCATGTGCTCATCTGATGTAAGCAAGGACGGGCCTTATCGCTGTACCTAACTGACCCAACAGCCATGATTGCAGACATTCAGAGAGCAGTGATGTCCTCCATGAGTCATCCTGTTAATGCCAGCACCATTGGCAGACGGCTGGACAACGAGGACTAACACCACGTCAACGTCACCAAAGACTGCGGTGGTGTTGTGTCTTGGTGGAGACGACCAACAAATCCATGTGTGGAGGCACCGTGGCCACGCCTCATGTGTCCAGAAGGCCCGGTGTCACTCCACCTCCACCCCTACCGCACCATCTGCAGGAACTGTCCACAGTCCATTCACACGGACAACTTTCAACTGTGTGTATATGGAAGTCGCTTTAGCCACCATGCTCTTAACTCCGTCTTCCATCTACACTGACAAGTTACGATTAGCTCAGCTCTCATTGCTTGATGGTCGTTTCAGGCATGACGTCAACAGCGCCCGAAAATTGGCCCACTGCACACTACAGGAAACGTAAGTACAGGAGTGGTAAATATTGACCATGTTCATGATACGGGGGGGCCCTAATGCTCTAGGAGGACTAAAGTTTGGATTAGACATCCCACACTACAGGATCATCTGGGAAGATAATCGTTCAAGATCAACCAGATATCGGGAGACTCTTTGCGATTGCTCGGAGGAGCAAATCGGCCTCGAAACCGGCCCCATGATCCTGTAGTGTGGGCCAGGCAGACTACAATAAACGACTGCTCGCTTACCATCTCATACATCCCCGACCATGATGTGCCGCATTGTTATCACTGTCACTCGCTTTTTCTGTGGGTGGTCATGAGGTTTTGGCTCATCAGTGTATACAGAGGGAAGAGAAAAAACGTAATTACAGAAAACCATCCCAGCATCAGCTAAGCTTTACTGGACGCATGCAGTGAAAGTGCTATTCTGTTCCATGAACATGACAGAACATGATATTATGTCAGTAATTTCATGCGTACAGTTTCCTCTTCGTGTGGGCGTACTTCGAGAGCAGGTACTGACAGAAAGCAAACATTTCAAGATGCACAACCTGCTGNATTTAAATCCAGTCCACTTTTTTCTTACAGTCCAGCAGTCCAAACTCTCCAAACCTGTAAACAATTTACAAGCAAAATGGAGGTGAAGTGGTCATTTATGTCAGGATGTTGAGCTATAATGCTGCCAATGGTACAGCCTTCCCATGTTTTGTTATAGGATGAAACACACAGAGTTAACAGAATAAGCAATGCCTGATTGCTGGCTAACAGAATTAGAATCGTTGGGCACTTAACCCCTCTGTAAAGTCAAACACCCCATCCACATACACACACACACCAGTGAACTAACACACTAGGGGGCAGTGAGCGCCCTATACACAGCTCCCAGGGGGGCGGTTGGGGGTTAGGTGCCTTGCTCAAGGGCACCTCAGTCGTGTTGAGTCCTGCTGGCTCAGGGAATCAAACCAGTGGCCCTCCGGTCACAAGGGTGGTTCCCTAACCTCCAGCCCACCACCTCTGTCTGCTCAGTCTGCTCAAAAAAAAAAAAAACAACACCAGATAAATGGAATAATGCAACTGAAAGAATGAAAACGAGAAGTAGTAATACTGCAAGATCCTCACTTCCGCCATGCTTAAAAAAAACCCTCGGCAGTCTTTACAAAGGCAGGCCCATGTAACATATCAACCATTTATCCATATGTGTTTAATACACTTATTACGCCTTGCTCTGTTAAATATTAGATGCTCTGCAGACAGCAAAACACTGCACAGCACAGAAGGGCCTATATGAGAAACCACCGCACTTCCTTGATGAACACACATCCTGTGGTTTCTGTCGAGCAAGAAAGCCTCAAAGTTAATCTAAAATCTCATCTATTCAAAGTGCATTGTACTGGCTCTACAAGGACCTTCAGGACAAGCTGAATGAATGATGGATATCCTGCTTGCCACATTCACTGGAGGACGAGTTAGGAACATGCTGATGCAACGTGTTTGGATGTCTATTCAGTAGGGCACACGGATGTAAACACACACACACATGCCCCAGTAACAAAAACACTTTCTCCGGACCCTCGGTGGGCAGCGCTGCTCCTGATGTGCAAGAAGTCGAAGATGACTGGAGAACTCTAGCCTACTCCCCTGGAGTCACAGCTCAACATGGCAAAGAGGAGGAAAGCTAGTTGACACCGTGAGCAGATTGCATGTCTGTCGGGGTGACATTTGCACTGTTTGACTAAATCCAAGCAGGGCAACAAACACATAACACAAGACCCAAGCACAAATCTGTGAAGATCCGTCCACATGCACAAAGACCACCATGCGATGACTCATGGTCAAATACACTCTGCAACCCCAGGTCATGCATTCTCCCCGGTGCCCTGATTACAGGCCAGTGTGCTATAAATAATGGACAGATAGTGGCAGGTTGATCACCCACTTTGTTGCTGTTTTCTGAAGATACATGCAGATACATGATACATACCATATGCAATATATGGCATCGCAATTGTGTGCTACATTTGATGGGACTGGTCTGAAATAGGGACCACCAATAACCCAAGCAAATGCTGCATGGTCATTTCTCACCATCATGCTCAGGACATACATACGGCAAATTACAATTTTAGGGTAATAGGATTTATACTGGCACAGATTGATACATGTAATTCATTCATGTCTCCTTGTTGCACAAATAGCTGCACCCAGAAGGAATCAACTGACAGGAATGAAACTTGGTGAGTAGGTTTCACATCGTGACACATGAATGATTCAAGTTTCACCCCCGGCCACGCATGTGACATAAGCAAGGACGGGCCTTATCGCTGTACTTGACTGCAAGAGCCACGATTGCAGACATTCAGCGAGCAGTGATGTCCTCCATGAGTCATTCTGTTAGTGCAGCACCATTGGCAGACGGCTGCACCACGCAGGACTACATGCACGCAGACCGTTACGACGACTGTCCTTAACACCACGTCAACGTCACCAAAGACTGCAATGGTGTCGTGCCAGACTGTCATGGAGTGACTCAGAATTTCAGCGGGTCATCTTCAGTGACGAGTCCCGCTTTTGTCTTGGTGGAGACGACCAACGAATCTGTGTGTGGAGGCACCGTGGTCAGCACCAAGATGAATGGTTTGCTCTAACACGTCACACGTCCAGAAGGCCTGGTGTCACTCCACCTCCACCCCTACCGCACCATCTGCAGGAACTGTGTGAGGGTGAGGATATTCAAGCTGCATGGGATGGATTATCACAGGACACCATTCGGAACCTCTACAACTCCATGCCGAGACATCTGGTATGTTGCGTTAGCAAACATGGCGGCCCGACGCCATACTGAGAGACACTACTTCTGTATGTGTAGCTCAATAAATATTGATCATATCAGTCTAAATTTATCACCATTTATTGTTCCTGCTGACCTTTATCTTCCTTCCCAATAGCAGTGCAATCCCACACCTCCTTCTGGGTGCAGCTGTTCTTCTGATCATGAGTGTACATGGACTATCAATAACCCAACCAACTGCTGCACGGTCATATCTCACCATCATGCTCAGGACATGATTTACATGGAAATAAAATCTGATGGTAATAGGATTTAGGGTTGGCACAGATGGTCTCCTTTTATTGTAATACCTGGAAAAACCCTCCACACATTCCAGCAGCTGTTAATACAACACATGCAGGGCTGAGCCAGGATGCACTGAAGCCCTGTTCTGGGAGTTAAAGCTAGGACAGAACAGTGTTCCAGCTCAGACCTCGAAAACCCAGGTCAGTTAAACTGCACACAGTCGTCTTACTCTGTTCTAAACAAGTCCGCATAAAACCAAGTGACTGTTGAACGCATCACAAGTTCAGTCTGCATGCCATTCGGCCAAGTCCGAATCACAGGGGACGCCCACTCAGCCTCTGAGTATACATCAGATTGGCAATACATCTTCCAGAGCAGGCCCTTATCACCGCCCTCCTCTTCTGGGCAAGTCAATCCTGCATCCCACACAAACGACAATAACAAAACCGAGAAGTTTGAACTAACAGGTATAAATTAACAACTCTATGTTGAAGAGCTGGTTGGTTAAACCTGCTAGGTGCTGGTGGGAGCTCAGGCTACATCAGGGGTTCTCAACCTTTTCTGCCCCAAAGTCCACCTGATAATAACTACAAAGCATAGCAGCCCACCAGGACACTAAAACCAACTCCGTAACACTTTACAGTATTGACTGACTAAGATCACGTAATACATTACCAATGGTTACAAGGTTAATTACTAATGCCGAGTCAACAGGCACTTAACATTACTTGACCATTATTAACGTATTACCACATGCTGACTACTGCATTACGTTATGTTAGTTAGTCAACACTTAATGCGAAGTGTTTACTTAAGTGTGAACACTGAAAATCTGAGAACTGGGGTCTGTAAAAGATTTCGGTTCAGTCACACAAATTAAACTTTTTAGTATTATAACGTTAAAAAACATGCAGTGATGTTAAAAAGGAAAGGTGTAGCTGTGAAAGCACCCTGAGAAACCTGGTGGTCCACAAGTGGCTAGCCAGCAGCTATGTTGTCTCAAACTGAAGATGTTTAATTAGCCAGCTGCTACTGTGGCATTTCACATGTACATTAATTTACATATCATCGCTGTCCAAAAAAAAGCAAGTGTCTCCAAAACTTAAATCTAATGTAAATCAATGGAACCAGACTTTTTTACCCCCCAAGTAATTTTGGGCCATTTCTGTTGGTCCACTCATCATGAAATTCTCACCCAATGTAAACAGCAGCTGTCGTGTTCAAATGTTGCATAAAAGTAAAAATGGAGATCCATGTTTTTCATTGGACAGCGACGGTATATTTAAATGAATATACTTACTATAATAACCCTAATATGGTAATATGCGACGCGACCAGCCCACCACAAACTGCTGCCTCCTCCTGACTACAGGCCCACTGGTGGAGAAGCTTAGGAAACCCTGGGCTAGATGACCGGGCTACTGTAGCTAGGCCAGCTGTCCAGAGCACAGAGCTAACGCTAACTAGCATGTTATTTATAGAGCACGACTAAACAGTGAAATAATAATATTACTAAATACTTAAAATTAAATATAGAATATTTCAGTGGTCATTTGCTGACCTGGTGACTCAGTGGCTTAAAAATAGAAGTCCAGGTAGGAACATCTGGCCGTTCAGTGGGGCTACAGCAGCAGCCTGATGCTGGGAGACTAAAAGGACATGAATCAAGGTGCTATAAATGTATCTTTTCAAAGTATTGTTTACGTTCTCTGGACGCCAGAGTGGACGCATATGTACCTGACCCCAAGACTATTTCACACTGTGTCGCAATTTAGAGTGTTTTTCTTCTTTCTTTCTTCTGTTTCTCTTTTTTCCACCAACCCTGCTGTAAGGTTAGGTTCCTAAAAAAAATAGAGAAGCGTTCAGCTATTGGAATGTTCAGGAATTATTTTTAATTATTTTAATTGTATTATTATTATTATTATTATTATTACTACTACTACTATGTTATGCTGCCCTTAAACTCTATAAATATGGGGATGTTCTATGATTATTAACTTTGATCAAATGTATGGTAATCACAAAAATAAAAAAAAACAATTGTTCACAAAAGAAAGCAGGTATATAAATGGAAAGGTTAATCTTTTTAAGGCATATTTAAATGCATAAAGTGCACCTGAAATTAGGACTTTTCAACCAAAAAAGGGTTCCTGCAGTAAAACCATTACCACCCCTGAATATATCACTGCTGTTGGGACAAAATAAGCTCACCGGACAAAAAAAAAAAAGAGTCCCCTGTGACTGAAACTCACCTAACAGTGTGTAATACCTCCACGAGCACCAATAATACCTGGGACTGGATTTGGAATGGACTGGACAAGTTTCTGGATGTAGGCCACATCAATGTTCAGGGACTCTTGATCAATTGAATTGAATTGGTCAGTGGGGCCAGATTTGGGGGATGCCTGCCCTGGTGTTTTACTGGTTGTTCCAGGTAGTTCACACAGATTTTCAGGATCATTCAAATCTGGGGGTTTTGCGGGCCAGTCCAGATGTGTGAATGCCCCTGAATGTTCATCATGCCAATCAGTGACATTTGCAGTGCTGTGAACGAAGGCATTGTCATCTACAGGGGTAGGGATGTTATGTTCCTCGGTAAGATGATGAGCAAAAGGCAAAACCTGGTTGTCCTGCAGCTCAGTGTTGACACTGTGGCTCACATTTACTGTCACCTCAACCAAAGAACCCAATTCCATGTAACTAAAACACCCCGAGAACATCACGTAGGGGACTTACCAGGGAGCTGTAATATAGCCTAGAAAGCTAAAACCATTTTTCCATTTTCGATTTTAATAACGGCAGAGAAAATAATATCAATATTGGCAATAATGGCAGAGCCAATGATGGCTCATGCAATCCGACAAAACGAGAAAATGACCCATCTGTGCCATTCAAAACCGAAGCATTCGGTCCAGGAGCCACGCATAAGCTGGTACACACGCTTGCTCCATCCTGATCGGCTGCCTAAAATGCATTCTGCAAACATCTCATTAGCAGTCAGTGCTGCTTGATTAATCTGTAATCCGCTGCAGCCAGTAAACCCAAACCTCAATAAAAGTATTGCTCAGGAAACAGTGTCGATACTAATGCATTGGTATTTGCGTTGATATTTCCTAATAATAACAAATTCCAGCCCAAATTAGGATTAAGATATATATTTTAATATATATAGGCATGTCTATTCATCATATTTACATAGCACGTACCAGGAGGCTGTAATTTAGTCTAGAAAGAATTCTAATAAGATTATTTTAATTTTCAACAATGACAAAAAAACAAAAAAAAAAAAATACATCATTGCCAATAATGACAGGGCCAACAACGGTTCACACAGTCCAACAAACCGAGAAAATGACCCATCTACAGGGTGATCCAAATTTGATGACCAGTCCCTTAATGAACAATAGAGCGGTTGAGTTTTAAATGGTCACTGTTACAGTACGAGACGCCTGTGTACACGGACTTCAGCGTGTTACAGTAAGACCATATTCTCCATGTCTTTGTCGTCTGGAAGCTCTAATGCTTAATCTCTTCCCCGACTCCTGGCACACAGGAAACCAGGTTGCTTCCTCACATGCTTCGCCGGTCTTAAGGAGCTTAAAGGGGATGGCTACGGCTAGGCCTGTCTCTCTCTGGCACTGCACCCAATCTAAAGAGTCTCTCACCAAACGCGCACTGCCCCTAATCCATCAGACCCTTACCAAACACACACCGGCATAATATTACAGTCCAGGTGGATGACCTGCTCTTAGGAAAGAGTAATCAAACAGAGAGGAGCAGAGTGTCAGCTCTATCAGCAGTAATGGAATATTATGTTTTAATTTATGTATAATCACCTGTAACTACAAATCACTGTGTGTTTTGTTAGCTTGGAATGAGCCCTTTATATCTACATAGGAGCAGCTCGTCTTCCAACAGAGACTGCCACCGCCATGTTTCAACAGTAGGGCAGAAAGGACAAACCACACACGTATTTAACTCGACCTGAGTTTTATATACGGAGCTTTGGCTTCTTATTTACCAGGTTCTAATTGGAATTTTCCCGTTCCACCTTAAATGGTGCAGCTGTTCCTCTGACCAATCACAAGGCTGACGTCTCTTGCCCCGCCCACACAAAACAGTTTTGGAGTCAGAGAAGCTTAGTGAGTTAAGCTAACCAGCATCACCAAAAGCTAGCAAGCTGGACCTCCTGTCTGTAGCTCCCTGTCACCCCTTCACTGCTTTATCCATATACCAGAATTGTTCTTTCATCCGTTCATTCCTTTATCTATTCACCAACATTGTTCCTTCATCCATTCATTCCTTTATCCATATACAAACATTGTTTCTTCATCTGTTCGTTCCTTTTTACGCACACCAACATTGTTTCTTCATCCGTTCATTCCTTTATCACACATCAATATTATTTGCTCATCCATTCCTTCATTCACACCTAGCTTCGCCTCTCCGTCTGCACTCCTGTTCGTCTGTGCCTTCTTCAGTCATGTTAGCATCACATAAAAGCTGAAGTAAGTTCTGTATGAGGGGCAGAGCAGACTAGGAGTGTTGGACAGAGAGCTGTCAATCAAGCTGCTCATTAGCCACACCCACACATTTCTCAGACAGGCCTGACCAGCAGTTTTTAAGCCATGTTTTATGATATTTATATCCTACGTATTCAAGCTTGCTGGATGTTTAATACGACCCTGAAGTTTAGTATCATACAAGTGGTCTTAATATTTCACTCTGTTCTCCATTCTAATGTAGTAAACAGCACACTGGCTGCAGTTATAAACAAGTGCGGGAGAAACAGAACAGGAGGCCATCCGACACTTCTGTTATGACCAGCAGCTCAGCCTTAAACTCTGAGCAATTCAAGGCATGAGAACGCAGCTGCTTGGACGGACCAGCGTCTCCTGAAAATAAAATCAGGACGCTCGACTACAGGGTCAGTAAACAAGTACGTGTATCAGCGGGAGTTTGTGTCTGTGTGCATGTGCGCATATGTCGCCTCGTTAAGGCCAGTGATGGCTGTGAAACTGCACCGATCAGACTGAAACTACCACAAACACACATGCGGCACTCTGCACAGTCCTATGCACTGTTTTCTCAGGCGAGCAGCAGAATCTAGCCATGCACTAGAAACCGTATTCACATCTCTCCTCACATATCTGCTGAAAACCTGCAGAGCTGAACTGAGAAGAGCGGAGAGATGAGGGTTCAGCACAAGATTACCACCTGATCTTGTCACTGGGATGAGAGCCGCTCGCCCTCTTAATCCATCTCTAGCAGCAAGAAGCAGCAGAGCACAGCACAGCGTGGCTGCCACTGGACAGAGCAGTTCAGGTGCACGCTGTGACTCTGACCACACTTAGCTACTTACAAACGTGTTTATGCACAGGATCGAGTCTGATCGAGGATGAGCTAATGAATGAGTCAGCAGTGTAGAGTCAGTGTCTGTGCACAGTCTACTCAAAATAACTTCCCTGTCAGTAGATACAAAACTGTACTGTAGTACATGGTTGCCATTTAGATAGGGATGCACCAAATTTAAATACCACTGCATAAATTAAAAAGGCTAAATCCCAGATAGCAAGCGGATGTGGGCCACATCTGGCAAAGATATGGCACTGGCAATCCCCTGTGAGCCAAAGGTGGTCCACATATTTACAACATACATTTGTCCCACCTGTCCCAAAACAAATCTGGTCCACTTCTGGCACAGATACAGCGGAGTTGCCAACTTTTGGCCAAGGCGTGGCACTAATGCCGTGCATATGTGGTCCACATCTTGCTACCGGGAGTGGACCACCCAAAGGAAGTCAACCCATCTGGCAAGTAAACCAGATGAAAAGGGGGAATGTGGGCCAGATTTGGGCCAGAACAGCTGTCTGGGGTGTATTTTGGTCCTGGTTTTCAAAGAATCCCGGCAGACACGCTAGCAACATCCCAGCAGAGACACCAACAACATCCCAGCAGACACACCGACAACATCCCAGCAGACACACCACCAACATCCCAGCAGACACACCACCGACAATATCCCAGCAGACACACCACCAACAACATCCCAGCAGACACACCGACAATATCCCAGCAGACACACCACCAACAACATCCCAGCAGACACACCGACAACATCCCAGCAGACACACCACCAACAACATCCCAGCAGATACACCACCAACATCCCAGCAGAGACACAGACAACATCCCAGCAGACACACCGACAACATCCCAGCAGACACACCAACAACATCCCAGCAGACACACCACCGACAACATGCCAGCAGACACACCACCGACAACATGCCAGCAGACACGCCGACAACATCCCAGCAGACACACTTTTTGTGGATACCCCTGATTGACTCTATGGGTTTAATAAAGTTGTTTCCTGCTATGGATCCTGAATCACATCTTTGGGTTTCGGTTGTCAGGCTTGTCAGTCAGATGAGCTGACAAAGACTGCTAGCTAGCTAAGGCAAAGCTGGCTAGCTAAGGATCGCTATCTATTTTATGTGCTGCTTGCTTTAGCTTAGCAGCACATAAAAACAGCTAACAACCGGAACATGAAGATGTCGGTTTATAGCACCCTATAACACAGTTTATATGAAGGAGAGCCGTAAATGGCCTGTTTGGCTTTTGCCAGTGGATATTAACATTAGCTGGGTTCGCTAACTAGCTAACGCTAGCCAACATTAGAGCTCTGTGGCACCAAACCTTGTTTTTCTTCATTCGTTTAAGAATTGTAACCCACTTAATCCATTGCAGGCATTTCCTCTTCTCTTTCTCAGCATAAGAAAAGCGCTAGAATGATAAATGAGAAGTTTTTCCACTCAAACAACAAGGAACACAGAACTGCTAGCTCGGCATTCCTAGCACGGACATCATGGCAGAGGCTGCGAAGAAACCAAAGAAGATGTTGGTGGAAGAAGCAAGGAAGTGAAAAAGAGAGAGTGTCTGAGGAAAAGTTCGGGCAAGAGCAAATCTCAGACTGGCTTTGACTTGAGGGCTGAAAGAGACGGGGAGAGAGAGGGACGCAAAGACAGTCTCACAGCTAACGGGAAAACGACAAAAATCCGACCGCAGAGTGTTCATCCCTGCTAATGTTGTTTATGAAACACTGCAATGTCGGCTGTAACCTTATCTGTGTCATTCCTGTCTCCTAGAGTTTGTGGTTTTCCGGATGCCAAAAGTCATGTAACCTCATCCTGCGCATGCAGACGAAGGGATTCTGAGTCTTGCAGCCGTCCAGGAGAGGGGTTTGTAACAGTGGTGTAATAGTGAATTAGGCTCCAACACACCTGAGACACGTAAAGTCACGCTGGGAGCATTCCTGTCAAAAACAGCAGCTCCCATTTCTCCTGTAAGCCAGCAGGCACCATGCAAAGTTGGACCGCTGGCCGAACACTACAGTATAGCTCAGACAAGAGAATTCAAGGACTCAATAAGGACATGCACGATTAATAACATGAATCATATTACGGCTAAATCATTGAAAATGTGCAGGCACTGGGTGCGGCAGTGCCATTTTCTAGGAAAAGTGAGGTTAGGATATGCGAAAATGTCTTTTTATTTATTTAATTAACCTTTTTTTTAAAAAGAAATAAGGGATGTGTTGCTAGAAATAAACAAGAAACAACATTTATACATGTTCAGTAAATGCTGTGAGGATAATATCCGATAATCTTTACACTGGGATATTTAAATACGTTATTTGTTTCATGTCCAGTCCTGTTTCTGCACCTATGCCAGTTAAAACGTAGCATCTTCTCTGCACTCCGAAGGCCAACTGATATTCACATGTGGAATAAGACAGCTGGCTCTGCTGCTGCTGCTGCTGGCAGGGATTCCTGAACAGGAAATGCCTGAACTGAGGAACAAGGGAAGGTGGAAGAGAAGGCTCCACTCAAAATCAACCACAGACTCTGACCAGACTTTTTTGTGAATAGTTCTTCAGACTTGTCACAATAAAAAGAGCTACGTATTGCATATAACGCATGCTGTGAAGTACACCAAGAAGCGTTCACTAAGCCAAACATATATCCTGGCCACTGCTTGCTGATTTATAGCTGCATATTTACATAAAACACAATATTTTTAGATTCTGTTCGTACAGTATAAGTATTTTGGCATAAATCATTTTGAAAATTGGAAAATACTGCTTAGCTACCGGTAACTACTGAGCATCTTCCCTATACGCAGCCGATATTCTTAGGCAAAATTTTGGCACCCCTGGTCAAATGGCCAATTTGGGGAAAACAAGCTTTATCTACAAAGAGCTTTAATGAACAAGTACAGGGTACTAAAAATCTTGACTGTGTAAAATTAGAATCAGCAAATGTTGGTGAACCTGGCAAAGCTGAGCAGATGGTAAGTGTGACGCCAGTTTTAATTTTAAAAAAATTAAGACATTTAGTAAATATGCATATTGTATAGTCAGTATATACGATTTCAACGTTGTTTCAACGGTTCAAGCGGTTTAAAGGTTTACTGGGCCTGCAGTTAACCTGCAACATGTCTAAGGTGTTTAATGCCTTCCATCCGATGAGCGCTCGGATAGGCGTCAGCTCCCCCCACGACCCAGAAGGATAAACGTCTTAGAAGGTGAATGAATGACTGAATGAATTAAAACTAGTATACGGTCACTGTTCAAGCACAAACAAGTCGCCCCAACATGGTAACTTAACCGTCTTCACTTTCAGTGTAGGTCAATGTACAGAGACTTTACTCAGAGCAAATTTGGAGCGTTTTTACTGATCCTGTTGTCATAATATTTTCACATATTGTAAAGGACAGAAAACTAAAAAATACAAAAACCTAGTTAACCAAGCTAATGTCAGCTAGTAATTATCTTCATTGTTTGAATTTTTGAATTAGTTTCCTGGGCTTAGCTGATTCCCTTAACATGGTGTGAAAATCCTATGAGGATTGGATCAATAGAAACGCACCAAATTTGCTTTGAATAAATCTTTGTACATTGACTTGCACTGAAAGTAAAGTAGGTTTTCTGCTTCTCCTGAAAAGTTTCCATTTTGGAGAAACTTGTTTTCCTTTAGACACCAACGGTACCAGTTTTCATTTCATGAGTTACAATTCTTAAACGAATGAAGAAAAACAAAGTTTGGCGCCCCTGTGCTAGCAAGCTAGCAAACCTAGCTAATGTTAGTGTCCACTGGCAAAAGTCAAACTCGCTTTTTGTCAATATCCTTGATTTAGTTTGTGGGTTTTATAGGTTGTTCTTGTTATGAACCCACGTCTGCATTTCAGTTGTCATACTTGTCAGTTAGACGGGCTCACGAAGACAGCTAGCTAGCTAGATATGGTGGAGAAGTCTAGCTATCTTTGCTTTAGCTGAGCAGCACACACAAAAAAAACAGCTTACTGAATCATGAAGATGTCGGTTCAAAGCAAAAAACACCCTGTATTTATCACAGTCTGTATCAGGGGTCTCCACAAATGGCCCGTTTGGCCTTTGTCAGGAGGTGTTAACATTAGCTAGGTTTGCTAGCTAACTAGCATTAGAGCACTTTTGTTTCTACTTTGTAGAAAGCTTTGTTTTCCTTCATTGGTTTAAGAAATGTAACTCGGAAGGATAAGCAGTTTAGAATGTGAATGAATGAATGAAAGAATGAATGAATGAATGAATGAATGAATGAATGAGGGAATAAATTAATGAAAACTGGTATACCGTTGCTCTCCAAACAAGTATCACCAAAACAGTAACTTTACAGGAGAAGTCAAAAACCTTCTTTACTTTCACTGTAAGTTAATGTACAGAGATTTTCTTCAGAGCAAATCTGAAGCATTTCTATTGGTCCAATCATCATCAATTTTTCACAAATCGTATAGGACATAACAAATGACGTCCTCAAATTTTGCAGAAAACAAAAAAAAATACAAGTACTATGGAGATAATTGGGTGTTTTTGCCCTTATCTTAAGAATCAGAATTGAGAATCATGATCTCAATTTTAAGCCCCCCCAAAAATCACAAGGCCTGTTTTAAAACGCCACTATCATATACCAACTCAATGACTTTTCTTCGCCAGTGTTTTTGAATGGATTGAGTTAAAGTAGACTCTGTGCAGCCTCAGGCCTGAACACCAAAGGAAATCACATTAGCAGGCCAGTCATTACAGCCAAAGTCGATCAATCTGCCCTATTACCAGCAGAGTCTAGGACAGACTAGGAGATAAACAATGCCTGTTAGAGGACCATTAGGAAAGCAACACAAGTGGACACGGAATTCTGTCTGCACACGTACAGTTGCAGCCAGTTTCACTATCACTGACATAGTGAGTTGCTCCCTGCTTATTCATAATATATGGTTTTCAATATCGTTTTAATGAAGCCCTTGTTCTAAGACTGGAAGCTGACAGGCCGGGGTGAAGGTCTAAGCGTCATGCTCACGCACTCCGAACAGCATTTGTTCATCATTAACATGCCAAATCGTCTGGAAAGGCGATGTCCCGATATTGCACTGTATGTGGTGCAGGATCCTTAAAATCTAGTACAACCAGAGTCTTGCAACACTGTGACACACGCTGGCAACCCGAGCTTCAGCGTGAAGACCAACATCCGTTAAGCTTTGAGTGGCGCGTTTGAAAAGCTCTGCGCTCCCCTCAGATCCATACAAATCTGAGAATAATGAAGAACCGATATACTCGCCATTTGCATAATGAATGGGCTGAAGTCCTGAAATAAGCGCTTAGTCAGCCAACAACCACCTGACATTCACCTGGAGCTTCAATCAAATTATCCACATCCAAGCAAAAGCTGTGCAAGGAAACACGAGCACTGCGACTTGCTGCATTATATCTGATTTTATTACCCTACGTGAAGAACAATGTGATCGGACCGACCTGCCAAACGCTGTGAATGAAACAACAATAGTCCCTGTGTGTGTGTGTGTGTGTGTGCGTGTGTGTTGTGGGTCTGCAAACAGACCAGTAGAGGCTGGTGAGCCTGCTGCTCTTTATCAAAATGAACAAACACTTGTTGACTCAGCAGACTGCGCCCTATTGCCATCACGGAAAGGGCAAGTTCATGTCACTCTCAGCTGGGCACACACTCTCTAGACTTCCTCTCCTGCAAACGTACAAACCGGCCCATTGCTTGGAAGTGACTTGCGCAGGAAATGACAAAGAGCTGCGGGACGCCCTCGCTTGCATAGGTGAAGGGGATCTCGTGTTTCATTGGCAGACGGACGAATGTAAACATAACATGCCATGTTATCACAAACTCTCAATCCACTGACACCTACGCTTCCTATTAACTCTTCATTTGCATCCAAAGCAAAGACTTGTGCACACATTCCTGATATTGCTTTTTCATGTTACGTTCACAGGTGGCTCGGCTACCATTGCTCCAGTTCTCCAGCCCTTGCAGTAGTACGGTTAAGCAGGAGAAAAGGAAAAAATCATGAGCCATTTTCTGGAGTTTAATTGGTTAGTTTGGACACAATAGCTACTCCAGACATCCGATCATGTTTAAAGAAAATGCTAACAACATTATTCCCAGAAAAGTTCCTTGAATTCCTAGTCTTCTTTCATGCACTGCACTTCACATCATGTTGACGTCCATGTAAAGGAAATTCAGAGATACATTCAAATACATTAGGGCTGCAGCAAACGGCTATTTCGATAGTCGAGTAATCTATCGAATAATCAATTATATTCAGCAACTGCTCAATTACAATAACTCTTATGTACCTCTTATCAGCTTTTAAATTTAGCTTGCTTTATGCATTTGCTAACTAACAATGGAGACAATAAATATGAATTTAAAACCAAGGATGTGCAATAAAATCTAACAAAACTAAATCAATTTTCCTTCAACAAGTTAATAAAAAAGCGATCTATATTAAAATGTAAGTGCATTTTGCTCTATGTCTATGTGCTGTTGCAACTATATTATTCAGTCACAGGTCTTTATTGAAACTTACATTTACGGCATTTAGCTGATCCTCTTATCCAGAGCGATTTCCAAGGTTATTCATATTACAGGCAGGCCAATGTAGTGTTAGGAGTCTTGTCCAAAGACTCTTATTGGTGTAGTACAGCACAGTCACCCAGACCAGGAATTGAACCCCAGTCTCCCACATGGGGTAGTAGCTCACTGGTGGATAGTGGTGTTATCTGCTGAGCTACACCAACCACAAATGGAGGAAACGGCATCACCAACTAATCAACTATTAAATTAGTTGCCAACTAATTTGGTCATCGATTTTAAATTGATTAATCATTCCGTCCCTAAAATACTGTAGTGGCTGAAAAGACAGTAAACTACGTAGTACTGAATTGTGGAGTGATGGTGCGTTCGAACGGTGGTGGAAACTCTTAAATGCAATTTGTCCCACAGTGACGTATGTGTCACAAGCCCTTTAAAAGTCTGGAAAGTTCCTTATACAGCTTTATCCTTCACTTACACACATGGAGCCCCTGAGTGACCTATACCGAACATCCTGGATGCAGTCACATTTTCACAGTTGGTGAAATATGACCTTGTTTAAAAAATGCTGATGTGCTTGGGTAGTGAACTTAGAGACAAAACCAGCTCGTTTTACAAGCTTGTTTTTTGTTCCTATAAGGTTCCAACCCATTTAAGAGCTCTAATGTTCTGATAACATGTTCTTTATTATATATACCCATATTCTATATTACATATGCCCATTCTGACCCCATTTCTAGAACCCCAGGATGGAATACAAGTTATGAAATTGTTGTTGCCACCAGTATTTTGACCCTATTATACTTACAGAACACACCATGTGACCTCTTTGTCACAATAAGACTGGTCTTTTATGATCTTATAACTGACCCCTCATTATTTTCCCTTGAGGGGAAATGGGTCTGGGCTCTTATGGGTTAAATGCCCTCAAACGGCTGAGAAAGTCGTACCTACAATTGGTGGGTTTTGGGTTTACGTGATGTAGAATGCAATCTGTAACCTTTTACAAGAGTGCAAAATGCTAAACTTGCAGTCAATGTGAAAAAAGTTGAACTGATGTGCTTCTACGACCTTCTTAACACGGCAAGTTTAAAAGCAGGATCGTATTCTCCGGACCTCCATGCTTTCGTTGTCCATGCGGTGGGGGTATTTACGAATAAGCACCTGAACAGAGTACATGAACGGGATTTACAAGTTTTCGCTGTAGTATACACAACTTCCCGGTGATCACCCGAATGCAGCATTAGAGCAATAAACCATAAGTCATCATTTATGTGTTCAGGCTTTTTGGGCGGGTCTAAAACTATGTCTTGATGAGGCACTGGAGCCATCCTTAGCATGACCCCACGCCTAACACTATAACATTACAAGCTCAAGAGCGCGTTACCACCAACTACGTCAGTGTCCTGCGGCTACACTTCCTATTACGGCTCGCAGACCCTTCTCAGACACTACCTGTTATGCTACTACTACAGCTAAGCTAGCCCCCCTATCAGCTATGCTAGAGATGTCATAAATGAGCAGGCCCGTTACTGCAAGGTATATATGAATGGTAAAACTTGAAATGCTTAACATAACATCCATTTACGGAGAGAAAGTCCCACCCTTTGAGGAAGTGAGCCAATCAGCTTGCTTGGAAGGGTCTAACAGGGAAAAACGAACTTGCTGTCCAGATCCTGAACAAGCTCTGTAGCCAGAACAAGACCCACACTCGTGTTTTCTTGGAAGCTAAGCCCTGCATGAGCGGGAGGTAAAAATGACCATTTTGTTGCAGACTAGGAGGAACAAGGTCGATTCTCGGGTTGGTCAGTGTCCTCTGGCTCTGAAGTGGATTCTGGCTCTGGATTCTGGCTCTGGTGGCTCAAACATGTCTGGCTGTACAAGCCCAATAAAGCTGCTAGACCAAGCATCCATTTCTTAGGTCGAAGTAGCATTTGAAAGGCTACACACACACACACCTTTCCCAGAATTGGACGTAGCTTCAGCGACATCAGTGGACACACCCCCAGCATTGAAATTTGTCTGCTTGTGAAAAACCCAGAATGCACACGTATTACGCCGGCTTTAATAATGACCTCATACACTCTATATACAGTTACGGTGCTGCCGTAGCCAAAAAAAAGATACCCCTGATCTGAGGCAATTTATTGTGCTAACAAAATGATACTGTCACATCGCTCAGCCCTGTGCTCCAGACAAGTCTAGAACAGCAATTTCAGCTACTTGCCTCTTGAGTGGTTTCACCCACGCCTGAGGTGAATATTGATCAGCCTCACTTCCCTCATGGTTGACTGACAGCTTAGTAAATTGTAAGTGGACCTTGAGGCAAAGCAGTGCATTGGTGGCACAGAGAGCCATTAATGTAAGCAAGACCTCCGATCTCTATTTCAGCTGCTCCCACCACATGTCAGTGCTGAGTTCGAGTGAACTGAACCTAGAATTAAGCATCTATGGAACCAGAAGTGCTGGTAAGTGTTTGCAAATACTGAACTCAGGCAAACCAACACTTGCTGGGATATAGTTGCACCCAGAAGGAATCAACCGACAGGAATGAAACTTGGTGGGTAGGTTTGACATCATGAGACATGCAAATGATTCAAGTTTCACGCTCAGCTGCACATGTGACATAAGCAAGGACGGGCTTTATCGCTGTACCTGACTGACCCAACAGCCACAATTGCAGACATCCAGCGAGCAGTGATGTCCTCCATGAGTCATTCTGTTAGTGCCAACACCATTAGCAGACGGCTGCACCATGTAGGACTACATGCACGCAGACCGTTACGATGACTGTCCCTAACACCACGTCAACGTCACCAAAGACTGCAATGGTGTCGTGCCAGACTGTCATGGGGTGTCTCCGAATGGCAGCGGGTCATCTTCAGTGACGAGTCCCGCTTTTGTCTTGGTAGAGATGACCAACGAATCCTTGTGTGGAGGCACCGTGGTCAGCACCAAGATGAACGGTTTGTTGTCACACGTCCAGAAGGTCTGGTGTCACTCCACCTCCACCCCTACTGCACCATCTGCAGGAACTGTGTGAGAATATTCAAGCTGCATGGGATGGATTACCACAGGACACCATCAGGAACCTCTACAACTCCATGCTGAGACGTCTGGCGTGTTGTGTTAGCAAACATGGCAGCCCAACACCGTACTGAGAGACACTACTTCTGTATGTGTAGCTCAGTAAATATTGATCATATCAGTCTAAATGTATCATCATTTATCGTTCCTGGTAACCTTTATCTTCCTTCCCAACAGCAATGCAATCCCACACCTCCTTCTGGGTGCAGCTATTCTTTTTACGATCAGTGTGTATAGTATAAAGTATATATGGGAATGTATGAGGAGGGAGAGAGAGGGAGAGAGAGAGAGACAAAGATGGAGGACAAGGGAGAAATGTAGTCATGCATCAGTTTCTAATGATCAGCTGGATGACCACAGAGCACTCTGTGTGTGCGTGCGTGAGTGCGTGTGATCGGCTGTGTGGCCTGAGCACTGAAGCGCAAACTGTGTCCAGGCCCATTTGAACAAGGCTGTGCGAGTGTAGTCTAGTCTAATGTCTGACCCGAGATATCCACATCCGTATCCGCGTGTGCCCTTCCCAGGCAGACGCATGAAGATCCTCAGACGCACTTACGGCTCCACAGGAATCAGCACTGTGCTAATGGAGCTTTTACAGTTCTTTACATTATATTAATGAGAACACGCATGTTTGTGAGGGACTCCTTAAAAAGATGGCTGGCTCCTTCAGGGTTCTACAATGGTTCTATGTATAAAGCCATGAACACTCCAAGAGGCATTTACATGGTGAAATGGTTCTTTAGATTGATGGAGAATGTGTATGGTACCAGAAAGGGGTCTTCTATTGTTACAGGCTTGACACTAGAACAACAGCCAAACCTGTTTTTGGTGCTACACAGAACCATTTTCAGAAAGGTTCTATATAGAACTATATACAATACATTCTCTATCAATCGGAAGAACCATTCAAACATGCAAATGAATGTTTAGTGTGTTCATGGTTCTAGAAAACAATTAAGCCTCTAAGAACACCAGAACCATTTAAAGAAATACAGATTAATATAAATCAGTATAGAACCACATACAGAACCACATACAACTAATTCTCCATCAATCTGAAGAACCATTTCACCATGCAAAGATTCATTAACACACATAAATTAATATTTGAGTGTAAATGGTTTTACATAGAGCCACGGTCCTTTTTCATGTTGAAGGCGCTCATCCACGAGCACATCACCGGTGGGATACGACTGTTTCCGAGTTCAGCTCAGTGCAGTTCATGGTGCAGCGCCACGCCGACATGCCACTTGCGTCACGAGTTCCGCGGTTCCAGACCAGAGAATTAATGGTGCTAGAACGGCACAGATTTTCGGTGCTGCCGCTTGGTGTGTGAAGTGCTGTCTTAAACACGCCCCTTTCTGACAGGAATTCTGTGATGAGAGGCCGGGACTCCTCTCCCTACTTCCACACACACAACAGCAGCTGGTGGGGAGATCCAGAGGAAGTGGCTCCACTGAGCTCTTTCCTGTCGAGGAAATGGTTCATGTGGAAACAGCACTCTCGTCTTACTCCTAGTCATTATACACACACGCACACACACACACACACACACACACACACACACACACAGACAGACACACACAGACAGACAGACACACACACACACACACACACACAGACAGACACACACAGACAGACAGACACACACACACACACACACACAGACACACACACACACAGACACACACACAGACAGACACACACACACAGACACACACACAGACACAGACGCACAGACACTGGTTTAAAAACAGACCTGTGCTTCATAGGTCAGTCAAGGCCAGATGGATTGCCAGCACTTGGGTGGACCACTCCTGGTATCAAGATGTGGGCCACATATCCACGACATTAGGGCCACCCCTCAGCCAAAAGTAGGCAGCTCTGCTGAATCTGTGCCAGATGCAGACCAGATCTGATTTGGGACAGGTGACTTAAATGCATGTTGCAAATATGTGGACCACCTTTGGCTCACAGCAGATCGCCAGTGCCAACAGCGGGCCAGCAGTGCCATAGCTTTGCCAGATGTGGCCCACATCCACTTGCTATCTGGGATCTTGCCTTTTTAATTTATGCAATGGTGAAAAAGTGGCAAAATTAACAAAACACTGTGAAAAACCGTGTTCGGTATTCAGCCTTCAGCCGAATAATATCATAACACCAAAACATAATATTGGAATTTGAAATGCAGTATAAATAACTAAACCTGGATATTACAACTGTAAAAATTTAATTCAAATTATTATCAATTTAAATTCTATGAAATTCATCAAATTCAATGAAACATTGCATATTTTAATGTAGGAAAGAAAAAGAAAGGAAAGCTGACTGCTGTGGCTCCCAGTACTTTTCTAGTTAGAAGCTATGCGATGTTTTTGAACACGAGGGCTACAAAATGCACTGGTGACCATGACATTAACGACCACAAACTAAACAACAACAATCTATTTCACAATCGCTTTCAATTAAAATGCTAAAGTAGTTGGGAATATTTGCTAGTATCCGACATTCTTAAAGCGATATGTCTACTTTAGAAGAAGCTCAGCAGTAAAAAAATGAAATCTGCTTTATAATAAGGTAACCGAATGATCTGCTAGTCTGTTGGCAGACGTTTCTGACAAGAGGACGGTCCAAATGTGGATGCTTCGTAGCACAGCAGGCCAATAATCACACAATGCCCTACTGTACTAAAGTCAAAGTCCACTCTTCATTTACGTCTAATCTTTTCCAGCTAAAGCAGAAATTAAATACAAGACATTAAATATTTTTTAAGTCGACTGGATATATAGTCATGGGATAGCAGTATGTAGATTGTACAGAGGAAGTGGTGTTACCTCAGGGGACAAATTGGGAACACTCACACCTGTATAAGATGGGAGGTGTTATCTTGTAGAGGGGGTTGAACACTGGCCAGTGTGTTCATGGCAAGACGACATGAATCATCCAAGTTCTAACAAGCCATGATAGTGAAATGCCTCGACTGAGCTCATGTCGGGCGAACGTGCAGACCACACCGTTCGTCTGAACTCTCCAGAATGCTCCTTAAACCAATTCTGGACAACTTGACCCCAATGGCCTGCTGGATAATATCCCATTATTGTGGAGGTCTTCATGAAGTCCATGAAGAAGCTGCTGGTGGACTGACCATCCCAGAGTCCAGACCACTGAACATGTTAGCCAATTCTTGGACTGTGATAAGCAGAAGATGCTGAACCAACTTCTGAAGCTGGTTTCACACTGAATGCGGCGTGCACTGCGCTCGCCGCTCAAGGCTGTGAACGGCTGCTTATATGCCACTCGCAATATGGAGCAGTGCTTGCCGGCTGGGTGTGTGCGATGTGTGCGGTGCATTCAGATAACAGTAGCCTTTTGGGTGGCAACAAGAATTGCTAGACATTCCTACTGCCATCCTATTAGATCTAACATCGGAGCTTTATGTGGTCCTGCCCGCGCGGACTCCGTTTTCCACTGCATGTGTTTCATAGCGCAGCTGCGATTTTCCGATTTAGGTGTGAAAGCGGCTTATGACTGAGTTTTGGAGGTGAGGAGAAACGCTCCTGCTGGTATCTTGGAAAACTGAATGGAGGCTGTAACAAAAGCATATGCATATACTAAATACTGAAAATTCCAATTTTTTTAATTCCCTGACACTGAGAAATGAATAACTCGGACTTCATGGCCCACCAGCTGCTGGGTAAAGTGCTGCTGAACAGCTGCAGGCTGCATACTCGACTCACACCAAGCTTAATCAAGAGACAGAGATAATGAGACTTGTTTCACACCAGCATGCACCGTCACATCCATTCAGGTAGACCAATCCACGCCCGGTCCTATGCTCTGGATGAGGCCAACATGTGGTCAGTATGTGCAACTCAAGAAATCAGATTACAGGAGCACTTTAGGACGTATTTAAACTTAGTAGCTTAATATTTAGAGGGTTTAAGTGAGGTAAATAACAGGCTAGTCTTTGACAAGGTGTACAGTGGCTGAGCAGTGGCCCTGAACTCTGACACAAGCAGGACGGATAGGGGGCTGCGCTGACATCTCACGTTGCACCCAAATGTTTGCAGCCTAGCGTCGGAGCAGCTGCATAAAGAAATGCAGGCGGCGGGGCTGTAAACCACCAGCGGATTCACACATACGCATACGTGCACACACACAGAGGAAGGCAGAGCACAAGCCACACCAGACATATAGCCACCACCGTGTGTGCGAACTCGAAAGACCACAAAAAACAAACCAAAACACGTACGCCGTTCTCATGCCCAGCTAAGACCCTTCGGTCCCGAGCTTTGACACCAAGAGAGCGAGCAGGAAAGGACTGCCACATGCTTTTGATTTAAAGGAGTATTTTTTGCCATTCCTCTCGTGCCTGTTGAGGCCAGCGACAATGCGGAGCTCCAACAGGGCCTTGAGCGCTTCTCACGTTACAACAGCAGACCCTACCCAACTCCAGAAGTGCTCAATAATGGACTTAAACATCAAGCCAACGCAGCAGGGATCCAACACGCTAGCATGACGGGTCAACTAAGCAAAGGAAATCACTCTCTTAAACGAACGATTCAGGCATTCGGACATGCATTCCATTAGTAAGTAAGTAAGTAAATATTTAATAATAAAGCCCAAAGTGCTGTACAAAGAAGACACATTTAAAAAGAAGACAATAAAGGACAACGTCTAACGTCCACACAAAACAAGGAATACCGCAGCGATCAGTTTACTGAGCCAAAAGCTAGTCGACAAAAATAGGTCTTTAGCCTGGACTTCTGCATCAACAGAAGGTGCAGACCTAACGTCCAGGGGTAGACTGTTTCACAGTCTCGGTGCAGCAACAGCAAAGGCCCGGTCACCTTTGAGTTTCAGCCGAGACCGTGGCACAGTCAGTAGCAGCTGATCTGATGACCTCCAAGACCTGGAGGCAGGGTAGAGCTGAAGCGAATCCCCTATATAATATATAACAATGTATATAACAATGTATAATGTATAACAAACAGCAAAATTTTAAATCAGATCCTATAGCGTACAGGAAGCCAGTGTAATGATGCCAAGATAGGAGTAACGTGGTCCCTTTTTTTCGTGCCTGGAAGAAGGCGAGCTGCCGCATTTTGGACTAACTGCGAACGAGCTATTGAGGACTTACTGACTCACAAATACAAGCTGTTGCAGTAGTCTAAGCGGGATGTAACAAAAGCATGAATATCCTTTTCCAGGTCTCGGGGTGACAGAAATGCCTTCATCTTGGTGGCTAATCTCAACTGGTAAAAACAGAACTCCTAACAACAGAGTTAATTTGTTTACCAAGCCTGAGGTCAGGGTCAAATATAACCCCAAGGTTCTTTACCTGAGGCTTCGCATGCCCCAACAGCCCACCAAGATTGTCCATTAAGAAACCGGTATGCTTAATGCACTTAATGCGAGTTGACAAACAATGACAGCTCTATAGCAGCTCCTTTCTAACAGATACGTCTTTATAGGACCTACTAGTACATACAGTGCAAGGATGTGCCTGTGATAAAGGCTGCTATTATGTCCTGCGTCATCTCAGTAGAGCATTTCGAAGTGAAAATCCCCCCGTAAAAGCCCAACAATACATTTTTCACTTCCATTAAACTCAGGATCATGCATAGACAGGCCCATCCGGCAAAGATCAGAGGCGCCCGCAGTGGAGGCAAATGTCTCAAAAGAAGCAATGCAAGCTTCTGGAATCATAAACAAGGATTTCGGCGATGTTTGTGCATTGAGAGAGAATTAGGTTAGCAGCAGGGGTCACGGCGTTAGATGCAAAACACCCCCAACACGCAGCTAGCCTGGGGAACGCCATGGGGAACTGCGTTTAGCCGAACCCCAGGACTTGGTTATCTGTGCTGCCTGGCTGCCAGAGCTGGTGCAAAGGGGCGTAAAGCGGCCCAGCAGGGATCTATAAGCGCTCCTTCTTATCTAAATTCATTTCGGATGACTCCAGACGCGACAAAGATGACCTGGGAAAAAAGAGCACGTTGAAAAGGAAAAGAAGACATCAAATCCTCTGACAGCGGAGAGGAAATCCAAGCCTTAATCACACATCCGCCGCTAAATAGCTCTAGATCAGCTAAGCTCACTCAGCCCTATGGTGAAGACTGCCTGTTATAGCATTCGTCAGTTTTAAGAGGATAGGAGGTGCAACTCCCGACACAAAGCAGGAGATCAACCTGCTGTAGCCCAAAGGTTAAGAGACCAGGTGACGGGCTTGTCCGGGTGGCGTACTAAGCACTCACATGACTTATGACATATGTGTTGTAGCATGGATAATGACAGCATCTTCTCTTCAGACTGGCCCATGCAAATCCGATTTCTGCCATTTCCAGATTACATGCTTAGTGATTTTTTAATTGTCTGGACAGCAACAAATAAATAAATAAATAAATGAATGAATAATTAAATAAATGCAGACTCCAATATGGATTGCATTGCACATTGCATGTGCGCATGTGCCGTAAGCATGGGCGAACCTTAACAACTCCCAGCGAGTACTGATCCCTTCCATGCGTCATCCTGTTAGTGTCAGCACCATTGGTAGACGGCTGCACGACGCAGGACTATGTGCATGCAGGCCGTTACGACGACTGTCGTTAACACCACGTCAACATCACCTAAGACTGCAATGGTGTCATGCCAGACTGTCATGGAGTGACTCAGAATGGCAGCGGGTCATCTTCAGTGACGAGTCCCGCTTTTGTCTTGGTGGAGACGACCAACGAATCCGTGTGTGGAGGCACCACCGTGCTCAGCGCCAAGATGAACGGTTTGTTGTCATGCGTCACACACGTCCAGAAGGCCTGGTGTCACTCCACCTCCACCCCTACTGCACCATCTGCAGGAACTGTGTGAGAATATTCAAGCTGCATGGGATGGATTATCACAGGACACCATTAGGAACCTCTACAACTTCATGCCGAGACGTCTGGCATGTTGCGTTAGCAAACACGGCGGCCCGACGCCATACTGAGAGACACTACTTCTGTATGTGTAGCTCAATAAATATTGATCATATCAGTCTAAATTTATCATCATTTATTGTTCCTGGTGACCTTTATCTTCCTTCCCAATAGCACTGCAATACCCGAATACAGCCATACAGAGTAGGACACCATTTCCAGGAGCCATGCTCATTTCTTCGCACTGATGCACATGAGAAAACAAAGAGTTATTGACTTTAGTGAAAGCCTGATGTCCAGAGGACGCTCCATCAGATGCTGATAGGAATGTAAGAGCCTGCCTACACGGGTTGAGCTGCATCATCACCTTTGTAGTGGACTGGCATTTCAAAACCAACCAAACAAATACATCTGAGACTAAGAACGACCTGTCTGAGCAATAAGACACACTAGATAGTGACGGTAAAGGAGCGGTGCAGGCTTAACCACAGAAGTTGGAGACGGTACCTCAGCCAGAGACTCATCTCCCTGAGCAACGCTATTCTGCTCCATCAAAAATAACAGCCCTACGTGGCGTCCCGCATCAATTAAAGTCCAATGAAAACAGCATGAATAATTGATGTCTTATTGGCTGGCTAACCCAATTCCAATCACATGTTTAATTAGTGGAACCCCTGGCCTATTCCCGGGTGTGTTTGCACAGTCATTTGTCTTCCTGCTGAGAAGACTGAAAGGCCAACGTGATTAGCGTCACACACCACCTTTACAAGGCTGCTTTCAAGATCAGCAAAGGGCTAGCAGGAAATCTCTCACAGCGATCTCTAAAATCTATGACAGGTGATCCAGCGATGTTGCATCCACCCCATTCTGCCGAGAAGGCAGATATGGAGAGAAACTAGCCAGGGGAGAAGCGAGATCCCAGGCTTGCTTTATCCCTTGCCACTGGTTAATCAGGGAGCTCCAGAGGCCCATGACAGAAGGCATTCTTTCTTGGTTGTGTATTCATTTCAGGGAGCCACATCTGGCCTAGGCTGACGGATCCGCCCCCTGAGCCCACGGAGGTCCCTCCGGAGTTTAACATTGCGCCAGGTTGTCTCTACTTGTTGCTCTGGGACAGATATGCAGAACAATGTGGCCAAAAACAACAAAAAGGTGACAGCTGAGCTCCAAGAGCAAGGACGGCTGCCAGCAAGCGTGTCTCCACTTGATACCAAACACTGCTCTGCGATTTCATCATCGCCAACTTAAGACACTAAGGGTCTTCACTGCTTGCATAACTGATTAAATGACGCGCATTTCAATGTTAGGCTTAAGCTGAAAGACGAATGTGACCAAAATTCCAGATTAGTTCAGTTGAGAAGTAAACAAAGCCATTCAGAAGGATTTGATGGTGTCCTGTGATAATCCATCCCATGCAGCTTGAATATTCTCACACAATTCCTGCAGATGGTGCAGTAGGGGTGGAGGTGGAGTGACACCAGGCCTTCTGGACGTGTGTGACGCGTGACAACAAAACGTTCATCTTGGCGCTGACCACAGTGGTGCCTCCACACACGGATTCATTGGTCGTCTCCACCAAGAGGAAAGCAGGACTCGTCACTGAAGATGACCCGCTGCCATTCAGAGTCACTCCGTGACAGTCTGGCACGACACCATTGCAATCTTTGGTGACGTTGACGTGGTGTTAAGGACAGTTGTCATAGCGATCTGTGTGCATGTAGTCCTAGAACCAAGCATCTGAGGTCCAAACCACCGTAGACAGATCTCACAGAGGAGCACGACTCACATTACTCTGGCAAACACTGCATTCCCATCAACATCAACGGATCCAAAATCAGCTGACTTGTTTCAATTTCCCCATTCTACCCCATGCAAAATGGTCAAACGTCCACTCCAGCCACTTCAGCCTCTAAGGCAGCTCATGGTCCACCCAGGTTCTCTCGACAAGTCCGTGTACTGTATGCTGCTCTGTAGCAGTGTACACGAGCTGTGGTGAATGCAAATGAGGTCATAAGGTCTTGTGGTTGTGGCTATAATAATGTCAACAACCGTCAACATGTAGCCTTGCAAACGAGGAAAGCTGAACACTGCCTAAAACTGTGACTGAGTGCTATTAATATTCATTGACGACTGCTGTGATTGTGGTTGATTGATTAAACTTGATCTTCTTGATGAATGTACATTGTTTATTCTCGTTTATTAGAAACAGAGCCTGGTGGACATATACGCACGTTGAAAGCTGTCTTAGCTGATCTACACTCATCATCAAAAGAACAGCTGCACCCAGAAGGAGGTGTGGGATTGCAGTGCTATTGGGAAGGAAGATAAAGGTTACCAGGTACAATAAATGATGATAAGTTTAGACTGATATGATCAATATTTATTGAGCTACACATACAGAAGTAGTGTCTCTCAGTATGGCATCGGGCTGCCAAGTTAACGCAACGTGCCAGACGTGTCGGCATGGAGCTATAGAGGTTCCTAATGATCTCCTGTGATAATCCATCCCACGCAGCTTGAATAGCCTCACACAGTTCCTGCAGACTGTGTGGTAGGGGTGGAGGTGGAGTGACACCAGGCCTTCTGGACGTGTGACGTGTGACAACAAACCAGCCATCCTGGTCCTGAACATGGTGCCTGCACACACGGATTCAGACTCATCACTGAAGATGACCCGCTGCCATTCTGAGTCACTCCATGACAGTCTGGTACGACACCATTGCAGTCTTTGGTGACGTTGACGTGGTGTTAAGGACAGTCGTCGTAACGGTCTGTGGTCATGTAGTCCTGCGTGGTGCAGCCGTCTGCCAATGGTGCTGACACTAAAAGGATGACTCATGGAGGGCATCACCGCTCACTGAATGTCTGTAATTGTGGCTGTTGGGTCAGTAAAGTACAGCGATGAGGGCCGTCCTCACTCACGTCACATGCACGGACGAGCATGAAACTTGAATCGTTTGCATGTATCACGCTGTCAAACCTACCCACCAAGTTTCAATCCTTCTGGGTGCAGCTATTTGTGCAACTGTTCCTTTGATGATGAGTGTAATTACTCCTTTGCATTTGTAGTGATGGCTCTACAATGCACAGTCTCTTTGGCAGCATCTTTCTATGGGAGTGTACGTTAGCAGTGCTGACTCATCATAATAGTACTGCTCTAAATCACAGATCTGACATCATCTGTAACCTAAAATACAACTATGTGTACAACTGTACACATACAATGTACATAATTACACTAATGATAATGACTGTGTAATACAGGCTTTAGAGATTCACTTACACCACAACATTTACATTTACGGCATTTAGCAGATGCTCTTATCCAGAGCGACTTATATATATCAATATCAACATCAGTATTATAAGTCTGCCATATCGCCCACCTCTGAGCAGGTATTACTCCAATCATACAGCCTAAACGAGAGTACCTTTACAATTAGACTCCATTAACATCCAACAATGATTCATTGACTCTTAGCCAGTGTTGTAACAACATCAATCTGATTTCACTGAGCAAAGAATCATGCAAATGATTCTATAATTAATCTTGGTTCTATACAGGGCCACTAACTTTACTAAATAGCCCTTGAAGAACCATTGTTTTAAAGAGTGCAACAGCAGAAGAACCCTTTTTGGTGCCATGCTGAACTGTTAAAAAATCAATCTGAAAAACCATTTGACCATGGAAAAATCCATGCAAATGGTTTTAAGTGCTCATGGTTCTATACAGAACCATTTTGTGCAACAGTAGAAGAACCACATGCAAATGGTTCTTTGACAGGTCATGGTTCTATATAGAACCATTGTCTTTACTAAAGAATCCCTGGAGAAGCATCTTTTTTGAGAGTCTGACAACAGAAGAATGCTTTTTGGTGACATACTGAACCATTTCAGAAAAAAGGTTCTATCTAGAGCCATATACAACCTTCAACCTATCAATCTAAAGAACCATTTCAGCAATGTGTTCATGGTTCTATATATAACCATCGTCTTTAAAAAAAACACATTTGTAAAGAGTGTAACAACAGAAGAACACTTTTCAAAGCCATAATGAACGATTTTAAATCTGCAGAACTACTTGAACATGCAAAGAACCATTTAAGCATAATCGTTCTTTGATGGGTCATGGGTCAAGGGTCTAAGAACAGAAGAACCAATTTTGGTGCCACACAGAACCATTTCACCATGTAAAACCGTTCTTTGATGGGTCATGGTTCAATGTAGAACCACTGGTTTTACTAAAGAACCCTTGGAGAACCATGACTTTTAAGAGTCTAACAACAGAAGAACATTGTGTTGGTGCCACATAGTACCATTTCACCATGCAGATGGTTCTTCGAGTGTTCATAGTTTAATATAGAACCACTGCCCTTACTAAAGAACCTTTGGCAAACCATCATTTTTTAGAGTCAAAGCACAGTAGAACCATTTTTGGTGCCACAGAGAACCATTTCACCATGTAAAATTGTTCTTTGACAGGTAATTTCAATTCAAGGTAGAACCACTAGTTTTGCTAAAGAACCTCTGGAGAACCATCTTTTGTTTAAGAGTCTAGCACCACGTAAAATTGTTCTTCATTGGATCATGGTTCAGTGTAGAACCACTGTCTTTACTAAAGAGCCTTTGGAGAACCATCTTTTTTAGAAATCCAAGAGCCAGAAGAACAAGTTTTGGTACCACACAGAACCATTTCACCATGCAAAGAACCCTTGGAGAACCATCTTTTTTTAGAAATCCAAGAGCCAGAAGAACAAGTTTTGGTGCCACCATGTAAAATCGTTTTTTGACAGGTTGTTGTTCAATGTAGAACCTTTGGAGAACAATGCTACAACTGCTGTCCTACAACAACAACAACAACAACAACAACTACAACAACAACGTCCCCGGAGCAACTTCACTGCCTGGCTAAAAGCACAGCTAGTCTAACCGGTCAGCCTATTCGCAAGTCTTACTCGTCTCTGGGGTCTTAGTGAAGCGTGCAGCCCAAACCCGACCGAACACCGCGACACGGAGCGACTAAATAAGCCGTACCGGAGCTGAAACGCTACAGATCCGTTATAGGAAGGTCGTAAAGCCCCGCCGGAGTGAGCGCAGGCTGCGAGAGGGCGATGGCATTCATCAGAGCAGCGCGCAAAATAGGTCACATCCATTCTCGCTCAGGAAAGACGGACAAAAGCAGCATGAGAGAAACTCAACATCAGCTCTCCAGCTAACCCTGCACTGCTCGCGGAGGAGCGGCCGCTGCTCGGCCAGGCTCGCACAGATCCGGGCTTTTCTCTTTCGGCTGTTGTAGGTGGTTCATCTCAGGCGGGCGTGAAAGCCAGCAGGAGGATAAACACATGCGTCTCTCTGTTCGCTGCTCTAACACAAGGGGCATCTGACAATAGCCGTACGCTGGATTTGGCTCATAACGTTAGAACCTGATCCGGGGCTGTAGGCACCCGGCTGACCTGCTTAAATCGTGCACACTACATCGAAGCATCAGATTTGAGAAACAAAGTCAATCACGTTCCCCAACAACACACGCAGGAACGCTCACGGTACCTCGGGACGCAGCTCGGAGAGGAGCGGTCAATTTCCCACGTAGCAAAGAGGTTCATGGGTACAGGCATGGCACCCGAACCCGCCGAGGCAGCAGGTCCGGCCATGGCTCCGGGAGCAGCGAAGACGGGCGAGGGTGCGAGTCCACCACCAACACCCCCTCCGGTGCCTGGATTCAAGAAGGCGGCCCGAACCCCTCCTCTCTCTACAGCCGCCGCCATCATCGCCTCTCCCCGCTCGCAGCTCAAGCTGTGTGGCTGTCTCCGGCTCGCTCGCTCAGTCGGCTCGCTCCCTCCAGCACGCTTTCTAACCCCTCGCTGAAGCTCATCTCGGACGGGCATATACAGATAAGACTCCCAACAGTTGGAGGCGGAGCTTCATTCAAGGGAAAATACGGGCCGCTACCGCCTGCGGGCACCAGGGGGCGACATTTAAGCGCTCGTTCTGGTTCAGTAGGCCATCATGACCCGCCCAGGGGAGAAGAGCAGTCACTCGTACATATGTACGATATGTCTATCTATCTATCTATCTATCTATCTATCTATCTATCTATCTATCTATCTATCTATCTATCTATCTATCTGTCTATCTATCTATCTGTCTGTCTGTCTATCTGTCTGTCTGTCTGTCTATCTATCTATCTATCTGTCTGTCTGTCTGTCTATCCATCTATCTATCTATCTATCCATCCATCCATCCATCCATCTATCTATCCATCCATCTTTCTATCTGTCTGTGTGTCTATCTATCTATCTATCTATCTATCTATCTATCTATCTATCTATCTATCTATCTGTCCGTCCGTCTCTCTGTCCATCTATCTATCTATCTATCTATCTATCTATCTATCCATCCATCCATCCATCCATCTATCTATCCATCCATCTTTCTATCTGTCTGTGTGTCTATCTATCTATCTATCTATCTATCTATCTGTCCGTCCGTCTCTCTGTCTATCTATCTATCTATCTATCTGTCTGTCTGTCAGTCTATCTATTTATTTGTCTATCTATCTATCTATCTATCTATCTATCTATCTATCTATCTATCTATCCATCCATCTTTCTATCTGTCTGTCTGTCTAACTATCTGTCTGTCTGTCTATCTATCTATCTATCTATCTATCTATCTATCTATCTATCTATCTATCTATCTGTCCGTCCGTCCGTCCGTCTGTCCATCTATCTATCTATCTATCTATCTATCTATCTATCTATCTATCTGTCTGTCTCAAAGGTTCTTTAGCAAAGGCAATAGTACTCTATAGAACCATGAACACTCAAAGAAACATTTGCATGCTTAAGTGGTTCTCTGCATGGTTGTTCTTTAGATTGATGTTGTATATGGTTCCATATAGAACATCTTTGAAAATACATTTACACTCATAAAAAGATGGTTCTTCAATGGTTCTTTAGCCGAGGCAATAGTTCTATATAGTTCTCTTTTTGGAAAGTGGTTCTATGTAGCACTTAAAATTGTTCTGCTCTTGTTAGGCTCTTAAAAAACGGTTCTTTTGCAAAGACAGTGGTTCTGTTTAGAGCCATGAACCCTCAAAGAACATTCGCATGCTGTAAAGCAAAGACTATAGTTCTATGTAGAATCATGTACACTCAAATGTTGAAATGGTTCTTCATATGGTGAAAGGGTCCTTCACAGTGATGGAGAATGTGTTGGGTATGGTTCTATTTAGAACATTTTGGAAAATGTTTCTATGTAGCACAAAAAACTGTTCTGCTATTGTTACACTCCTAAAAAAGAGGATTCTTCAAGGGATCTTTAGCTAAAACAGTGGTTCTTTATAGAACCATGAACACTATGAACATATTTGCATGCTGAAATGGTTCTTCAGACTGATGTAGGATGTGTTGTATATGGTTCTATATAGCTATATTGTTTGAAAATGGTTCTAAATAGCCCTGCAAAATAGTATGATCTCAAGCTTAGTAGAAAGATGCTTTTTTGGTGTCATATACAATAGAACAATTTCAGAAAGGTTTAATATGACCTTATACTACATCATTCTGAAGAACCCTTTATTCTATGCAAAGAACATTAGCTTTGCAGTGGAGCACTCTTTAAAAAAATGATTACACTCCTAAAAAAGATGGTTCTTCAAGGGTTCTTTAGCTAAAACAGTGGTTCTTTATAGAACCATGAACACTCAAGGAATATATGCATGCTGAAATGGTTCTTCAGATTGATGAAGAACCTGCTGTATATGGTTCTATGTAGCTATATTTTTGGAAAATGGTTCTATGTAACACTAAAAAGTGTTCTGCTATTGTTCACTCTTAAAAAAGATGATTCCTCAAGGGTTCTCTAGCAAAGGTTCTGGATAGAGCCTTGAACACTCAACATGAACACCAATGCTAATATTACTGTACTCTATGTCACTCAAAAAGACTTTAGCTGACATAGACTTCTAGCTTTTAGCTATACTAGCTTCACCCCGTCCAGCGCAAAATACAGCAAACTCTGGAGGACAAATGTGTCTCAGCTGATCACCTACGTTTGGGATAAGGGGAAAACACAGTCCATTTATTTTGGCTGAGCGGTTCCTTTAAAGGGGAGTGCTGGAAAGCCATCCCAAGCTGTGGAAAGTTTAGGAACCACTGTCCACACCACTGGAATCTATTCCAGGGGGCCTATGCTAGAGAGAATACGGCCTTTTGCTCTCCCTTTAGCCCTTGCCAGTCGTTGTTCCACAGCTCCTTCAGCAGCATGTGCAGGCATGTCCAGTCCTACCTCCCACTGAGCTCAATCAAAACCTGCACCTGCAAGAAAAACAACCCACAGCCCTTTGAGAACCTGTTTATAGGGAACAGACTTCCACAAGCTTTCACACTCATTCCTTTCACCGTGTCATGACACTTGTGTGTGGAGGAAAGGTGCGGGCCTGTAAAGGCAGAGAACACCTGAATTAAAGGTGCAGTATGCGATTCTAGAGCACGATTGTTGATATTGAACAAATACACCCTGCTCTTCAGAAGCTCCGTTAGCAGCTTGTGGGTAAGCTACCATCGCTACCATTACTGCTGCTATGCTAACCAATTACTATTACAAACATTAGCAAACTTGGCAAAACAATATTGACCTGTGAGTTCAGCACATAGCTCCTCCCCTTCCTCCATGCATGAACGCCCCCTGTTAGTGATTGGCTGGAAGAGTGGTGCGTGGTTTGGCCTGAGTCACTTTGCTTGTTTCCCATTTACTGATCCAGGGCTGTGTTTCAGTGCCGGATTAAATGCTAAAACTTCACTCCAGCTGACAGCCATTCCTAAGATTCCATAAACACTGCTAGACATGAGCATAATCAAGCAGAGAGTTCCTGGTTCTATTAAATCATGGACTAATCATATTGTGCTTTATAGCAAGGTCTTACAGAACCTGTTGTATATGGTTCTATATAGCTATACTTTTTTAAAAATGGTTCTATGTAACACTAAAGAGTGTTCTGCTGTTGTTACACTCTTAAAAAAAAGATGGTTCCTCGAGGGTTCTCTTGCAAAGGTTCTGGATAGAGCCTTGAACACTCAACATGAACACCAATGCTAATAGTACTGTAGTCCATGTCACTCAAAAAGACTTTAGCTGACCTCCATTAGCTTTTAGCTATACTAGCTTCACCCCATCCAGCGCAAAATACAGCAAACTCTGGAGGACAAACGTGTCTCAGCTGATCACCTACGTTTGGGAAAAGGGAAAACCATGGGCTAATCATATTGTGCTGTATAGCAAGGTCTTACAGTCAAGATGTCTGCACCACATCCAAACGTCTGTTGACATTAATTCATCTCTGTTTATATTTACCTATTAATATTTAATAATCGTCAAGCTGTATAAGGTTTATGTCCTTCTAAAATCGTCCTAAAGCTGTCCTATACAGAGGCCTGGGCCAAACTAATCTGGTGCTGCAGTTTCTGGGACCCATATGAGAGGGCGGAGCTGGCCCAGCTGAACAGCTGTATTGACCTCATGCCAGCTGTGTGCATGACCTGTCCACATCCAGGCCAGATTGGTGTCCAGCAGCTGAATCCAAATCCATGCCAGTGCCTCACGGAACATGGCACCATTTCAATTCATAGACCTCAATGGCAATGACAGAAAGTGTCCTCCAAAACACCCCGCGGTGTTATTATACAAGGCTTCCGAGGACGGGACACTTTGGGAAAGGGATTGTTTTTCCGTGCTGAATATTCCCAGAAGAGCACCATATTAAAAATGACTCCCTAAGTCCTTCAGTCACTAGGGGGCGCCCTAACTAATGTCCCAATTCAAGGGTTCTCAACCGCCCCGTGGCCCACCTGATAAGGATTACAGAGCATAGCGGAAAATAATGACATGTCCAAATTCAGCCGAGGGAGCTTTGAAACACCCCAAGAAACCTCTCCATCAATACTAGCCAGCGCCTACGGTGTCTAACTCTGAAGATGTTTAATTAGCCTGCTGCTACTGCGACATTTTGATTGGTACATGTGTACATTAATATACACATGCTTATATTCATATACCTCACATAACACTGATATGGTTTATATGACGTTTCCGGCCCACTACAAACTACTGCCTCCATCTGACTACAGGCCCACAGACCACTAGAGGGTACTTCAAGGCCCACTAGTGTTCTGCGGCCCACATGTTGAGAAACCCTGCTCTAATGCTTCCGACTTAGAGCAAATCCAAAAGATCCAGTTGGACAGTAGCCACCCCGCACACGGCATGTTCACCTTACTGCCATCAGGCAGGAGGTACCGCAGCATCCAGGCCAAAACAAACCGGCTAATGAACGGTTTCTACCCACAGGCTATCAGGTGGCTAAACAAGCTGTGAGCCTTTCACCAATACCACTGCACTATGATACTTTATTATTATTAAGATACAGCTCTGGAAATAACTAAGAGACCACTCCAGTTTCTTCTTAGATCAGCATCTCCACATGTACAGCAGGTTCTTAGTGAGGAACAGAAGGTTGGGTTCTAGCTTTACTGGCAGATACAGTGAGCGTCTGGTTCATAAGAACAAGGTCAAGCAGCAAACACACAGGACAACACAGCTACAGACTGGCAGAGGGCCAAAACCACTCTCTACTGACCGTGATGAGCGCCACCTCATTCCAATGTCACTTAACCACCGTAAGATGACCTCAAGTGACCTACAGAAAGACTGGCGAGCGGTGGCTGGGGTGAAATGCACAGTATAAATACACACAATATATATATATATTTGGTGTATATTTTATGTATTTTGTATTTATGTTATTGTACTTTAGTATGTTTAGTTAGTATGTATATTAATGCTGCCCTGCTGTAGAGTATTAACCTGAGCTTCACCACAAACATTTCAATACATAAATGTCCTGCCATGCTGTGCAAATGACAAATAAACCTGAACTTTACTAAGCCAATGACACGGTAAGCAGCATTTGAGTTGTTAGCTTAAACAGAAAGTAACCGTGGTAGATAAAAAGGTTAACCAGACTGCATGAAACTGTGCTGTTATTAGAGGTTTAATGCACCACAAAAAAAAGAGAAGCTAATGATACACCAGTGTTTTATAACTTATGATTTGCTTTTATGTATTTATGTCTATGTACTTTCCATGTACATACACAGAATATATACATTTCTATACTATGTAAAGGTACTAGAACTCCAGAATGAATTACTACTTTAGTATTTTATTTATTTACTCTCTCAATTGTTTATTTAATTAATTAATAAGAGGTCTAACAGCAATACAGCAGAAGCAACACTCAAACTTGGCTAACGATTAGCTCTAGAAGGTTGCCTAACAATTGCTTGTGTCATTTTTACCAAAAACACCTTTTTGTGATGGGAGTCCTGCAACATCTGGCATAAATGTCTTATTTCAGAATAAGAACATTATGCCCACAGGGAAACAAGGTGGTGGTAGTGTGATGGTGTGGGAATGCTTTGCTGCTTTAGCCTGGGCATCTAGCCATAATTGACAGAACCATGAACTGACTGGTTAGCATTACTGCTACTGAATGCTGATAGGTTAACATGAATGCTACTGAGTGCTGATTGGTTAGCATTACTGCTACTGAGTGCTGATTGGTTGGTATTACAGCTACTGAGTGCTGATTGGTTAGCATTACTGCTATTGAGTGCTGATTGGTTGGTATTACAGCTACTGAGTGCTGATTGGTTAGCATTACTGCAACTGAATGCTGATAGGTTGATATTACAGGTACTGAGTGCTGATTGGTTAGCCTTGCTGCCAATGAGCGCTGACTGACTGCTAATGAGTGAATGAATGAAAGGTTCATGCTCAATAATCATAAACGTACATGAGCCGTCTTTATAAAGTCCTTTAACTGAAGTTAAAAAGCACCTAAAATATTACAGCTTATCAATTTTTATATAGTCTATGTTATGTTTAGTTTTTAATTAATACTTTTATCTTTCATTTATTCCTTTTTATTGTTTTGTTTTATTCCTATTATTGAAATGATACAGTATATGAAAAACACTAAACTCAAAGTTGTTTCCTTTTTTACCGTTACTGAGCTATTCTAATCTGTTATCTTTGATATAAGCTACTGCTACTTATATGAAATCTCTATAATAAAAAAATAGCTAAATAAATACGTTATTATTATTATTATTATTATTATTATTATTATTCATGAACTTAATATTTTGTCTGTACAGCACTTTGAGCTGCTAGTCATGCTGCGGTATGACCACTAGGGGACGACATAACCCCACAAACCTTTAAACAGACACTAAATAACGGACCCCTTTTAGATCAGAGTTCTGTGGTGCTGACAGCAAAGGATGTAATGAGCTTTTGCGAGTATTTCTAGTCGTATTAATGCACGTGCGTGTCGTGTTCCTGTTCACCGTTTACAGCATGTAAAGTTAATAAAATAAAAATAAGCTCAAAAACTTCTGCCCCGTGTGAGGCTCGAACTCACGACCTTCAGATTATGAGACTGACGCGCTGCCTACTGCGCCAACGAGGCCTGAGAAGACGGGAGGCTGAAGCCCTTAAAACGCTGATTCTGATTGGTCCTGTATTATCAAACTCAAATTTATATTTTTAGTTTTATTGTTGGGCTTCTGTTAAACCCCGCCCCCGATAAACATCTAAAACTTCAGCTATCCCGCACATAAGGATCCTTCGAAGTCTTCAGACAGATCTTTAATAGCTACACTATATTGCCAAAAGTATTCGCTCGTCTACACCATAATACCCCCTACACCTAACTTTACACTCGGCACGATGCACTCAGACAAGTACCGTTCTCCTGGCAACCTTCTGGGAGACTCATCCATCGGACTGCCAGATGGAGAAGCGTGACTGGTCACTCCAGAGAACACGTCTCCACTGCTCTAGAGTCCAGTGGCGGCGCTTTACACCGCTGCCTTCGATGCTTTGCATTGCCCTTGGTGATGTAAGGCTTGGATGCAGCTGCTCGGCCATGGAAACCCATTCCATGAAGCTCTCTACACTGTTCTAGAGCTGATCTGAAGGCCACATGAAGTTTGGAGGTCTGTAGTGATTGACTCTGCAGAAAGTTGGCGACCTCTGCGCATTATGCCCCTCAGCATCCGCTGACCCCGCTCTGTCATTGTACGTGGCCTACCACTTCGTGGCTGAGGTGCTGTCATTCCCATTCGCTTCCACTGTGTTATAATCCCACTGACAGTCGACTGTGGAATATTTAGTAGGGAGGAAATTTCACGACTGGACTTGTTGCACAGGTGGCATCCTATCACGGTACCACGCTGGAATTCACTTTGCTCCTGAGAGCGACCCATTCTCTCACTAATGTCTGTAGGAGCAGTCTGCATGTCTAGGTGCTTGGTTGTATACACCTGTGGCCATGGAAGTGATTGGAACACCTGAATTCAATGATTTGGATGGGTGAGGGAATACTTTTGGCAATATGGTGTATCTATTTGACTGTCTGTTTACTTAACTGTCTGCCTATACATCAGTCTGTCTGTCTGTGTATCACAGTTGGGTCAAATAGAACCCCAGTCATGCTGCCAAACGAAGAAGCCACATGAGCATGATTATGAGCAACTGTAACACATGTCCCCGTTCCACACGGCCTTGAATTGGTCAGTTGTGGTATTTTGGCTCAGGCTGTGATAAAAAGGCTTTGATAAGAAACCTGCCCCTCAGTGTGCCACGTTATCACACGCTGTGAGCAAATACTGGGACTGGGGAACTCCTGTCTTTCTTTTGCCTCTGACCTAGCCAGGTGTGCACTCTGCCCGTAGACACGAGGCGCAATAATGTCAGGGCTTAATATATCACTAGGCTACTTCATAGCTGTGGTGGTTGTAGGTGCATTCGGTAGACTTCTGCTTGTGCGACAGAGGCCGCAGTGGACTTTCCTGGCTGAATCCATTGCTGCCTTCGTGCTTGCGGCCTGCAGACTGGAGGTGCAAACCATCTCCGAGATCGGCCAGTGGGCTGGAGGGCTTGGCCCAGATGTCACCCTTACAATGCTGTTCCTAGCCATAACGGTCCATGGCGCCATCATGCAAGGAGTCACGGGAAACCCTTCAGTCACCTTGATGGGGTGCCTGCAGAAGGAGACTGGAGTGGTATCCACTGTTCTCAGCTTAGCAGGCCAGTTCGCAGGTGCCCAGCTTGCGCTGCTCGTAGCCGGCTGGTACTGGGGAATGGAGCTGACAGACATGCACATGATCAAGAAGCTGATGGCAGCTGAGTGCACTACGTCACTGCGAGTGCCACTGTTGCAGGGCACCTTTACGGAGGCAGCGAGTGCCCTGGCTTTTCATCTCAGCGCCCTCAGCCTGCACCGCAGGTCACAGCTGCTCCAGACGCCCCTCTTAGCCCTGCTGCTCACCTTCCTCTACTACGTAGGTAAGTTAGCAGTGCAGAACAGAACAGCGTTCTCACCTGACCAGAGTTGATTCCGGTGCACGACCATTCAAAAAAATTAAATAAAGCTTTATTTAAAGCGTTTAAAATAATATTAACGGGAATTCAATTAGGATAACATTCATTTCCAGGGTGGACACAATAGAAAAATCATATCCAGAAGCAGATAACCTGACCAAAATGCTGAAAAACAACAAGCGTACTTTATTATTTAGTGGTTAATACCTTCTTGTTGTTCTTAATAGATTTGAAATATGGTATAAGACATTGAAAGTACAAGGTGTACAGTCCATATTACTGTATCTACTATATATATATATATATATATATATATATATATATATATATATATATATGCACAATAACTGTATGTAAAACAGCCAAACGAATTTTAATAGAACGAATTAAGTAATTTACATTTACCCAGCGCGGCTTACAACCATGCTTAGTGTTCCATCAGAGAATGATTCCTAGCTAATACAAGAAGGATAGAGTCTAAAACTTGCCTTGAGCCGAGACGCAGCCCGAACAAGGGCCAGTGCCGATACCTAGGAAGAAGAATACAGAGTTAAACACAGCAGAGGAGCTCTACCTAGCACTCCAAAACCATTGCTCATAGCTAGAGAGAAGAAACGTTAATCTCAGTATAGGTGCATAACCATAAATAGCATTTCAATATATACATCAATTAGTATTTACTCATTAAATACTAATTCAGAACTTATAACCCTGAATGGTACCTCCACCAATGTCTGTAAGTGTCTACGTAAGTCATTAATTAAGATATAAATTGTCATTCTGAGCATTTTCATGTGAAATGCATCATTACAAAGAAACCTAGAGTCACAATATTTCAGTATATTGGTGATGGGAACCAGACCACAGAAGCCTTTAGCACCTCTAACAGCTACGTCACACAGTACATGCTGTAATGATGCTGTGTAATGCCTGAGATGCTGTTGTTCTCTGCTTTTGCTTGAAAGATTTGGCCAGAAATTAGATTTTTGGAATCCGTTCATGGATCAGCGGTACATGCAGGGTGTTGTAAGACAAGACAGTCCCCGAAGAAGATTTATTTTTTGGATCCCACTATTTACTCCTTATCAGCATTACCTTCAAAACCTCAGACGACACGTGTAGGTTCACTGGTGGTTTAGATAAGTCAATAAAATGGCTATATTGGTGTTGAACAGCACATTCACATCAAACCACTCAAGATGACTTTGTTGACAAGCTAACTATTTAATTATACGGATATTTCCCTATTTAAAGTCCTAATAGATATTCACCACGCTACAGATCAGCCCAGTTTTAGTTCCAGTCGAGTTGTTAAGATTTTTTAAAACGTCATAATTCAATTATTGTGATGTAAACAGAGTCGTTTAGAGTAGTTTGATTTCTTTACAGTGGTGGTGGTCAGGGGTCTCCATGCCTACAATACAAATATGGCCATTTTATTAACTATCCAGAACCACCAGTAAACCTACAGCTGCCTTCTGAGTCTTATATACGTAGCACTGAAGATGGTAAAATAGTGGGAAATTGCAGGGGGGTGGCGGGGTACGCAGCCAGTATGCAGCCAGACTATTCATAACCATGTCACGTATTGGCTTTCTGTGAGGGAGAAATGCTGTAATGCTTTTAGAGGCATTAAACACTTCAGACGTCTGGTTCCCATCACCACCACTGTGGACTATTCGGCCTGTATCTCTAGAATGATGCTTTTCAGTTGAACTGGTCTGAATGATGCTGTTTGGATCTTAACCGTATTAAACATCTCTAAGGAGCCTCCGAGTATTACTATGAGCAGCAAATGTTCTTATTCTCTGTGTATTCCTTTTAAGGAAGCAACTATACCTCAGCGTATGTGAATCCAGCCCTTGCCTACGCCCTGACCTTCACCTGCTCTGGACACACATTCTCGGAATATGCTCTAGTCTACTGGCTTGGGCCTCTTGTGGGTAGGTTATGCTGAACTGAACACACATGTGCACAGTCGTTTTATTATGACTGACAGAACCTTTGAGACGGTGGTCCGCAGCCCACCTCCTGGAGATCTACTGTCCTGTAGAGAAACATGCTGTTCCAATACTACTGATTCAGGTCCAGCCCATCCAGGACCTTTAGCTAGGACAGGTGTGGCTCATGGTGGTTGGAACCAGACTTCCAGAAGGAAGATGGCTCTCCAGGACCAGGCTTGGTGACCACTGCTCCAAGATCAAACACATAACCCCAAAACAATGCTGAGAGCCATTTTCATGATCACAGCTTCCTGTGTCTAAATATGGCATTTGCAACATATGATTGATGATCTTTTCTTTTTAGGCATGACCCTGGCCTTGTTCCTCTACAGGGGCAACATCCCTTTGTTCTTCACCAAGAACCTGCTTTTCTCAAAAAAGGCACGCTTTCGTTCACCGAAGGGGAAAACCTCGGAAGAGAAAAAAAGCAGCTGAGACCTTTTTTGCATCATCATACCTTTCGATCCCAGTGCAGAACTCAATCAGGGATGTCTTATGCAAGTGTTTTTTTTCTTTTGTAAATTCTATGTTTAAAGAAGAAAAAAAAAGATCACCAAGAAACAGAGCAATGAACTGTATAAACAATTTTTATACACTTTGCAATAAAGAAATGTCATTTTAATGTGTTGTATTGCTGTAAACAAACAATGGTTTGTTTTAAACAGGGACATTTAAATATTAATACTCAAATATATACATCAGGGGTGCACAGCTCCGCTCCTGGACAGTTTGCTAGTTTCCCTGCTCAAGCACACTTGATTTAACTTGCCTGTTATATTGCCCAGCTGTAGGAGACAAGTTTGAGTAGAGGAACTACCAAACTGTATAGGACACCAGCCCTCCAGAACCAGAGCTGTGGACCCCCACTATGGACAATAAGTTACAGATCATACTTTGGGTCCCGCACACCAAACACTACAGTTTGAAGTTCAAGTTTATTTTAAATACCCAATATCACATTCTCCCACCCCTGAGGTCCGTTTGTGATGTTTATGCAACAAAAGCAATGAAATTAATTTTAACATGGCCAACTTCTCTTTCTGCCTCTGAATTAAACAGGCTTTGGTACTTTTCTGGCCACATATTTAAAAACATACAGCACATCTGAAAGCAGTTTAAATAGACCATGCCATGCCAAACCATATTATTGCTTAAAAAGAGTGAGAAGAAGTATTTTTGCGATTATGGACCCATTTACGTAGGATGTGCATATTCTGAAAAGGCACAATGTAATAAGTCGTATGCAAATGCTTGGACACCTAAATGACCTCTCTTGTTGAATTTGTAGGTGAATACAAGTTAATATGTCCTCTACATGGCACAAACCTCTTCACATTTCAATCCACAGTTACTGTTCATGTTCTGAATTTGAATACGTTGGGAAAAATTACAATATTAAATATGGTCTCTGAAATAGGTTCACCCCCCCTGCCATACGTTAAACTTAAGACAACCCGAAATTGAGCACTGAAATTAGCAGAAAACGCATTCACGTAAAAAAGCTCTCTGTAGAGATGATCTAACTAGACAATAAATGAATCCATGTGGAACTTCCATTCAAAAGAAGCTGAATACACTGAATATAAACACAACGCGACTAATATTTAACAAGGGCCTGGAACATTACACCTCTGCAGTGTTTGTTACACCGCAGAGGTCCTGTAAAGACTTTCTGTTCTGGCTGAGCCAAGTCACAGCAGTAAATCACTTTGAACAGTGATGTGATGTTCTTATCAATGGAAGTCCCAAGTAGCACATCGGACACTGAAGCATTTCGGAGATGCCGGAGCTCAAGAGGAAGGGTTCTGTGCTGAAGAAGCCACACTGCTGGTTTTCTGAGGTTCACTGCCCTGGACAGCAGCTTTGGATGAAGGGTTCTGTGTTTCTGTGGGAGAACAATAGAACAGACAGACAGACAGACAGACAGACAGACAGACAGACAGACAGACAGACAGACAGACAGACAGAGAGAGAGAGAGAGAGAGAGAGAGAGAGAGAAAGAGAGAGAGAGAGAGAGAGTATTCACTATATGTTCAAAGCTTTGTAGACAGTTTCTTCTGAAATAAAGGCCATCAATAGAGATGATGTCCCCTCTTTGCTGCGCTAACAGCCTCTGAGAAAACTTTACGCTAGATATCTGAACATTGCTGTGTGGATATGACCGCATCCAGCCACAAGAGCATTAGGGATTTAGATACTGAGATTGAATGACTCGTTCTAGACTGAGGTGGAAAACGTTGAATGGAATACTGCATGAATGAACGGGAAGACAAAAATAGGTCAAGCTAATCATGTTCTATAGTACAGGTACTAAGACTGTTTTGCCCTCTCTAGCAACCTCTTACCTTTAATGCACTTAAAAGGGAATTCTGTCCCCTTTTCAAAATGTCTATGGCTGATATTTAAACTAATTCATTCAGAGTGGTCCGAGTTGAAGCAGGTAATTGTAGAGAAACTTTTAGACTCAGAACTGGTTGTGACAGGAACCAGGAATCTACAGTGCAAATATAATCATTTTATCTACTAGGTTATCTGGATAGTAGGGAAGTTAGTTAATCCTGTGTTTCTCAATGCTGCACATTTCAGTGCTTTCCCAACACACCTGATTCTGGCATGTCTGAGGGAGTAAAGAAAGGGGGAAGGAGAAGGAGTAGGAGGAGGAGTAGGAGTAAGAGTAGGAGGAGGAGGAGGAGGAGGAGGAGGAAGCGGGGGGGGGGGTGTTCTGGGATTTTTCTCCTGCATGTGGACAGACTTGCATAATAAATTTGTTGTGAAATGATGTCTCAGACATCTGACAGAATACAAGTACCAATTTCCTGTAATAATTTTGTGTATGGGAGAATTTGGATGTATTCAGCTCTTCAGATGCCTGGCTCATATCACCACCACTATCAACAACTCTGGACCTGGAAGGTTTCTCATGACTGCAGCATCATCATGATTTAAAATATATAATAGCAAATCACAGGCCAGCACAAAGGATAATCTGACGTACATACGTAGTGTTATCTGTAATGTTATAGATCATCACTTGCGCTGCGTACGCTGCACTGGTTTTGCTGAGAAATCAGTTGTAAGGAAAATGTTCTCCTAGCAGAGAGAACAGTTCTACTGCGTGGTGGTGCTGCTCCAACTAACAGGCTTCATTCCTCTTGGCACTGGATATGATGACCTTAGACTAATGTGTGGAAGCTCCAGAGGGTCCCGCTCTATTGGTCAGTGCTTTTCTATGGAGATTATACGAGCTGCGTGCGTGCAGCTGAAAACCTGGGTCAGCAGCAGGTGCATCTTGAAGCAGTGTAATTCACTTATACAGAGCAGGTGTCTGCACAATGACGGAGATCAGTGTTATCTTCATGTGAGGACACTAAATTAGTGTAAAACACATTATAGAACTTGAAGACATGACAAATTGTCACACATGACTGAAATCCATACCTGGCTGAGGCTGGTTCTCTAACTGAGCCTCTGGCTGGTCCACCCACAGCTGATGTTTCGGATTGTTTGGAAACCTTTTGGTTTGTCCACAGCTGAGACATCGTATTACAGTCAAACGCTGTCTTCGAGGACCTCCTGATATGATCAGATGAGAAAAATACATGCATATATATCCTAACAGACCTGAAAGATCAAACCGTCAAGTACTCCTATATATAATCCATACAATAAATAGGAGTTATTGGGTTGTATGTGACTGTATCCAGTCACAAGAGCATTAGGGATTTAGATACTGTGATTGATTAGGTCTAATGTAGAGAAATTCAAAAGAACAAAAATAAAAATACATAACTACTGCGGCATCATTATTATTATTATTATTACTACTATTAATAATATTACTTTCTCTTAATATGTTTATTAGTGCAATATCCACAAGGCTGCTCCTGCATGTCTAGTCCATTACAAACTTCATATATGTACATCTATATGTACAACTCTCTCTTCACTGTTATAACCTGTGGTTAGTAGCTCTCCGATAACCCGCTTTGTTTATTCTGATTAATGTATGTACCTACTTTTCTAGCACCCTGCTCACTGTTAATGTCATATATATATATATATATATATATATATGTGTGTGTGTGTGTGTGTGTGTGTGTGTGTGTGTCTTACTCTTTTGCCTGACAGTTGCTGTAACCCCAGGAATCAGTAAAGTGCAGCATTTCTTACATATAGTTCTTTTCACCGAAGGATCTCTGCAAGCAGACACATACATTTATAAAGCATGACGAGAACAAGCACTTCTGCAATAAACACAAACACCACAGTGTACATGTGCTACTCACTGTCTGAGCACCAGACGTTTGGCGATTGTTTTTTGTGTGAAGCAATAAAACCGTGCCACTTCTAGGTTTTCAGGGTTTTGGGCCAAAACGCAATGAGCAGCCTGCAGTGCATAAAGTGAAGAAAATGTCCATTTGGTTATATTTCCTGAGAGTTAAAGAGAAACTCCAACAATTTCTGGCACAACTTTGCAGAGTGGTTCGTTGTAGAGAAATGTAGGCTGCATTTGAAATGGCACACTACTATACTGCACACTGTATACGCCCCCTGTGTGTAGTGTGCAGTACAGTAACAAGTTCTGACCTACAGTGTAGTATACTAATACAGTCACATGACCAGTTACCTCACATTTACCTCAGAGCTGTTATTACGGTATCCACTGTTTAGAGCTAGCTGCTGCTAACGCTGCTCAGTTCACCTGAAATACGTTTAGCCTAGCTGTTAGCTACCCTGCATATTTTAACTTTCTGAGGCTCATTCTGATGAAAACATACCCCACTACAATCACTACACCCACATTTACACTCGGAGTTGGCTGCGTTTTGCTCCCCAGTGTTACCCACCGCCATTTTCTCTGTCTGAAGCAGGCTGAGAGCTGGTGAGGCCGCGGTGCATGATGGGATGCAGTACACCATGAAGATAGCTCCCCCTGTATACTAGAACCTCTGACTGGAGTAGAACACCATCCGGGGATCTTCAGTGCACTACAGATCTTCAATTTGGTCACATACCAGTAGATAAGTAGTATGCAGTATGCCATTTTGAATACAGCCTTAGACTCTTGTTATTTTACAGTGGTGGTGGTGATGGGAATCAGAGGTCACTGGTATAGCCATTTTAATTAAAAAGTTACATGTGTATATAAATCAATATTTATTTGTATAGCACTTTTTACAACTAACGTTGTCTCAAAGCAGCTTCACAGAAAAGCAGTTTATATAAAGGAAAAGAAAAACACAGAGTCCATGTACAGACGTAGGAAAGGAAATCCGGGTTCGAGCCCCCCGTGAGCAAGCCAGAGGCAACAGTGGCAAGGAAAAACGCCCTTAGAGTAAGGAAGAAACCTCGAGAGGAACCAGGCTCGAGGGGGGAACCCATCCTCCTCAGATCGATCCCGGTTGAGGAGAGAAAGACAGAGCTAACAGGAAAAGGAGCTTAGAACATCTATTAGATACAGTCTGATTAAACCAGGAGGCAATTGCAAATGTAGAGCCAACCCACAGGTTCTAGTGAGAGATAGAGTTCATGATCAGAGCCAGATGCTGGAGGCTCTATTGTGGTCATTGTAGTCGTTGTAGTCATATGGGGGGACGAGCTGGAGAAACCAGGGCATATACTGAGGTTTTATATGTAATGATGACGATGATGGTGGTGGTGTTGTTGGTGGTGGTAAAATCTAAACCTAAAAAGCTAAATTTTGAGGACCACGTTCACACCCTACGTGTAACCCCCTACCTTAAAAGGATTACAATGGGTGAGCCTAACATTTGAAGCCAAAAACTGACCACAAAACCATCACAAAACAATGTGTTCAGACATCAGGCAGCGTATATCTAACATCTGCTCATCCCTGGTCTGTGAGATCTACCATCCTGGAAAGTTTAGATCCAGCACACCTGCCTGTAATATTCAGATCTTCCTGGAGGCCTTGATTACCTGGATCAGGTGTGCTAGATCTGGGCTTAAGAGAAACTCTGCAGGGTGGTAGATCTTCAGGACCGAGCACCCCTGATTTAACCATTCCATGTAACAACTCGTGGACACCTGGTTCCCATCATCACCGCTGTGAACAAAGCATTTCACATCAAACCACTCTGAATGATTCTATTCACACCTAAACCACTGAGAAGTTAGGAAACATCGGTGGAGTTCCCCTTTAAGTGAGGTTCTGGACTCACCTGGTAAAGGAAGTTCAGCCTCTGAAAAGCCTCTTTATCTTTAATGTTGCCAGCCATATTTGGCCAGAACTAGATTCAAGCGATGACAGACAGAAAGCTAAGTCTCAACAGTCTGATCACATAACAAATGAAACACAAACAAACGTGAACGTGTCTTCAGTAAGCTACAGCACGTCTGACCTGCGTGCACTTTTATTCTATAGCACTGTTGGCGGTTTGCAGCCACGAGTCGCCACGTATCGCCATCTGCCGGACGGGCGGCGCAACGTAACGCTATATTGTTAATGCGCTGTGAATAACAAACATCAGGGCTGTGTCCGAAACTGAAGGCAGCTAGCTGTCTCACAAGCTGCCACATTGCGTTATGGGATGTGTAAAGCAGTGAAGAATACATTTACACTGCCTTCATAAAACAGCCGAACAGATGAACCTCAGCGAGCAGCCCTTTATTCAGCCTTCAGATTCGGATATGAGAACCTTTCTACCTCAGAACACATTCAAGACACCTTGGATGCTTTTTTTACACAAGCATCACGTGTCATGTTTCCCATTTCCTGAAACGAACAGAGATCCTAAATCAGCAAAATCCAAAACAAGTCTCCAGAAGAAGGAAAAGTACCTGGCCCGTACGGGGATCGAACCCGCGACCTTGGCGTTATTAGCACCACGCTCTAACCAACTGAGCTAACCGGCCATATTGTGTCTGCAAACTTGAAAATACTCTTTACAAACAATTCATTTCCTTTCCGGTACTTGCTAGATTTCAAGGGTATTTTGTGCAGGTTTGACACTGCACGGCTCACTTTCATTCCTTCAACACTACGACTGCAGCTTTCCACTCTATTAGACACTCCTGCCTTGCTGGTCCACCTTGTACATGTACAGTCAGAGACGATAGCTCATCCGCCGCTGCACAGTGCAGTGTTGGTCATCCTCTAGTCCTTCATCAGTGACGGTAAGGTGTCCAGCAGCACTGCTGTGTCTGATCTACTCACACCAGCACAACACACACTAACACACCACCACCATGTCCGTGTCACTGCAGTGCTGAAGATGATCCACCACCCACATAATACCTGCTCTGTGGGGGTCCTGACCGTTTATAGAACAGGGCAATAAAGTATACAGAGAAACAAATGGACTACAGTCTGTAGAACTACAAAGTTCCTATATTCAGTCTTATATTAAGACAATGGTAAGTAGTGCCTTGTGGTCGACTTACAATTGAACCTTCCCAACTTTGCGCTCACTCCTCGTTAGTATAGTGGTGAGTATCCCCGCCTGTCACGCGGGAGACCGGGGTTCGATTCCCCGACGGGGAGATGCAACTTTTATTCTCAGTGTGCTCAGCCAGTGCGTCTGGCCTTGTATTCATCAATCTTGGTAACTTTAATCTGAAAACTGATTAATTTCATTCATTCATTTATGTGGAGGATCTACATATACTGATGATAAATATCTGTGTATTACAGATGTATAAAATATCAGTTTATCCCACCCAGCACGACATTGTATGTGGAGAGCATCCTGACGTACTGCATCACTGTGTGGTATGGAAGTGCCACTGCTACTGAGTGCAAAGCACTTCAGAGGGTGGTAAAGACCACACAGCACATCACCGCAGCTGCCCTCCCACCCATACAGGACAAGAGATGTCTGAGGAAAGCAGTCGACGTATCCTCAGACCCCACACACCCCAGTCATCCCCTGTTCCAACCTGTGCCATCTGGAAAAATGGCCAGAACAGATGGACTACAGTCTGTACCTGTAGAACTACAGAGTGCTACAGTTTTGAAACAACTCATATAACAAGTGGATGTGGCATCTGGCAAAGCTATGGCACTGCTGACCCACTGTCGGCAGTGGCAATCTGCAGTGAGTCAAAGGTGGCCCACATATTTAAAAACATGCGTTTGGCCCACCTGTCCCAAAACAGATCTGGCCCTTATCTGACAGAGATATAGCACAGTTATTTCCTTTTGGCTGAAATGTGGCCCTCTGGTGTTCATGTGGCCCACATCTTGCAACTAGGAGTGGTTCGCCCCGGTGCTGTCAAACCATGTGGCAAGTGTGCTACCCTATTAATAAAATCTTTCGCCTCGCCGTCGGGAAATCGAACCCCGGTCTCCCGCGTGACAGGCGGGGAAACTCACCGATATACTAACGAGGAGGGGCAACAGTGGTGGCCAGCAAGACACTTTAACTTACATTGCACTCCCACTACTGCTTACTTGCACCTTCTGTACTGTTAATGCACTTTATTCATTGCCAAGCCTCCTGTATACTCATGTGTACATACTGTTTCCATACTATGTCTCTCAGATGTTATTTTTATTGTGTACAGACTGTCTACTTGCACTGCTCTTACAGTTCAAACATTCATTTGTTGCTGCTCTCACATACATATATTTGCACATAGATATACTTATATTATGTGTATATATTGCTTAATACTGCACTTTATGTAAATAATACTGTATTTGCACTTCTGGTTAGATGCTAACTGCATTTCATTGGCTCTGTACCTGTACTCTGCACAATGACAATAAAGTTGAATCTAATCTAATCTAATACAGCCCACAAGAGAGTACGGTCTAATAAGGAACTTCGTTTACTTCTTGCATTTATCAGACTTTTAATAACTTTAATTTACTTTTAAACACTTTGCTTTTATTGATAAATTAACAAAGCCCCCCAAAAAAGCATAGCCTGCTCTGACAGCACCATCACCCCACACAAAGACCACACAAAATAAATCCAGATTGGAGGAAAAAGATTCATCTCCCCGTCGGGGAATCGAACCCCGGTCTCCCGCGTGACAGGCGGGGATACTCACCACTATACTAACGAGGAGTGAGCATGACTCTGGCCACTCGCCCATACAGGTCATAAGAGGGCAACGATGATGCCACCGTTCTTCTCTTTCAGTTGTTAGGGTTTTCAGAATCAGAATTTGGCCAAAGGTTTATTGGCCAAGTATGTTGACACACACAAGGAATTTGGTTTCAGCAGTTTGTGTATCTCTAGTACTGACGGTCCACAATATAAACAATGACTCCACATATACACAATAAACACAGATGATTACAATATACCTATATATCTTCACAATATACAAGCAATAACCAAACTACAATAATATACAATTTACACATTATTTACAAACAGTATAAGGCAGCAGTGTTGAGGTAGAGGCGGTAGTGTTGAGGTAGAGGTAGTAGTGTTAAGGTAGTGCAATAGTATTAATGTACATGTATGGGGTGACTGTGGTGTACAATCTGGCATGAAACTATGGTCCAGCAGATGTGACTGGTCAGCTGTTAATGAAGGCGATGGCCTGAGGAGAGAAGCTGTTCCTGTGTCTGGTTGTCTTGGTGTACAGGGTCCAGTACAGTAGCGCCTGCCGGACGGGAGGAGTTGAAATATGTTGTGTCCAGGGTGAGACAGATCTGTGATGATGTTCCCTGCCCGTTTCCTGGTTCTTGAACAGTACAAGTCCTGGAGGGTGGGCAGTGGAGCACCCTTTGCAGCTGTCTTTATGGTCCTTTGTAGTCTGTTCCGGTCCTGTACTGTGGCCGCTCCAAACCATGCTGAGCACTTCCAGACAAGACAGTATCGCTGACAGTTTAATCTCATGTTTTGGGGGCTGTGAAAATATAAACACATGCTATAGATATAAACACGTGCAGGGCACAGATACTCCAAGAACTAGATACTAGTTTAATCGCTTTCAGGCACTTCAGATGGAGATTGGTAACCGGATAACATCCGGTCAAGCCTGTTCAATAGAGAAAAGAGCCGGGGACATTCCTATTGAACAGTTCTTTGGGCTTAGCTTATCTGGGTAACTGGGAAATTCTGCTTTGTCGAAAAAAACCCGCAGCACAGGAAGAAAAAGATCGCTCTCCCCGTCGGGGAATCGAACCCCGGTCTCCCGCGTGACAGGCGGGGATACTCACCACTATACTAACGAGGAGCGAGAACTGCGGTTTCAGCTGAAGCTCATGAAGCATTCATTCAATCGAGCTGTGTTGTAACGACTTAGGTTAATCAGAGGCTACCAAACCGCTGTATGTTGTAACAGTACAACCGTAACTTGCTGGAAGTCTTGACACTCTTATAGACCTTCTATGGGTCCAGTCACATTGGCCCAAAAAAAAAAAAAAAGTCTAAACCACAATTTATTGCAATTTAAATTGCAATCTCAATATTAGTTACGAAATTCGCAATTAGAGATTAGTAGTTCAAGTAGTTCAGTCCCAGCATAAATAGATAGCAAGACTACAACAATGAATTTGATAGGGTAGTATGGGTCCAACTTCAAGTGCCTTATTTAACAACAGTGCAGTTAGAAAAGTATTTGCCCCTCGCTCGATTTCTTCTGTTCTTGCTAATTTGTCACAGTTAATTTATATAATGTGATCCATGTCTTCCAAAAAGCTCCACCACTGACTCATCAGTCCACACTTCCCTTGGTTCTACTCAGAAGACGAGTGCTGATTAGCCAACAAACTGCGTTTCATTTGTTTTGGGGGCTAGAAAACGCCAACAGATCAATTAACAATAGGAATGAACAATAACAAAATGGTTTACCAATGAAACAATGGATTATTCCACCAATAAGAGCTCAGAAAAAAGTAGGATGCTATGATTATGTTTTGATCACTATTTTTAGAATTATTACATAGTAGAGATATTACTATTACTATTAGACCACCTGCTAGGAGAGTCTAACGCTATTAGTGTTTATGCTAGCGACCACAGAACAAGAGTTTTGCTCATATTAACACTCATGAGATAAAAGTAAAAGCTTTGTTTGATTCTCCACACAAGTCTGTGTAAAGGTAGACATGTGTGTGCATGAATAGAACAGCATATAGCTTCATTGCAGCCAGTTAAGCTAAACAGCAAGTGAGCTAGCCAGTCAATTAGCCTAGTTAGATGTTTTATTAGAGTAACATATAATGACCAGAAAAGTCTTCAAACACGGTGATCATAACAATTTCTGCAAAACATTAGGACAGTGTACCGAAAATAAGATGATCTGTTTCAACAGACTGCTGTTGTGGTTGTGATGCTAATAAAATAGTTTAACAATGAAAAAAAGGCTTTGGCCCAAATCGTCAGCCCCGGCATAAATACACATTAAACATATAATGGTGAACTGAAATGGGCTGGGGCTTTATATAGCCCATACTCAACATATTAAAATGAAAGAGGGGGAAAAAAAAAAAAAAAAAAAGTGTGATGCATTGGCCGGGAATCGAACCCGGGCCTCCCGCGTGGCAGGCGAGAATTCTACCACTGAACCACCAATGCTTCCACACACAACCCTAACGGCCAGTGGCATTTAAGAGTATTTGTTAAGCGCAACCAGACAACTGCACTAAACGCTTGAAACGATTTGTGCTTAACACATGAATTTCCGTGTTAAGTCCGAGAGAAGTCGAGCCTGACTCAAAATTAAATAAGCACTTTTGACAATTCACATGAAGTTACTACCAGCAGGTGGCAGCACTACCAACAGACTTACACCCAGTCACTTCACATGTGAGTCCAGTCCACATCTACAACAGTACAGGCAGACAACACATTCAAGGATTTCAGGCCATAATTCGAAGAACACACTGTGGATTATAGTGTTTAAATTGTTTTTATACCTAAATTAATTCGCTGTAATTTTAATTATAGCCCATATCAGTGTTTCCCCAACCTGGCCCTCAAGGTTCAACAGATGGTCCAAATTTGTGATCCAGCCACACTCACAATATATAGCGATGAAGGAAAATGTGGAAACACTGGCCGATACCATCAACAACTTTGACTAACAGGTTTTACTGCGGTAAGTTAACGTAATAACACTGAACATGCAATAAATGAGACCAGTACATCACCACAACTTACTGGTCATCTGGTACACTTTGCCCGTGTTTACAGCTAATCCCTAAAACAATGTAAATATTAAAAAATGAATGAAAATAAATAAAAGAAAAAAGAAAAACACACAAGTGCGGGTCAAACTAAAATTAAATTTGTGCTCGGGGGTCTGCCCTGAGAAACGGTGTCTGTCGTTTGAGCGAGGTACACTAGATGGGTGTGCAATTTTCCACTCCATTCATTTGGGAAATGGGGAAAAAATAAATTCGGAATTTTCCAACAATTTTCCAAAAATCATAAGTCACATCAAAAGGTTGTATACAAGCACAATGTGTGCCTCAATTCACAACACATTTAATCACAACAGTAATCTGTTAATAACAGTAAAATCAAGTTGTACCTGGGGCCGTAAAGTCAAATATACCAGACTAATGGACTGACTAACGTAAGGCAGAGCTGCTGTATTAGCACTGAGGATCCTCTGTGTTTGTTACATTAGCAGCTGAAGCTAATCACAGTTTAGTGAATCCTTTACACTCCAGATGAAGATGAAGTTCCACCAGCATTGTTATACCCCAATAAGAGCTCCAGAGTGTAAACCAGGACGGTATGATGATGTGCTGATCCATATGTTTAGAGTTATGACTCTGTAGAGAGCATTACTGTACAAGGCTAGGAGAGGCTAACGCTATTAGCTCTTATGCTAGCGACAACAGAACGAGTGTATTTTCTTATATTAACACTCGACAGAGAAAAACAAAAGCTTGGTTTGATTCTAACCACAGTTCTGTGTAAATGTAGGGGTGTGTGTGTGTGTATGGAGCAGCATATCGGTTCATTGCAGCCAATGAGCTGAACAGCAAGTTAGCTAGCTAGCTAATTAGCCTAGTTACATGTTTTAGAATAATATAAAATCACCAGGAACGTCGCCAGCCACGGAGATCATAATAATCCATACCCTGAACACAGAGTAGACTATGGAACTCTCAGTTTAAGATGATCTGCTTCGACCGGCAAACACGGAGACAATCACACAGCATGGCTGCTACTTACAGGCAGCTGTTGGGGCTGTGATGCTTACAAAGGTGTAGCTGCTCCTGTCTTCAGTCTCTTCAGAATCAGAATTTGTGTGTGATTATTTTTTTCCTGTAAAGACAAGCTAGATTATTAACTACTGGAGTCCCTGTTTTAGTGGTTCAGGCAAACCAATGGCGTAACTCAACAATGATTGGACGAGCCTAAATGGTTCTGCGTTATCAGCCACCACTCTGGCCAATCATGTCCTGGACTATATGGAAAATTGCCATATGGTGTTCACCCTTTACTTTAGAATGGAACAACAGAGGAAAGAAAACAGTTTGACTGTGTTTGAATCCAGATTTTTTTAGTCACTTCAGGCGATTCCGCGGTGCAGCCCATCACACCTAATAGGAAAAACTGATGGGAAAGCCATGGCACTGCTCCGAGTGTCTCCAGCTGCCAGATAACAAGCACACTTCTCCGACTGTAAGAGCAGCTGTGACTCTGAATAATCTGCCAAACTGCAACTGGCTGCAAGTGGACACTGTGCTCACTAACGAGTCTCCAGAGCTTTCCACAAAAATACCAGAGATCAACTAATTCCTCATGCAGAGTACAACAAAGTGAGGCTTTTTGAGGGATCAGGTTCCAGCTGAGCAAAGATACTTACACTTACGAGCAGTACAAGGACTGTTCTACTAATAGTTCAACTTTCAACTACTGATTTATTCCTCTGGTTAGGATGAGTAGGTAGGGGAACACTGTATTTGGACGCGCATCAAACCTATTCTTTTAAAACGGTGAATCACCATTGGCCATCTTTAAGGTCTAGACTTAGGCCTAATCCAGGTCTGGGAAACGGGCCCAAACAGTGGAAAATATGAATCACTGTTTTCCCAAGGCCCTGTAGGCAGGACATAGTTTTCTTCTGATACACACTGTGTGTCAGAAAATACGTCCCAACATGACGCAAACTACTGCCACCACTATCGTTTTGTACCACAACTCAGATTTGGAAAACAGTTGCATATGCAAGATTAAGGCAATATGTGGTATACAAGGGGGTCCGGGACTACCTAATGAGCCTACACCCCCCCAGAATGTGTCAAAATTTGGAGTCCCTGAAAATAAACCTATCATCATAATGAATAGAGACTCAAATACACGTTTATGGAGATTTCACTGTTCATCTGAGTCACGCGCAATCAATCTTTTATCTTTGGTATTTTCAGCTAACTAGAAATGGACCACTGGGCAGCCCTTAGCAAGCCTTGCCTCACCCAGACGGTTCTTGACGGGACGCTTGGTGAGTCTGTTCCATAGTATATTTGGAAATCTGAAAACCTGCCCGGTTTCCCCAAGAGAGTGGTGAAAAGAGCGAAACGCTAGTGAAATTCTTTCTCAAACTGAAGACTGCAACACGTGAATGTGTGAAAAGGACTCTTCCAAAAGACCAACTGGTAAACCAAAAGTGCTGCTGCCATTGAAGCTACGGCCAGTGAGTTAACAGCCAGCCAACCAAGGACCCCCTCAGTCCCAGGGGTATTTCACCCATAGAGTAAATGTGACACTTCTATAAATGTGGGTTTTAAATTCTGGTTCCTGGATTGAAATCCCTTTTTTGGGCACAGTGCACCCACAAACAGCTGCCCATTTTATTGGCCACACTGACATCACTATCAAAACAGTCAATCTAATAAGGTCTGACCATTGACACAAATGATGGGCTATCACAATACAATTCAATGTACACATAATTTGGAGGTTGAGATGGAAACACGGCCGTTCAGAGCGGTTTGGTGTGAAACGGCTCACTTTAGAGAAACTTGCAGAGTCGAATTTCTTACAGCCTTTCAACTGTTCCGACGTTCCCATAACCAACATTACGACTCGGTAAGCTGCAAAACAGTTTCACATCAAACCACTCGGAATGACTCTGCTTGCTTCCTAACAAGTTAATAATGCAATCAAAATGCTGAACCCCTAACAGAAACAGCTGAAATGGCACAAAAGTCTCTTTTGGAGACGTACAAAATGCTTTTAGTTTGACGCAGCAGGTTCCAGAGTGACTAAAAGAATGAGAATAGTTATCCATTCTGTCACTATGACTCATCAACAGCTATATTTACCATGTAATAAACAAACAAACAAACAAACAAACAAACAAACAAAGTTAGTTACTACAAAAAAGAAAATTCATATTCACAAACGTACACAAAACATGTAGTCTAAAAGTCTTTAGCTGACCATGTGAATGTAAATATCACGTGTCTTTGAAGTACATAACATACATAACTCATCTCAAGGAGTTAGAACGAGTCCAGGATCATAAACTGTCCTATCTGTACCAGTATACAAA